>JAWZYV010000490.1:0-20175 GCA_038373885.1 Cheiracanthium punctorium
TATTAGGCGTAAATTTGAAATTTATATTTAGGATTGTAACATTAGGGGGGCCCCTCCCCTTTGGTTTTCCATCGACTGGATGTTTATCTACAAAACCCCGCCAAAAAAAGATTCGAAATCATTCCCTCTATGGCCGAAATTCATCAAAGGTTTTTAGGGGGTATTGGGCTCTTCAAACGACTCAGGGGGTAAATTTTCGAAAGAGTTAGAAAATGAATTTCTCCAAAAAAAATTGTGTTTATCTTTTCAGGGGCTAAGGCACTCAAAAAGATTTCAAAATTACGGCAATGAAATTTTAGGGAGATTCACCATTTCGCCAATACCGCCTACCACAAAAGGGGTTAGGTAATGGTCCTACCACATAATTTAGAAAAGGGCCGACCACCGTCAGGGGCCTCCCTAAATTTTCTAATCCCAAAATCCCCAAAGTTTGGGGGCGATTTTTTTTTGTGTACGTTGTGAAATTTTTAACTCTAAAATCTCAAAACTTTTATAAATTTTATAAAAGATTGTTGTAACTTATTTTGCATTCGATTTTTGTTAAACTACTGAGATTTATTTAATTTCCACTGAAAAAATTTCATTTTTTAAATGTCTAGGGACATCCAAAAATTTACAATTTTAACAGCTTTTTGGTACACCCAAAACCCGCCGTCTTCCCGGGGCCCCTTTACGATTTTGCTGAAAGCCCCAAAATTTGGGGATATCAGCATTGGTCCTCCCCCAAAATATCCCATTTCTCGTTCTTGGCGAGTTTTGGCAAAATATTTCCAAATTTGGGGATAATCTTTTTTGTTTGGCCAGGGGTTAAAATTTTCCCCCAAATGTCTTGCCATTTCGGTTTCGCCGTTCGCCAAAATTTGGCCAAAAAATTTTTTATTTCGTATAAATCTAAAACTTTAACCCGAAATTTTAATTTTGTATTTAGAACATATTTAATATCTAAGGTTTTAAATTCTTTTTTTGGCAATCGCGGGAAAAATTTTTTCAGGGTAAAAAATATTTAAATACTTAAAGGTGTTGGTGAAAATTAAATTATTGAAATTTGTGGAATGAATTTGGCTCCCCCCAAAATTGAAATATCTAAGTTTTGGTTTTGGAAAATACGAAATAAATGTCAAAAAAATTTTTTCAAATTAACTCAGTTTGGCATATAAAATGTTTGTGAAATCCTATATTTTTACTATTTTTATATTTTAATTTTAAAAAATAATTTTAGGGGAATGGAAAAAAAAATTTTTGATTTAAAAACGTGCAAAAGTCTTTTGGTTGGGACACATCAATTTTTTTTTTTAAAAAAAAAAAAAAAAAAAAAAAAAAAAAAAAAAAAAAGTTTAAAAAATCAAAGGGGAAAAAAATACTGATGTTTCAAATATCTTTTATTTATTGATTTATCAATACTTTAGCTTAATTGAAAAAAACAAAATTACAAGTAAAAATTTTAAATTTTTTTAACATTTAAAATACCCTTTTTAAAGATATCTTATTGCTTTTTTAATTTGAATAAATTTTTTCATAAAAATAAAAAAAAAACGCCATCTTTTTATTTCTGATTGCACACACACAAAAACAAAATTTTGACTTTTTTGTAATTGTCTTCTTAAACCTTTTTTTTTTAAAACCAAATTAAAAAAACAAAATTTAGAGTTAAACATTCACAAAAGTTAATCATAGAAATTTAAAAAAAAAATTCCCTGAATCTTCCCCTTCCCAAAAAAAAGTATTTCTATCCCCAATTACGAGGGTGTTTACACATTTTTAGAGCGATTTGATAAAGAATGTTAAAAAGTTTGATGTTTCAGAATAAAAATTTTTGGCAACAGATTATTATTTGAAATGAAAATATCGTCTCTACTTTTAAATTTATTCTTCTTTTAAAAATGTCATATTAAACAACTGTGGATTGAAGGATATTTTTTCGCGCTTTCCGAAGAAAATATTCTTTTCCAAAATTTAAAAAAATGTTATGAAATGCATGGTATTAAAAAATTTCTAAGTGCAAAAAAGCAACATTATTTCGCAAAAAAAACCGTTAAACATCGTTTTTCTACTGGAAAAGAAGACTCCAAAACAAATATCCGAAAAAGGGTACTACTGTTTCAAACGTTCAAAATGAAATCCAAACAAAAGAAAATCTGCCCACAGAGACAATTGCAAAGTCTTTAGTAGATCTTTAGAGCAAAAATAAATAAAATAATAAACCAAATTTACAACTTAAAAACCAAAAAACAAATGTTCACCACTTTTGCCGGACATGTCTCAACACAAGCTTTTCAAAACCCCATGTTATGAAAAAATAAGACTGAAAAGGTTTTTGCTTTTTTTCAACATACTTTGCAAAGTCCCCGGGGACGTTTTATTGGACATTGGTTTTTGGGTTAAAAAAAGCCTTTCTAAAGAAAACCCCACCCCATAATAGGACTATTTGCCTTTGGTTGTTTTTAAAAGGAGTTTTTAAATGGGAAAAGGGTTAGATGACTTTGGGGTGTGGGAGGAAGGGAAAAGGGGGGAAAAGGGCCCTGGAAATTTTTGAAAAGGGGTTTTTATCTGTAAATCGAAAAGAGCTTTTTCCGGAAAATTCAAAAGGGGTATTCTGAAATTTTTTATTTTTTTGGATTTTTTTTGGGATTTTATTTTTTTCCCCAACTCCCAAAATTTTTGGTTAAATAAATTGATATTTTTTTAAGGAAAAATAAACAGTAAAAAATAAAAAGTCCAATTTTAAAATAAAAAAATTTCCCCCAAGTAATAGAAAAATTTTTTTTTTTTTTTTTTTTTTTTTTTCTTTAACAAAACAATTTTGTCGTGAAAATCCCCCACTCACTGGCCCAAACCCGGGTTTAGTCTCAAAATGAGGGGATAGATAAAAATTTTTGTCCAACACAATCAAAAAATTTATCAGGGGAAATAGTTTTAAATAATTAAATTGAACTGCCCGTTTTATCTTTTACAAACAATGGTTGTTTTTTCCATCAGACATCTATATAAACCTTTCCAGTACACACATGGTGTTTTCAAAAATCCAATTCACTTGTTTTCCACTGCAATTTTTTCTTTTTTTCTTCCTTTACGTGTAAAGGAAGAATTTTCCCGAAAAATTTTTGGGGGCCAAATTTCGAAAAAAAAAAACCGATTTTGACTACCTCTAAATTTAATTAAAAAAATTTTTTTCGATGCATCCTCGTAGGCTACAGCAAGATCCATAAATGCGTCCACAACACATTTTGACCAGCGGGGAGTCTATTGTGGCCAGTTTTTTCCATGCCGGTCTGTACGTACGTACGTACATGTGATGTAACTCGCATATCTCAAAAACTATTGGTCGTAGAAGTGTTGGAGATTTGATATTTAGGATTGTTCGTATGATCTAGTTGTGCACCTCCCCTTTTGGTCGGCAATCGACATGGAATATGTTTATGGTACAGGACCGCCCAAAAGATTCGAAATACATTACGCTCTATGGGCCCGAAATTCATTAAACTCGCACTAACTCAAAAGCTATTAGGCGTAGAATGTCGAAACTTCATATTTTGGATAGTTTGGTAACATCTAGTTGTGCACCTCCCCTTTTGGTTCCATTCGACTGGATAGTTTTATCTGACAGCGACTGCCCAAAACATTCGAAATACAGTTACGCTCATATGGGCCCGAAATTCAATTAAACTCGGCATAATCTCAAAAACTTTTAGGCGTAGATAATGTTGAAACTTTATATTTAGTGATTGTTTGTAACATCTAGTTGTGCACCTCCCCTTTCGTTTCCATTCGACTGCATAGTTTTATCTACAGGACCGCCCAAAAGATTCGAAATACATTACGCTCTATGAGCTTGCAGGTTTCCAAAGTTCATCAAAGCGTATTTTTAGAGGTATTGGGACTATTTCAAAACGACCTCAGAAGTAGATAATATGCTGTAAAGAGTTTAGAAATGAATTTTTCTCCATTAAAAAAAGTGTCTTTATCATTTATAGTTCTTGCTACAGGTAACACTCAAAAAGATTTCCAATACATTACGGTCAATGGCAATTTTAGGGGCATTCATCCATTTCAAGCACAATACCGTCCTTACCACATAAGATAGGTAATCGTCCGACCACGGTCCACGTGCGCCTCCCTCAAAGAACTATGCCAAAAGTCGCCCAAGCTTGGCGACTTTTTTGTGTACGTGTGTGCATATTTAACTCTCAAATCTCAAAAACTATTATGAAATTTGCATATATAAGATTGTTGTAACATCTAGTTGTGCATCTCTGATTTTTGGTTACAATCTACATGGAGAGTTTTATTTACAGGACCACCGAAAAGAATTTCAAGTACTTTAATGTCTATGGACATCTTCAATATAATACATATTTGTAGACAGTCATTGTTTGTACTATGCCCAAAATCTCGCCGTCTGTCCTCGACCTTGGCGAGTTTGGCCAAATCATGACATCGCCAAATTTTGGCGATAGTCCATCATTTGTGTCCATGCCCAAAGTATCGCCATTTGTCATCGTTCTAGGTGCGAGTTTTGGCGAAAAATCGCCAAATTTGGCGATAACTTATTCTCTGGCTTTGAGGCCCCCAAAGCCCGCCCCCCTTGGATCCCCACTGGGCCCATGTAACATTTGAACATCAGCGTGATTCTCACAAGGTGAACGTTTTCTGGCGCTTTACAACAATTGTGTTTTGGGTCATTTTTCTTCCTTGAAAATATTGATTATGTGGACATTTAGGAAGACATCTCTCTGATGGTTGCTCCTCCAGCTGGAGGTACTGTACCTGTTTTTCATTTTGCAGGCAAGAAGATGCTCCCCCACATTGGAATAACAACGTACGTGATGTTCCAGAATCAAGCGTCTACGCCCATCAGCAGGATTCGCCGTGCTGGGCCACCAGGATTTGACAAGGTCCTTCATTGGGCGCCGAGATCACCAGATCAAACGCCCAGTGACTTTTTTTCTCTGGGTTTCGTTAAAGACAAGTGTTTGTGCCTCCACTTCTCTCAGGAACTTAGAGGAAACTGAAGCAGCGTGATAAACTGCAGTGTTTGAACTCTCATCACAGGGGATATGCTATCACGAGTGTGTGCCGGAGGCCGTGATTACAGTGTAGACATTGTGTCGCTGTCACCGGAGGGGCAACATATTGAACACACCTGAAGAAACTTGAATAAGTGTAGTTTTGGAGAGGAATTTGAATATACAAAATATAATTAAATACAACATTCACAATCATGCTCTTCTTTTTTGTCCCATTCCATTACGGAATCACCCTGTAAATTAAGTACAATTCCGGATTAAAATCTTCTCTTTTTTAACGTTTTCCTGTAAGGTTGATAAAATTTTATGATTTTATTTTGCACACTACTGCTGTAAACATTCATAATTTTCTTCCTAAATTTATATTAGGTTATTTCTTTTACTAACGCCATGTAGCCTCTATAGAAAATGGTGATGTAGCATTTATAGTTTCTTTTACAAGAGCACTCAAAAGAATTCCAATAGCATTATGTTCTATGTGATTTCATTCTTTAATGCAGGAGATATTCTCTATTTAAAACAAACAAAAATTAGTATATGTTTTTAAATATCTGGCCTTCAGTCCTGTTCACACCTTGTATGTCCAAAATTCTGTGAATTGTCACTAAGCTTTGCAAATTTTAGCAGCTTGGGGATATCTTTTATACCTGTGCAAGAAAGAAATCATTAAACCTTAATATTATTGGAGTACTGTATCTCAATTTCAAATGAAATACATTTCGATAAAGTGCATTAAAAATATGAACAATTTAATAAACTTACAAGAAAGTCGTGTGATGCCCACATCAGATTATTTTTAAGGGCTGTGGCACACTCTTGAACTTCTTCTAAATTTCTTTAATACCTCATTATTTCATTTATTTATTTTTATCATCTATGATTTTAGGCACATTGATGAAAATATTTTGAACAAAGCTCGAGAATCATTAGATGCTGCATTGAATCTGGACCCCAGCAATGAAGACGCAATAATTGCCATCAAAGTAATAATTTTTAGCACTATTTTCAATTAACTCAGCATTTTGTCTAAATTAATATGTAGTAGAAGAGTGCAGTAATGTGGAACCTGTTGTATTATGAAATTCCTCAATTCCTTGGACAGAAGCAGCCATGAGGAAACTGGCAAGCTGCCACTAGATGGTGCTATTGTGCAGGGCAGAAACAGAGCATGTTGTGCCTTCCAGCTGGAAAGTTTGTGAGAAGTGTGATTCTTCGAAACTTTTATTTTTTTTTGAAAAACAGTTAGTTTTTCACTACATGTTGGTTAATGAGCGTTCCAATTATACCGGGTAAATCTTATATTTCATGGTTGCTAGTATTGAAACTGCAAATAAATTTTAAAAACAAGGTTTCAAACTATAACACCCCTCCCCCCCCAGTATCAGGTGGGTTTTTATGTATCGCATTTTGGGTATTAAGATTTTTCTTAATTTTCTCAAGTTTTTTAAGAGTTTATTAAAAAATTGCAACTTTGCCAATTTAAAATGTTTACTGTATTATATTCATTACTTATCTAAAAATATGCTTTGGAAATAAGATTAAAGCTATATGAGATTATTAAAAGTATTTTTTGTTACATACTTAGATGTTATTTGAAATGTTATTAGAAGATATCTTAATATAATTTTTAGTTTCTCATATGTATTTGACTTATGTTTTATATTTTCCTCTATTTTTTTTTGACAAATTTTGAAATTTATTTAGATTAAACAGATGAAGTAATGATGTTTTTTGAGTTTATTTGAGCATGAATGACACAAGGGTACAGAATATGTCCAAACGTGCGAACAAGGATGGGGAAAATTCTGAATCACTGGGAAAATTTTTGTCTCAAGTGTATTTAAAGGGGAAAAAATATTTTTGTAATGCAGTTGTTATGGAAGGAAGCTAGCTAGCCTGTTGAGTGAAAGCAATTTCTCTATGTACTATGAAAGGTTTTCTCTCATACAAATCTTGCCCATCGCCTATTCCTGTTATTCCAAAGGAACATAGCATGACCCCTGAGGGAAATGTGAAAAACATAGGCTCCCTTTCTTTATTCCCTCCTGAAGGCTAATAAGGCTTCTAATAGTCTAATTGAAGCATAGTTATTATAGTCTGTTAAACTAGAATGAAAGTATGCTATGGTTTGGGGGGAAAATTTTGGACAAAAATACCGTATTTTCTTGCGTATAATCGGTGGATTATCTGTTAAAAATTATTAAATGCGGATTACCTGCAGCTTTTTTTTTTTTTTTTTTTTTAATACACATTCATGAATATATCAGTTTTTACCGGCAGTCATAACGTCCATTTCACACACAAACCTTTTTGAAAAACCAATCGCAACACATTTCGCACTAGACGGATTCATACTTCACATGTTCTTTTGCCCTTTTCTTGCTAAATCAGTCTCAGGCCACTCTCCAAACCGTCTCGAAATCTACACCACTTGCCAATGTGGTTTGGCCGGCCCGAAAACGATCTAGCTGTAAGCAAAACGAGTCCTGATTGGTCTGACCTCCTGAAGCGCTTTCAAGAGATTCTAGTGTGTAACTGTAGACGCGATCGTTCGCAGAGGTGCTAGTGATTGGCTTACATATGATGTGTATGTACAAGTAGGAGTGGCTTTCGATTTTGACGTTATATTTTTCTAGCTTTTTGGCAACATGCTTAAATGAACAATTATTTCTCAAAATTGCCATCTCATATCATTCATCCTTCAACTTCTATTCTACTACTATTTTGCTTGCAGTTTGTTACACGTGTTGTATGTAAGTTACCATGACCAAGAGAAAACATGTTAGTTACACTTCTGAATTTAAATTAAAAGTAATTAAAAAAGCTGAAGAGGTTAGAAACAGGGAGGCTGATTGCCTTTTAGATATTGATGAATCGAACATTCACCTGTGGCGAAAAAACAAAGAGAAGTTCAATGAAGGTTCACGCTCAAGGAGATCCTTTAGACGCGGAAATACAGCATGGCCAGAGTTGGAAAAAAAGTTGCAAAGCTGGATAACGGATCAGTGCCAAAATGGTTCTCCCATCTCCACGATAAATATGCAGAAATAAGTGAAGATATTGGTGATGGAAGACTGAATGGAAAATTTCACCGCCGCCCCCTCGTGGTGCCATCGATTTATGAGAAGAAAAGGCTTAAGCATTCGCAATCATACTACTGTCGGACAAAAATTGCCCAATGACTGAGAAATTTAAAAAAAATGATTTTCTAGATTTTATGAGAAATCTGATTTCATCCGACAACTTTGCAGAAAGCAGGATTTATAATATGGACAAGGTACCTGTCTCATTCGACATTCCCCCAAATCGGACTGTGGAGCAAATAGGAACAAATAGTGTAAATATCAACACAACTGGGCATGAAAGAAATTCTTTCACCGTTGTTTTAGCTTGCGCTGCTGACGGAACTAAACTGCTGTCGATGATCATCTTCAAAAGAAAAACTGTACCAAAGGAAAACTTTCCAACCGGTGTAATAATTCAAGTGAATATCAAAGGTTGGATGAACAAAGAAGTTATGAAAGAATGGTTAAATACTGTATGGAGACAATGAAAAAATAGTTTTTTTAAGCCTTGCGCTCTTCTGATCATGGATTCCATGAAAGCCCACTAAAGGAATCTATAAAAGATCAATGTAAATCTCTGGGAGACCATAATTCCTGGAGGTTTAACCAAAATCTTGCAACCCCTTGATGTTGGTGTTGATCACTCATTCAAGAGTAAATTACGGAAGGAGTGGGAAGATTGGATGCTCAAAGGAATGCACACTTTTACTGATAAAGGAAAAATATGCCGAGCGTCATGCGCGGAAGTTACACAATGTGTAAAAACTGCATGGCAAGCTGTAGAAACGTCAACTGTAAAGAACGCATTTAAAAAGTGTGAAATCATAGCAGGAAACTGCAAAATTGATGATAATGAAGATTTTGATGACGACAACACGGAATCTTCTGAATTAAGTGAAAACATTTTAAATTTATTTAATTTGGATACGGATGATTCCGAATTTGAAGGTTTCTATTAGTTTGTAATTGTGATTTTGAAATTATTAAAAATTTTGTCAGGGGAGTGTTTATTTCTACATCGTGATTTGCAATTGTTTCTTTAATTAATGTGTCAAGTTCAAGGTAAGTTCAAAACTTTATTATTTTCCATGGACTTTTTTTTTTCAGAAATTTGAAAACATTATGGAATTATTTATATTTATAAGAAATTTTGTGTTTTTAAAATGATTCACTGAAAAGAAAAATTGTAGTTATAAAATTGAAAGAATACAGTTCAAATATCACCAAAATAAAATTAAAACCACCTTATTAATTAGTTAGTCAAAAATTGTATTTTGTACCTTTTTATTATTTGTTTTGTTTACATTACAGTTATTATATATACATAGTCATTGATTAAAAAGGGAAGTGGGCTGTTGAAAATTTTGAATAATCCGCCGTGTTATCCACGGATTATCTGCCGGTGCGTATTATCTGCTAATTTTCTTTATATTATTTTTTAAAATAGCAGGTGCAGATTATACGCCGCCGCGTATTATACGCAAGAAAATACGGTAATTGCATTCTGGAGAAATATTGGACCCTAAAAATTTTCTGCACCCCTGACATGACATTTAAAAAAAGAAACAAATGATTATGCACGCATTTTATTATGAAAATATATGTGTAAGAAATCTCATTCTTTTTTTTTTTTTTTTTTCCATATAAAAGCAGGAGATCTCACTTAGTCAATTTGATTTTGGAAATTTGGCATGCCTGCATCTGTAACTGTTCTCAAATAAATCTTTGCTATAATCTTCAGAATGTCTTTTTATTGAATTTGAGTGCTGTATTACATCATATACAGTCGACTCTCAATATCTCTGAGTCAGTGGGACTGGCAAAAATATTCGAGATATTGAAAATCACACATATCTTATTTAGGGGTATATTTTAATCATGTGTTGAAAATATATGATCAAATCAAACTATGAAGTAAAATATTTTTACTTTTATAATAATAAATGATTAATTTGATGATTAGGATAAATGTTAAAAGAATTGACATATACTCAGAATTGAAACAATAATTAACTAATTTTATTTAGGACTGTGTTATGAAATATTTTTTCAGACTTACTTGTTTTAGTTTTGATTTCATGTTAGCCTTATGTATTATATAATTACTTTTATACAAAGCATTAGACATCTTGTGTTACATTAACATAGCTTCAATGGAACAATAAGTAACCGATACTGCATTGTGAACATAAGTGTTCTTTGACACATTGTTATCAATAGTAACTGAAAAGTCATCTTTTTCATCAGTATCTTCTGGAGCTGTTACGAATTATACATTGATCAGCATGCTGAAGTTTAGATGTTATATTCAGTGGAAAGAATTCAAGCTTGATTGATTTTAAGTTTTTTAAATTGGGATTAATAAACAAAACTTATTAGCAACAGAAATCTTATAATGTGAAAGCAAGACATACTTACTAGTTTCTTGTGTATAAAAAAATATGATAAAAGTGGCTTTGCTTCAGTTCTTATAGAATATTGTGTTGTTTAAATTTAGCTATGGAAAATAAATGTTCATGAGCATTATCTTTGTGCATTGTTATTATTTCATCAATTGAAAAATTTTATTGTGTTGTACCAGTTTGATATTTTGTGATTTGCCTCTAAAAATTCTATACAGGATGTCCCAAAAAGACGGTAACAGGCTTTAATTCTTTATCTATTCGATGTAAGTGGTCAGTGTAAATTGAAAAAATGTTAAAAATAAAGTCGTAAATAAAACTCCATTAAGAAAACTTCCTCTCATTAATTTTTAAAAAGTTACACTTTTTAAATGTGTTACGACCCCCATACAAAATAATTCCCTAAATGTGCCTCATACACTCATGAGGTGACGTACAAAATTTGCGATTTTGTTATAAGATAAATATAATGCTGTTTTAAATCACTTTTCCATGGCTCTTGAAGGGAAAAAATGATGTCAAATGATCACATTTCAGGGATCGTACAGAAATTATGAAAGAAAATCTTTTTTTCCCACTCTAGCAATAAATGGTTACACTCAAAATCATGTATAGTCCTCGATCATCTATCTTTAAAGACATCTCTGTGACGTATGGTGAAAAGCTCAAATTTGGTACATCACATCATTAGTGTTTGGGGCACATTTTTATAAGTGGGAATATTTTTTGTAATGGGTCGTATACAAATTTAGAAAGTATAACTTTATGTAAATTAATAAGACAGGGTTCATACACCTCCTGGAAATCCTTAAAACTCCTTGATTTTGATTTAAAACATTAAGGGCCCTGGAAAACTCCTGAATTTTACTAATTTTACTGTAGACACCTGAAATTTTAGAATTGACTCCTGGAAATATTGTTTATTTTAGTTTTCTTTCTAGAATTTAAAGTGCAAAAAAAATTTTCATTCACGATTTGCTGTAGACATTCGTCCCTGCTCTCCTCATTTCTAATAATTTCGTTCCTGAACTAAGCCCGTTGGCTTTCTTAAACTCTTTTATTGCTAACTGTCTAGCTCTTACGTCACTGTGAAAGTATCTCGTGATTGGTGTATGAGCTGTATGCTCTTCTCTTCTTTGGTACACGGGGTACATGTCGTTTGCAGTGGTGTGTTGGAAATAATCTGTACGCGTGTGAGCGTTCAGACTGCCACTTTCGTGTAAATCTCGAGTAGTAAAACACGAACTGCTCGAGTTTTACTCGGGGAGATTGACATCGTAAACGGTTTTGGGTATTTAATAGGAAAAAAAGGGGCGGCAGGTATTTACTAACCAGTGGAGCCAATGGGAGCGAACAATAACAATAAACAAAGGTCACTTGATCTATCTCCCCAACTTCCCAAGGAAAATCCATGGGGAGTTGGGAAAAACTCGAGCTACTCAGCTTGGCAGCCTGAACGTTTTGTTTATCTCCTTGAAAAGCTCAAATGGGGCGTCGTGAACGGCTTGGGTTTTTCCCGAGTAACTCAAAAGTGTCAGTCTGAATGCACCCAGTAGTACAATTTTAAACCATCCTGAGATTTTCATCATTTTCAATTTGCCTAAAATGCCGGGTGGAAAATGAGTTTTGAATGATGCTTGGTTAGAAAAGGTAAAATTATATTTTCTCCTGGAATTCATACTGCGAAAAAGTGTGGGAACCCTGATAAGAGGAATTTTTTTCTTAACGAAGTCTTATTTTCGATCTTATTTTGAACATTTTTGTCAATTTACATTGCCCCCTTATCTCTAATAGATAAAGAATTGTCCGTTACCACCTTTTTGGGACACCCTGTGTAATGTAATACTAATTTTCTTTTCTTTTATCATAGAAACTTCCTGCAGCAACTGATACAACTTCAAAAGCAGAAAAAAAGTATGTTGAATATTGCTTTTTTTTTTTTTCTTTTATGTGTACATAATAGCTATGAAGGCTGATAATAATAGTAATAATATTATCATAAAAAATGTGTTTTCTTATCTGCTTCCTTTTGGCAAATGTCTTTAGAGTGTTTCATGGTTACCTGTTTTGAAACAGCATTTTCAAGAAAAATAAAGGACCAGTTCATTAAAATCATAGTTTTAACTATCAAATGAGTACGGGTTTTCAGCTTCCTTTCAAAAAAAAAAAAAAAAAAAAAAAGCAATTTATGGATTTTCACCAATCTCTTCCGCTAACTTAACTAAATCTTCCTTCTTTCCCTTATTAAAAAAGACATGGCTTCTCACAACTAAATAACTTCTCCACTTCCTAGGTTCTGATCCTGTCGACTGTGCCAGTATGGGTTTTTAGCTTCCTTTCAAAAAAAAAAAAAAAAAAAAAGCAATTTATGGGACTTAAACAAAAACCTTTATTACTCTAACATAAAACATACATTTTCAAACGGCCAGCTTTATTCAGTGTGCACAAACAAAACACGTCCCATAAAATTTTAATATAATAAACGTGACTTACATTTATTTAGAATCCTCGATACATGCTCACTGTTTATAGCGTGGCTCTTTATGATTTCTCCATTCTCCAGTACATTTGTTTCTTTAGCTAGAGTCAGAAATTTCCACAGAGTTATACTACCATGGGGGTTTCTTGTAGTTTGTTAGTTTCAATCACCATGGGGTGTTTGTAGGTCCCGTTCAAAAATTTCATAATCCGTTCTCATAATGTTCGATGGAACGTTACTAAATGATATTCTTTCTTTTTGCTATGGTTGGGCGATGTAAGAGTATTATCCTAAAATTTCAGCATTTGAATGGGCACTTTTAATGCAAAAACACTTTGCCAAACATTAGTGTAAGCACATTATACGGTGAGTGTACAAAGGACAGCCTCAAGATGTAAAGAAAAGAGATAAGCATAAGACAATAACAAATGTAGAATTTTACTTGGAGAAAAAAAATCTTGCTTAGTTCTTAAAAAAATGAACTTAATGAATTTAATGTATCTTGAATAAAATAAAAGGTTGTTTGCTGTATAATTTCAGTTTTTTTTATCCATTCAGAGGTGGTGCCCTGTCCACTCCATTCCATACTTAAATAATTCATCTTAAGTTCCAATTAAGTTGATGGATGTAACACAATCTTTTTCGATGACTTTTGAATAATTTCCGGGCAAATTATTATTTCACACATAGTATAACGGCATGCAAACTTTTCATTGTTATTTCCTGGGTGAATGGTACTTTTCACATACTATCATATAATAGTTTTCTCCAGAGGCGGCGTAAGGCGCTGGGCGGTGTGGGCCACCGCCTCACGGCCTCGCGCGTGGCAAAGGGCCTCGTGGCCCTAACAGCCAAAAATAAATTTGCAAAAATATGTGAAAATCCAAAAGAACACACCTTCAAGGTTTTTCTTATAATATAATTACATTAGAATTAATTCTCAACTTAAAGATATACCACTACTTTCGGCGCACGAAATGAAGTGAATGAATGGAAATAATCGATATTACTGATAAACAACTTATATTATATCATAAAATTAAATTAATTAAAAAATCCTCATCTCTGTCGTTTCTGATCATTCGAGGTTATGTTTATTCTGAGGCCAAGCAAGCTTAACAACAAACTAATGTGGCCAGACTGTTATATAACTGGCATAATTTGCTTATGGTATTGACACCGTTAATAACTCATACCATATATGTAATGATATGATAAATTCCAAACTGAACATTTCGTTAAAACGGAATCGCAATCACTGAGTGTGTCCGATTGTTCCGTTGGCATTTTAAGTTTTCTATGCATGCAACAACATCATCAAATTGCAATAATATGGCCTTCACCGCCTGATTCTGCTTTCCCATCTTGTGTCTGATAAAGTCTTCATAGTGAGCTTTAATTTATCTTTGATTATGTTCCAGCATTTGCTGAATTTGAAAATAGCAAAAAAATATCTTCTGAATAAAATCAAAAAAATGTTTTTGCTGCCACCGAAAATTAACTGCGTCTACTAACAACAGATTCCAGCTATGACAACTGCAGGTTAGTAAAAAATGCCCTGAGATTTATATTTAATATTCGAGTTTTAACTCCACTATTTATGCCTACCATATTTGCACCATTGTCGTAGCCTTGGCCGCGACAGTTCTGAATATCTAAGCCATTTTTTCTCTAGCTTTCCCATATTGCATTAGTCAAATATTCTCCAGTCGTTCATGGACAGCAAGAAATCTGATAAAGGTTTTCTTCTATAGTTCCAGTTGATGTATTACAATATCTTAAGATAACTGACATTTTTTCAATTCTACTGCAGTCTCTAGTGCAGTCGAGTAAAAAAGAATAATATTTTGCCTCTTTTATCCTACCAATCACTTCACTGGTAACAGTTTTGACATCAGTGCGATCAATTCATTTTGAATATCGTGGCTTAGATAATGTGTGCAAGTTGTTTATTATTAATGCGATTTTATGTGTTCCTGTAACGTAGGATTATATGTAATGCAATTTAAATAAGCCTATGGTAAGTAGTACAGATGTAATTACCAATTGAGTTGTTTTCGTCTGTTTTGGGAGATTCTCTGTGACCTCTAAATGCCAGATTATGAGGCTAAAAATATATGATACCAATTAATCTCTCAAACAAATTATACAATTCTTTTGAGATTCAAGAATTCGCCTTTCGTTTTCTTGGTCTAATGTGTTTTTCCGTGCTTGATTCCGCTTCTCTATCTATTTGGAACATGTATGCCATATTGTTCTTTAGTAATCTCATGTTCTGTGTAAAATATCACTCAAGTGTTTCCAATCACAACATCCGTTCCGTACCATTTAAGTTTCGTGAATTGCTAAAAAGTCTGCTTAGAAAACAGAAAACTTTATTTTTAGAACTTGAATAAACCAACCAGCGACGACGCTGAGTTTCACCATTATTTATTTTCTTGAGAAATAAAATATTGGAAAAGTGACCTGATCATCATCTTTGAGGATAATATATCATCACTGTTATTTAACTGCTGTGTGGAAGCCGCTTTTGAACTATATCATGATGCTGAATATCCGTCATGGGAAAGTGTCCTACAATCCCGGGTCAAAACTGGCAAATGCTTGTTTCACTACATCACTGAGATCTCTGTTAACAGTGTGAGAACTTATTTCAATCTTTTCTTCTTGGTCCTGGATTTACGTTACTCAAATGAACACAGAAATTTTCAGGTTCAGATTTTGATTGGCAAGCTATTTCTGTTTCCAATTTTCGTCGTTCGGTGTTGATAGTCGGTGCATCTTAGTAATTTCCGAATTCTCGGATACAGATACATGTTGTTGAGAAGTCAAGTAACCGATTCATTTGATTCTATATTACCAAATTCAGTTTCGATTGAGAAATTTCATCATACCTGAACGTAAAACCTGGTTTGTATACAGCTCTGCTAGCTAGTACAATATAATGCGTTATACGCATAATAAAAAAATTTCAAAAAAAAAAGGCGGAGTTCTAGCGCAACAAATAGAATATATGAAACAAATAATAAACCGCAATTTTTGGTCACGTAATGTTTTGTAAATAAAACTATAAAAACAAGAGTGTAGAGTATAATAAATATTTCTTACCTATATTCTTGACAAATAAACACAGGTACCATTATTTTTCTTCACGACACAAACCGAATTTCTACTTATTAAGCATCGTGTTATCGTTTTTAAAATATGTAACACTGTTACATTACTATGAAGCCTTTATCAAACACAAGGTGGGAAAGCAAATACAGGGCGATGAAGGCCGTATTATTGCAATTTGATGATGATGATGAATGCATAGAAAACTTAAAATGCCAAACGGAACAATCGGACACACTCCAGTGATTGCGATTCCGTTTTAAACGAAATGTTCAGTTGGAATTTATCATATCATACTTATATAGTATGAGTTAATTAACGTGGTTTCAATACCATACAGCAAATTATTGCAATCTGTACCAAGTCCATTTAAGCATTACTCTTGAACATTTGCGATACATTTGTGACTGAATCAAAGAATATTGACAAACTGGATTCGAAAAAGTGCTTCTGAAGTTCATCAGTTTATTAAGAAAAGCAAGTATGATTTGGCCAAAAGATTTTAAAAATAAAAGAGTATCCAAAAAGAATAGGGTGTTTGATTATAAGGCAGCGATCAACCCTATAACGTCTGCTAAAGCCGGTATTAAACAGATTTTTTTTAATACCATGATTGATTCGTGTGATAAGTAACATGGAATCGAGATTCATGGCTTTGCAAGGGGGTGTGGGAAGGGGGGGGGGGGGGGGGGGGGTGGGGGGAGACGGCCCGAGGGGACGTGGCGTGGCCCCAGGCGAAGCGCAAGAGTCGTGGGCCCTCTTCTCTATCATGTTCTTAATGAGATAGTTCAATATAAAATAGCCCAGGAGTCGGGGCCTCTATAACAGCGCGGGGCCTATAGGCGATCGCCTACGAATTCGGGCACCCCCGCTTGTGGGCCGGGCCCTGGTCTTTAAAATCAACATTCTGAAAATTTTGGTTTTCTCATATGATCCTAAACAAGTTAAGAAAATATTCGCAAAAGAGTGCAAATACTGAAAAACTGTCAGGAATTTACAGGAGACCTGTCAGGGTAAGCGTGAGAGCAGTGGACTTCCAACCTCATGAGTTGTATGAGGAGTTACAAATATATGATCCCAAATTTACCCAACTCTATTAAAGACGTGAAACATCTGCTCCAATATATCATAGAGAACGATTTGAAAGAAATTTACCCAAATGTTTACATTGTCATTAGAATTTTGTTAACAATAACCTGTAAGTACTGCTTCCCGCTGAAAGGAGGCTTTTATCCAAAATTGAAAATTAATTTAAAATTATTTAAGAAATACTATGGTCAAGAGAAGAATTTTCAAAAAAAAACAGCATTGGCAGTGTTTTATCTGTTTGAATGCAGATATAGCCTCTAAGATAAAATTACGAACCAATCATTAAGGAGTTCAGTAAAACGCAAAAAGTAAGAAAATTTCTGTTTCTTAAAACTTGTTTTTTCTTTTTTTTCATTTTATGTTTAATGTTCCCACAGAATTATAACATATAAAATTTAGGTTTTTGTTTCCTTAATGGATAAAAAAACTTTTTAAATTTAAGTGATTTTTTATTTGTATAATCCCTGCTTGCACCATGCAGAGGGCCTCCGCGAAATGTACCTTGCCCCACATTAAAATTTTCCGTCTTGTTGTCCGGCCACTGATTTTCACTTTTGTCTAACACCCACATAGTTAGTAGTAAGCCCAGTTGTTTATGTATGATTTATTTTTAGAGTTAAACACTCCTTTCCCTCCTCCAATGAAAAAACAAAAAAGTATTTTTCCTGTGCTTAAATCAGGTGATTCCCAAACCTTTTATCCCTGCATACCACTTATAAATTTTTGAATAGAAATTGTCGATCCCCTGGTGTAGTTTGTAGTATCCTAGTACAGTGGTGGCACAAACTAACTTTCCATCTGCGACCCCCCCTAATTTAGAGTAAAATTTTGTCGCGACCCCCTCATTTTGATAAACTTTTGTCACGCACCCTGGATAGACAGTAGACATTTTGTTAATTGAAAACGAAGTTACATTGAAATTCTTTCTGTGAGTTGCTCTTACAGGGTGTTTTTAAAAGAGTGTCGTGACGTCACGTCGATTGGAATAAAGCGCATTTTAAAACAGGCGCACCAAACTTATAAACCACCATAAAAATGTTATAAAGTTGTAACATCATAAAAATCAGTTAATGAATCAACACATAATTTTGTATGAAACAATGCTTTATATATACATATGGATATAAATATTTTTGATGAAAATTACTTAAAGAAAAGTTTACATCATAAAAAACATTCAATGTGAAATATGTGCTTGCAAAGGAGCTCATGATTGCTTCTATGTTCGAATCTGGTATTGGAAATCGCAAGTCGTAAGTTATCCTCTGGATCCAATCAAGATCGATGTTTTGTTTTAATGGAAAATAATTTTGAAGATCACTATGGTATGATCAATTTGTCAGATCACTATGCATGATAACGCGGTTTTTTGAAGCCCCGTGATAGCGATCGTCGCAAATATCGCGCTCGTAAAATAATAATTGTCAG
This sequence comes from Cheiracanthium punctorium, assembly GCA_038373885.1. Lineage (NCBI taxonomy): Eukaryota > Metazoa > Arthropoda > Arachnida > Araneae > Cheiracanthiidae > Cheiracanthium > Cheiracanthium punctorium. Next base: position 18,602 of record JAWZYV010000490.1, read on the forward strand.
TTTCTTCTCTTGTATTATTTCATTTTCTTTGAAATGAATAATTTGTAGATTTTCCATATATTTGAATCTCTTTAAATATTTATTTTTGGCGACCCCCAAAAATTTTCTCCGCGCGAACCCTTCTGGGGGTTCGCGAACCCACAGTTTGGCGCACACGCTGTAGCAATATAGTTTATTTTTATAGCTAGGGCCCTACAAAATAGTCAGAAAATGTTCAGAACTATGAGACGTCCTTGCAGTAAGTTTATTGTAGATAGATGGGGCAGTATTTTAAGAAATTTATTGTGAAACACAAGAAGATTGAGTATGGGAAATAACAGGCGGGGGGGGGGGGTGGGGGGGGGGGGGGGGGGGGTAGGGGGGGAGGGGGGGGGGGGGGGGGGGGGGGGGGGGGGGGGGGCGGGGGGGGGGGGGGGGGGGGGGGGGGGGGGGGGGGGGGGGGGGGGGGGGGGGGGGGGTGGGGGGGGGGGGGGTGTCAATAAAGAAAAGGCAATATATTAATTTACAATTAAAGGAATAAGTGTGTCATTACTTTTTGCAACTAAAGTTTATTAAAATAAAAGTGATGTCAGTACTCACAGATGCCAATTGATTCCTTCAAACTGCCTCATTTTTGTAAATATTTTAGCAGTAACATGAAATTGCTCTTTTCAGTCTAGCAGAATTAAGTAAAATCAAGAATGCTTGCGGTGCTTAGTAGAGCTAGATTCTGTAAACTTCTGTGAAATAGCCTCTGAATTCCAAAATCTTACTAAGTTTTCAGCTGAACAGTTCCGGGACATAAAACCCTTCTGACAGCATACTCCAAGGCCTTTTTTTGTTGAATCATCAAGTGCTAGAATATTGTTGAAGAAGACTTCTTTCCATCCATTAACCTTCATGTTAGACGAATGTGATCTGGGCTCAAACCGCTCAGAGCCACTTTCATGAAATTCCAAACCAAGTTTAAGGTAAACTCAGGTCCTCACTTTTGGAGACGTCCATTTCTGGACAAATAATATAAATGTTGCAATTTGTGTACTAAGTTTTGGTGGCGTTTTCCCAATCTGTGGTCCCGAATTGGGATACAAAGAGTTTTAGCATGAAAAATATATTGAGAAAAAATTAACGAAATAAAAAGTTTACTATAAAAGTGCAGTGTGTTATGTGGAAAGTTTATAGTTTATGTCAGAGAATTGAAAATTGGTCCAAGAATTCCGCATTTTTATGGCATATTTATAATGGGGCCCTATTTATAGTGTTATATTTCCAAACCACTGATTGGGAAGGATGGCCTTAAATCTTTGTCTGAAAGTGGGTAAACTGTTCTCAAATGACTGTAGGCAACATGAACTTGATCCATCTAACAAGTCTTTATTACAGCATTTCTAAGAAAAGAAAAGATCCACCAACAAGTGTGGTGCACATTATAGTCAGATACACCTTTAAAAAAAATCTCAAAAGGAGGGGGTCTTATATGTAAAATTTTGGTAATAAATTTTCCTTTTTAAACCCTTTTTAGGTGCAACCCTTTCCCAATGCTGAGAAAAGGGGGGAGCCGTTTCCACGCTCGCTTAACACCAGCAAGAGGCAAC
>JAWZYV010000491.1:0-12491 GCA_038373885.1 Cheiracanthium punctorium
GTTATATAAATTTTATAAAATTTATAATAAGTTTTCTTTGGATTTGGATATTTTTAACATGTCTTTTAAAGTCTTTAGAGTTAAGTGTTTTGAACTTTTGCAGTCATGACTGGTATTTATTTTATCTCTGTATTTTAACTTTTTTAATTTTGTCTATGTAATTTGTCCTTTTATGCATCACTGTAAATGGATTTTAATCTGTAGTGTGCATTTCTTTTATGAAATAAATGAAATGAAATGAAAATTTTTAATAACAAGAATACGGCGATATACTTCAATTTTTCATACAAAAATAATGCAGTTATTAAGGCTATTTTAAACGATATATCTTCAGAATTTTCACCAAATTAAGTAAACTGATTTTAAGTTAGAGGAATTCCTTAGTTAGATTTTTTTTTTTTTTCTAAATTTAAACAAAAAGTCATTTAAAATTAAAAAAACCACCGCCACGTTCCGATCCGATCTAATAAAAGCAATCTTCTCCATCTTATGAGCCCAACTCGTAAGTAAATGAGAAAGAAACGAACACAAAAATGCCTAGTCATGGAGCTGTGCCTGGTAGGATTTTAGGGAAAACGACACCCTTCGCGCCTTCACGGCAAACGAAGAAAAGGGACAATTTCGCCATGTGGTGACGTCCGAAAAGTGACCTCAATCAAAACCTCCTATAGATAAGAAAGCCAAAACACAGTAACCATAGCGTATTCGTGACGTACTGTACCTAGGCTGAAGGGGTTGTATCTTTGGCCGCACTTATCACTTTATTGGCGGTAATTTGTTGCGAACGTTGGCGACAGCGGTTACGAATTTGAGTTATCGACATATTCCTTGGCGACGTACTACTGGCGGGCGAGGATCGTTTCGTTAGCCTTTCTTTTGCTTGCACGTGTTGGTTTGTTGTAACGTGATTTTTTAATTAGAATATTTGTCGGATATGTAAATATTTGTTTTGTCTCTTGCTTTTATCTATCTCACGTCTCGATGCCCTATAAGTGCATTGTACCACGATGTCGTGGTAATTATGATTTAAATGGAGTAAAAGTATCAACATTTGCTTTCCCATCTGATGAAGAACTCCGGAAAAAGTGGCTAACTCAAAGCGTATCTAATTCTGAAGCGTAGTCACTCGGGGCCTTCGCTATTAGTAACGGGCCTGCGCGTGCATTTCGATGAGTCATCCAAAGAGGCCTACGGATGCTCGCGTCTTCCCGTATACATCAAGCATCTTTTAAGCTTTCCGATGCTTTAAAACGTTATTAAATATAGTTTTAAGTAGTCATTGTGTTACTAATTCAAGTACGAACTCATTAACAGTTTCTTTACTATGATACACATGGACATTAAAGTAAATAGATGCATGTAATTTGAAGGAAAAACAAAGTAGTGCTCACTCTCATGATTCATTATTTTAGCTTGAATTTTAATATACATGAAAAAATTAAGCTGACTTTTAGTATACATTAAAGTAAACGAATACACAAATGATACAGACATTTTTATGCATTTCTTTCTACTGAATGTTTAAGTTTCACATTTTCAAAGCAGTTACAACCATTATTACTTTTAAAATAAATTTAACTAGTAGTTATTAAATTTTCATTTATTAAATATTGTTCGGTTAATATATTAACAAAATATATGACGAGGAGCTGAAATAGAATTTAAAATATTTGATATTTACAATTCACGTATACAAAATTTAAGTACTGATATACTATTTAATTTTTAATCTTTTGTAAGGCGTAGGTATCAGAAGAATGTTTGCTATAATTATAAGTACAACCTGTGCACTGCAAGTCCTTGGTATTTACATGAAAAATAATGTAAATTAATTTAACGAGAAACATTTAGAATGAATTACAAAATAAAGGGTGTTCCACAAATAGTAGTACGAACTTAAAGGGGAGATAATATATCAAAAGGATTAAGAATAACGTAGCAGTGTATCATGGGCGTAACTTGGGCTTCGAAACTGGGGGGGCAAGGGGGCAAATGTCATTCTAAATGAAAGTCTATTGTCTATATATGCGTGCCCGTACACACACACACACACATATATATAATGTTTATATGTATATGTATATATCTATATCTATATGTATATATATATATATTTATATATATACATATATATACTTATTATAAAAGAGGATGTCTGTGTGTGTGTCGGCGCATTACGGACAAAGGGCTGCACCTAGAAACACCCAAATTTGGTACTCAGGAAGTTCTATACATGAAGTTGTGCACCTCGAAGCGATTTTTTCAAAATTCCACCTAGAATTTTTATTTTATGTTTTATGCGATTTTCGGCATTTTTTCTCACCTAATTCGTAATAATGGCGGAAATTACGCTCGCAGCAAAACGGCATTTGTATCATCGGATAGAGGAGAAAATTTTCTTTTAAAAATAGTTTGTACGTAACATGATTTACCGATTTTTAGGAATTTTTCTACTAAGCATCTGTTTTGGCTAATTTTTTCGTAAAATAATTTTAAAACTGTCGCATCTTGAATTCTATCCGTCATAACTTTTTGATACTTTGACAAATCGTGAAACATTATTTTCTCCCTCTTTGAAAATGAAAACGAAAAAATTATGTAAATTAGATGATTTTTTACGAATTTGAATGCAACCTAATATTTAGAATTTGATAGCATCGACGCGGAGAGCTTACGCCATTGCATTGCAATCATGGCACGAGAATTTATGTGGGGTTGTTGCCACAAAAAGGATTAGAAAAAAGGTTTTTCCACCTATCCATAGAAATTTTTAATGGGGCACCGTCCGTATTTTCAATTCGCAAGTGAGGATCGATGATGTCAGTTGCTTTAAGATACGTAAAAATTACGCCACAATTTTAACTCATTTATTCCAGCTCTTTTTTCAACACAGGGAGACGATATTTTGATAAAAATTTACTGTAGAAATAAACTAAGAAATTCACGATTATTATTATTAGAAGTGGTATTTTAATCCGTTGCTTATTTAAAAATTAAAATGTCCTAACACAGCTGAAAATGTTCATTTTAAAAATTACAAAGCTCGTTTTAAAGCGCGATATATTAAAATTTTCTATTTACTTTTTTTTATTTTTGGCATTTATTTATGGGGCGGGCGTTGCCTAACATATCATGCATGCTGCGAGTATAGCTTTATTTTAACGTTGAATTACGTTCCTCCGTTACGTTGAATAACGTTGATTTAGTGGTCCTATATAAAGCAAAGTTTTAATGACACCGTTTGAAAACTACTATGCAAAATATCGAAATTAACTCCCTCAGCCAACCGGGGTATCCTTTGCGGCAGTTAAACAGTGACATCATAAATTTTAAAAAAATGCGTGAAGTTTGTAAGCTCTGCAATTCTAACTCCCTGTCTCAATCAAAGCGGGAATAAATAGCTCCTCGAGATTACACAGTTGAAGTGTTTCAGGAGACAGGACCACGTAGGATATATAAGATATCGCTATATTGGATACATGGATATTTAAAATGGCACCCCTTGGATAGTTTCTCCCCACGGTGAGATGAAATTTTTTGCGGTGCTAAATACGCCAATCTTATAAAACTCTGCATAAATTAAATATATATGGAGAGTTTCCTTAATGGCAACGATTATGTGAAATGATTATTATTTATGTTAATGCGTAAATTGCAAAGAATCGCCATAGAATTAAAAGATCCCATCGGTGCCAAATAATCTAAGCTGCTTCTTTTAAGCGAGCTTTGAAGAGGGAGAAGCGAAGATAGATAGTATTAATGTACGTAATAGGTAGTATTATTAGATTTGTAAGGATAATATGAATAAATCACAATATACCACGTTAATAAATATTTCATGAAATTAAAAGTGTTTAACCTTTTTCAACGGTTATCTTACAACCAACTAAACGAAAAGTAATTCTAACTTACGTTAATATATCCCGCCGTAATTTCAACAGAGGAGATTACTTGAACTTTTTTAAAAATAAAATTCTGCTTTGTCACATGCAGATAAGATTTTAGTAAAATATTCGCGTCTTCCCGTATGAAGAGCGGGCGTGCAGCCATTAAAAACATCTCTTGAAAATACCATAAATGAATTCAGAAGACCTCAAAACGTGTAAATACACCAAAATCTCGAAGTCGTATTTTTTCATGATTACAGTACTTTCCTTACATGGTACATGTTCGGAAACAAATAAACGGCTGTCCATTTCATGTAGTGTCTTAGGTATATTTAATGCTACAACTTGAACCTAAAAAACAGTATGGTGTAGAAATAAGACATTTTGAAAGCCAGGAGTTCTCTGCAAACCATTAAGCTTTTCACTTTTTTGATAGTGAATGACACTGACGTAGTTTTTGAGTCATTATACTGCAATGATGCCAGGTTAGTACTCATGACGCAAATTTTACTAAGTCAAATAGTTTTACTTTTTTTTTTTTTTTTTTTTTTTTTTAAAAAGATTCCACACCACGAATAAATTCGAATTACACATGTAAGGAAAATTTTCGTTTCCTACCATGAGAAGAACGGGCAAACAGCTAGTACATATATATAAACTAAAATCATAAAATATTTCTTCTGTAACAATGGAAAAAAAATACTGTACTAAAACGGATGAAATTTGAGAACAGTTATTTTTGACTCTTGAAAACAAAAAGTAACTAGTGCAATAAGTATAATTAATAAAATAGATAAAAAGGGCTTACTTTTTTCCCCTTTTAAGAAAAACAACTCCACAGCCACTGGTATCACTGGGGACCGAATCAGCTTTAAGCGGTAGAGTCTGCTTTAAGAGAGAGCTTTAAGCAGTACGTTCAAAACAAAGTTTATTGGAAGGATTGGAAATTGCAATATGTGTTCACTATAAAAAAAAAAAAAAAACTCCACAGCCACAGGACATGAGCAGGGCTGGCTTGGCTGCCAAGAAACATTTGACGGTCAAAAACTGAAGCGGCCGACTTTGATTTTCAAACGCTCTTTCCAATAAGTAAGGAGAGGCATCATTTTTAATTTAAACAAAATTACATTTCCCCCCTCAAAGCGCAACTATAATGGACGTCTTCTATTTAAGGAATTCCTGACAAACAAACCCAGATGATGTTCATCAGTACATTGGAGTCTTTTCTCCAGACTAAAAGTTAATCTTTCTTTAAAATTTACCGATTTGACAAGAAAATTACGAAAACTACTTAGCTGTACTCATGCACAAAGCAAGTTAATATTTCGCTGCAGGATACAGATATTCGGCTGGTAAATTTCATTTAACTTAACCAAAATTGACACACAGACATCATTTATTTAGCTTAGCTCTTTGTAATCCATTCTTTGCAGCTCATTCAACCCTCTTGTACATCTCCCGTGTTCTTCTTCATAAAACATCAAGTCAATATGCTTGCGGGAAAAACTGGTCCTATTCTATTTAAGTGAACACAGATGTGACTGATTTTTGCGTTAACGGGAGATAAAAGGGCTGCGCTCGACATTTAAAATACACCAATGTTTCACAGAATCTTAATGGTCATTTAGTGATGACATATGTTCTTATGTTTTGTTTGTAGGTCCAGAAAAACGATCATGTTATGCCTTGTTAAAAAGCCGCTTTTCCTGCGGGGTTTGAAATACATTACAATGAAACTCATTGCACTGCACATTTTCTATTTTCTGTAACCTCAGTTCCCGCGGAACTTTCTTTAATGTTAGCGACCTGCTGAATTTACAGCATTCTAAGCTCAATGTCCATGTTTTTCCTTGACTTGGACAGAAAATTTTAAATTTTTAAGAGAGTCCAGTACGTTATTTTTATTTATTTATTTATTATTTTATTTTATTATTTATTTATTTTATTTATTTATTTTTTTTTTTTTTGGGGGGGGGGTTGGTGATATTGTAAATATTTTTAGAAAAATAATGTGGAAAAAGATATTTAATAATTTGAAGAGCTGGAACGACTTTTAGCATGACTTCATTAATCAAAAGTTCGGCATAAGCGGGGGACAGGCGTCGATACAAACAAACATTGGGTTCGTTTTGTGGCTCTTTAACAAAATTACAATCGATTTTAACAGGACCCCTTCACAAAAATACAGTCGATTAAAACTGCCCTTCATTGGCATTTTACCCTACATTTTAATGTGTTTCATCAATTAACAAAAAAAGTGACTTTTATTAAAATTTGGTTTGAAAATTCACAAAAAGAAGGTCTGAAATTCACAAAATTAAGCATTAAAATTCACAAAAACAGGCAGTTTTTACAAAAATGGGACCCTGGAAAATATTCCTGGATTGACCCCATATAAATTATGTAAGTTATTGAGTTGAAGACGTATTCCCGAAAAAAAAAGTGGGTGGGAGGTATATAAATTAGGTGAATGTACATATACTCTAAAGAAAACTAATATTCTGAGATATTATCTTAGCTAGACTTTTAAACGATTTTTTTAAAATGCTAGAAAATAGAATTATATGCACACATGGGCACCCATAAGGGGGGCAAGGTATGGAACTTGCCCCCCCCTAAAGTTTTAGGGTTATGTCTCATGATGTTAACAATGGCAAAAACAGAACTAAATTTGTTAAAAGTTTGAAATTTGCCCCCCCCTCTAGAAATTTTTTTTGAAATTTGTTCCCCCCCTATTAAAATTACTATGGGCGCCCATGTATGCACATGAGCAGATCGGTATAAACAATAGCAGTGAAGGTTCCCCTTCTGTGTCGAACGTTGCTTCTCCGTATTTCTGGGAGCAACGCTGTTAGTAGGAAGTAATGAGGTGATTTGTTGCTATATTTTTCTAATGCATGAAAATCTAAAAGGGTTAAAGGTATCGAAATACTGACTTAGATAGTACTGCAACTAGAGTTTATCTCTCACGACGAACCAACTAGAACGGCCCCCTCCCATGGAACCAAACTTATTTTGGAGCCCCCTACGAAGTCTGGGGCACGGGCCCCTAGTTACCCTTGGCAGCAGATATAAATCATAAAATCGCAGACCGTTTCTTGTTCTCTTAAACTGCGTCGCATTTGAATTCACAATTAGTCGTTTGTCAAGTCAAGTAAGTTGTGCCCGACCATAAAAATATGTTGTCTCTCTGCTACTGACCTTCAAACACCAAAATTAGGTTCATTAAAATATAAATGAGAAACTGGCTCCAACCTGTGACAGGGCGGCAACTAAAGGGGGGGGGCAAGCGGGGACAAGCACCGGGAGACATTCTAAATGGAACGCCAAAATCAGTTATAGTTTCTTGGGATGGGACGCGGCTCTATGCGAGGGGGCACACGACCATGGGCGCCCATAAGCGGGGGGGCAAGGTAGGGAACTTCCCCGCCCCTAAAGTTTTAAGTTAATGTCTCATTATGTTAACAAATGGCAAAAACAGAAGTAAATTTGTTAAAAGTTTGAAATTTGCCCCCTCTAGAAAATTTTTTAAAAGTTTGCCCCCCCCCCCTAGAAAAATTACTATGGGCGCCCATGCACACGACACTAATTATGGTTTTTCCCCGGATGACATAAACTCTAATTGCGGCATTGCCTGTGAAAATGACCTCTTTTTGCTCACTATTTACAGCAACAGGTCCTTTTTTTCTAACGCTGAACAATTTATTTCAGACAAGTTTAAAATCGCTGCCCCTTGATTTTTGCTTTCCTGAGAAATTATCTAGCTTGGCCATTTGGTAGAATCTGCCATCGTTCCTGTTGGGTTGAAAAGCTTCTGTGACTCTATTCTTTTGTTGATTTTTTCAGGGGAAGTTTTTTTTTTTTTTTTTTTTTTTTTTTTTTTTTTTTTTTTTTAAATCTGATACTATGTTTCGGTTATAAATGCATGATTTGGGTTCAAAATCATAACTTTGCCCCCTGACTTTTTAGACTAAGGGGGCAATTTTTACAACTGCAGGGGCAATTGCCCCCCCTTGCCCCCCCCAGATTACGCCTATGCAGTGTATGATAAAACACGTTTGTTAACTGTTTTTATTTGGGTTAGTTCAAATGAGTTTATTTATCGAAAATTTTACCATTCGAAATGAAAATGATTTATAATTTTCAGTGTTAGTTCCATACACTTTTTCTTCTCAAAGAAAAATTATAAATTTTAGAAAACCATACTAGGAAATACCACTAATATTCCAACACCTTTTTTTTTAAAGTTATTATTAACTGGCGATTGAAAACAAATGTTTTCGTCCCTTCATTGCTGTATATTAGGGTTATAGCTAAAAAAAAAAAAAAAAAAAAAAAACTGCTCCACGGACTTTGAATACAAATTAAGATAAACTAACAGCTCTAGGACTTGAAAAATTTCAAGATCCCTTTTCACAAGTTGCGCTAAACACTGTAGTAAACTAAAAACAAACGATCTCTGAATTAATTACTTTTTATTATAGCCATTATCTAAATGGAACTTCGAACTTTGAATTTGAGTATGATGAACGCTTATACAAAATATTAACTTCAATTTAAGTTTCTACATAAACATGCGCAAAAATTAATAACATATTTTACAGTACTTCTGCACTGAAACCAATATCACACATTTAGTTGCATTTATAATAAATGATAAATGACATTTTTAACTGAAAGATTTAAACAGATAATAATGTCTAACTAGTATTACAACGCACGCTTATTTACTAGAATAATAAACTACCCAAGTTAAACGATTTCAGATTAAAATGATTTATAAATAACACATGAATATTAATTCACAAAACATGCTTTATATCCTATAAATTTGTAGAATTTCTAAATACAAGTGTACACTTACCTTTACATTCAGAACTTAAAGTTCGAATTCTATGATTGAATTCGTTGATTTATTTCCATAAAAAAAAGCGCAATCTTCAAAAAATTATTACCTACATCTAAAACACCTTGTCATTAAATCATTATGACAAAACTATAACAAAATTGCTTTTTAATTATAAAATAAATTAACGTTTATAATCCCAAATCGCATACAATCGAACAGCGCAAATGTAAATATTAGGCCTCAATGTTTCACTCATTTCTTCCGGTGGCAACGAAGAAGCAGGCCCGGTTGCTAATAACGACGGCCCCGAGTCACTCCAATGGGCGTTTTTGCGCCTCGATAGCTAACGCCACCTAGGCATCCGGCACATGAACTAACGTCCTGGGAGCCTTCTCGCGCATGCGCGGTGCACGATCAGAGCGTTCGAAAAGGCGGAGCTCTGGAATTAACCGCGTTCGAAAACGTTTCGGTCATGTAGCGGTTGTCTGCTCAGCGTGACCAGAGCGCAACCAGAATGACCCTGCTAGCGAGGTGGGTTATTCCGGTTATTAGCGTAGTGTTGCCAATGTTTATTTCTGTTTTCTTGGCTTGGAATTGGATGTGGTGAGGATGACCGAAACCGGTTGACAACCGTGACGTCACTTAACCAAAGAATGACCGCAACCGGTAGCACCGGTGCATAACCAACCGGTGAATTCTCGAACGGGCCCCAAATCACATGGTGTAATTGTTATTGTGGTGCGCGGTTTATATAATTATTTCCCGGGATTTTTTCTATGATTTCTATTCCAATGAGATCTTGATTGTGTTATATTTCATTGTTATAATTTAGTTATAGTAACCTCTATTCTCTAATCAAGTAGAAAGTCAGTTTGCTTCTGAAAATGCCGTATTGTGCATTTCCAACGTGTTCCAATAACGCCAAAAGTGGTGGGAAGCGATTTTACCGATTTCCAAAAAACGAAGAAAGGTAAGTTAACTTTATTGATTTTAATCTTCAACATTATTATTGATTAATTATTTATAATCGTTATTTAACATGCATTTGTCATTTTTATTTCGGAATTGGTAGTATTGAAGAGTACTCTGCACATTGCCCATGCTAGACACACATTTGACACATGCTAGAAATTAAACTGCTTTATCTACTGTTGATTTGTTACTTAATTTTGAAATTAAAAAAATCTCTTAATTTTTGCATGTTGATAATTTTGCTGGATTTAACATACATAAACGTCATATCATTTTCACTAATTGTATCCTTAATGTTGTATTTTATCTGTTGCACCTTACTCTTTTTCACATTCAAAAATCATTTAAAATCTAATCATGAATTATTAATTAATTTTTATCGAAAGGTGATATGTAAAGGTGCTATTCTGTCACTATACTTTCATATTTTATTTGATAATTAAGTGATTCCACGGTATTATGAAATTTGTCCAGAATAAATTTGGTTAACCAGAGGTACACTTAAAATTTAGCTAGGTGAACAATTTGTTTTTATATGTATATACAGGGATGAGATTCTTCAGCTTTCTGTGAATTGAGAGAAATTCACTTTTTGTCTTTTTCTCTGAAAATTCTGCTTTTTTGTGGATTTCTGATAGTAGTTATTAATTAACTGTGCAATATTTTTATCCTGTAGCATGTACTGTTTTTTACTTCTTAAATATTTTTTCCACATGTATTAAAAACAATATTATGTAGAACTTTTTTGCTCTCGTTTGATTTCAGTCTTTTTGCTTTTTCGCCAATCTCATCCCTGTATATAAAACAAACTGTTTATGCATATAAAATCTGTTAAAAAAATTGAAAGAAACCATTCACATAACTCAATCTTTTGTTTAGTTACGATCAGTTATTGTCTGGCATAAATGCTCACAATACTGTGGAATTATCCTATTGTTTTTCCTGCGTGGGCGGTCATGTTTCAAGTGTTTAGTAATTTGTAAAAAAAAAAAAAAAAAAAAAAAAAACTATAAATACATATTTAGAATTCTGTCAGGAAGGTAGGCAGCTGTCAGTGCCTAACTTTATTGATTTTAATCTTCAACATTATTATTGATTAATTATTTATAATCGTTATTTAACATGCCTTTGTCATTTTTATTTCGGAATTGGTAGTATTGAAGAGTACTCTGCACATTGCACATGCTAGACACACATTTGACACATGCTAGAAATTAAACTGCTTTATCTACTGTTGATTTATTACTTAATTTTGAAATTAAAAAAATCTCTTAATTTTTGCATGTTGATAATTTTGCTGTATTTAACATACATAAACGTCATATCATTTTCACTAATTGTATCCTTATTATTGTATTTTATCTGTTGCACCTTACTCTTTTTCACATTCAAAAATATTGTTGTCAAAGTTCTACATGTAAATGGGTCGGGATAATTACCTGTCTAGCGGGGCCATATTTCCTCTTTGGCATTTTTATCAGGCCACAAGAAGTAGCGAGAAAAAATAAGACATTAAGGGCCTATAGGGGAAAAAAGATAACAATTAAGGAAAATATGGTTCTTCTTTTCTCGCCTCACGTTGGATTGACAACAGGCCTGGTGATCAAGTGTATGTAAATACTCTATGTATAATTGTGATTTTGAAGCCAAAGTGTTTTGGGTCGCTTAGTTCTGTTAGTTAACGTATACATTTGTGTGTAAAAAGATGTGAATCATGGGAGATTCCTTTCTGAAACCCCTGTGGTACAGCAAAGCATTTAATTGTCATGTCTGACGTTAGTACAGGTAAAAAGGTCAAAAGTACTTGTCTGCTGGGCCAATTTCCTCTTTTAGCATTTTCCATACAAGCCGGTGCGCACCCCATGTAAACACGGCGACAGCCGCTGGAGCTTGGCAACCGCCAAGCTCCAGCGACTGTCGCCAACCATTTTGCACGATCAGCAAAGTATTTTAACACATTAAAATTGCACATATATTCCACTTACAAAAACATTAAAACAAAATACAACGTCCATATTTAACCAAAAGAACGTCTGCAAATTCAGTAACAGGCAATTTAAAATGAGCAAACAGTGGACCGTTTTTAACTAAAAAAAATACAGTGGATTAAGCAACCTAGTTGTACAGTTATGTAAACTATGCAACCAGTGGATCGTTTTTAACTAAAAAAACCTCAGTGGATTCAGCAACCTAGTTGTACAGCTATGTAAACTATGCAACCAGTGGACCGTTTTTAACTAAAAAAACCTCAGTGGATTCAGCAACCTAGTTGTACAGCTATGTAAACTATGCAACCAGTGGACCGTTTTTAACTAAAAAAAACCTCAGTGGATTCAGCAACCTAGTTGTACAGCTATGTAAACTATGCAACCAGTGGACCGTTTTTAACTAAAAAAAACCTCAGTGGATTCAGCAACCTAGTTGTACAGCTATGTAAACTATGCAACCAGTGGACCGTTTTTTAACTAAAAAAAAACAACAACAGTGAATTCAGCAACCTAGTTGTACAGCTAATGTAAAACTGGGCAAACACTGGCCCGTTTTCAACTCAAAAAAACATCGGTGGATTAAAACAACCTAGTTGTACACCTCTTATAAAGTCAGTATGATTAGAATAGCACGTAAATAGCACTTACGAAAAACAAAACACATCAAATATCAATTTAAAATTCACATTAAAAACCTTAAACATCTGCAAAGATTCGTTAAAAAAAGAGCACTTACCTTTATTTTTTTTCTAAATAACCGCTCAGAAATGTCCCCAACACCCACCGGCTTATAAC
>JAWZYV010000492.1:0-19026 GCA_038373885.1 Cheiracanthium punctorium
GATTTCACATTTAATTCATGAGTCTTTTGCAGTTGCTCATTTTCTCTCCTTTCAGCTTTGTTTTATGGAGCTTCTCTGGCCTTGATATGTTTTGATAAATATGCAGGACAGCCATGAAAAATTGTAGGCAAAGCATCATCCTTAAGTCTCCTTTAGTATTTTCTCACCCACCCGTTGCTGGATTGTAGCATTCTGAAGTTCTCCTAATATCTTCTTCTTTAAAATGTAATTCACAGACCTGCAATGAATAGTTTTCACTAATTAAATAAAAAAGCCTACATTTTTCTAACATATAAATATCAAGTGATCAAGAATTGTGATTACTATTAACTGTACTATGAACTATGAGGTTTAAATAATGCTATTACTTATAATAGTTATAATTTTATCATTATTATATATTTGTAGAAGTATTAAATATCAATCTTTATTAATATTATTAATTCGTTATTTGTAATTTTGTAAAAAATAAATTTTCAAAACCGGTAATGATGACAATAATAAATAAGTCATCTTCAAGAATTGCAGTTTTCACTAAAAAAGCGAGATAGATCATTATTAGTTCATACTTCCAACTGCAAATCAAATAACAAAATATGATTTTATTTTACATATTGTTTTCAAAATTTTTGTTATCATTATTATTATTATTGTTTTGCAATTTTAAGTTCGGCTTTTTATATTTTTAAAAGAGGAATTAAAAAGTATTGATAACACACGCGCACACACACACACACACATATATATATAGATATATATACACCTGATTGATTACAATAAAGAAATAGCAATTATTAATAAAGAATGTAAAATTATTTGTAAACTGAAACGAAATTCATGAAATCAGAAAAAATTTAATGCTTATATGAATATAGAAGATTTATAGATACATAAATCCAAATATACTAAACATATTCTTAAAAACAAACAAAAAAGCACTTACTTTAAAATTCTTTGATGGATTAATATTTGCACGTGGAATGGCATTTAGCAATTTCCTTTGTAGTTCTTCATTCTTTGGTAAACTGAAAACGGATACCTTGAGGCCGTCTGCATAATTACCTTTACAAAAAGGTACTGAACACTTGTATACTATGTTTTAAATACAATTAGCAAGCATAGTTTTATAAATAATGGACATTCTTCAAGAACTTCGAAGCAAACAAAATCCCATTGATGGCGGAAAAGTATAGTACACTATCGCCAATTCTCTTTCACCTGCGACGATTTACCTGCCGTTCGACCGGTTTGACGTACCTGCCCGTGTTCACAATAATAGTACCTGCGGGATCAATTGGCAATAATACTCCGATGATAAGCGAGCGCAGCTAGTAACCCAGTCGAAAAACCTACGGCTTAACTTTGCTTTCGTCACGAGCTTCTATGGTTGCTGTGAGGGGTCTTTCTTATATCGGAGTTGACGGTACGAGCCGATGAAATAGACAGTCGGCCAACTTTTTACCGAACTCTTTTGCTGCCTGGGTCTAAATCTGAAATCTCATTAGTCATTATAATCTTGCAAAATATAAGCACGGCTCAAGTTGATTTTTTTTTTTTTTTTTTCAGAATAAACTTATTACGGGAAAACAATTGTGTCCAATTTTACCTTCTCGACTGTTGTACAACTATGAGCAAATAAAACTTTATTATTAAGCTGTCTAGCATTGTTTAGTAATCCAAAAACGCATCTTTTAATAAGCACTGTGCAATTATTATATATTTATTACCATAGCTGCATAGTAAGTTGTTTGTTTACATACTTTGAAGATCGTTAGGCTTATGGACAATCGAACTATAATCAATGCATCAATAATAATAGTTACCGTGATTCAAATTACTTCGAACCTATGCAGCGAATAAAATTCACAGGAATATAGCTGAAAAGATAAATATTCGTTTCAGATTTCAACTATCAATCACTTTATAAAAGTGTATCAACACATCATAACAAGCAATGGCGGAAACGGAACGGACATGAATAGATTGCTTCCCGGTTTCCTGAATGCGTGTCTCTGCGCATGCGCAATCGTCGTTGTTAAGCTACGGTTGCCCAACACAACATTCAGCCATCAAATGGCCAACGGTTGTTTACCTACGGTTGCCCAACACAACATTCAGCCATCCGATGGCCAACGGTTGTTTACCTACGGTTGCCCAACACAACATTAAACCATCCATGGAGGAAGTTGGTTGAGTTTTCTCCCGAGGTCAGGGAGCTGCGAAATGAATTACACGTCGGCGGTATAGCTTCAGCGGACGTTAAATGGACGTCGAACAAAAATTCCCGAGTACGAGCCGATGAAATAGACAGTCGGCCAACTTTTTACCGAACTCTTTTGCTGCCTGGGTCTAAATCTGAAATCTCATTAGTCATTATAATCTTGCAAAATATAATTACGGCTCAAGTTGATTTTTTTTTCAGAATAAACTTATTAGGAGAAAACAATTGTGTCCAATTTTACCTTCTCGACTGTTGTACAACTATAAGCAAACAAAACTTTATTATTAAGCTGTCTAACATTGTTTAGTAATCCAAAAACGCATCTTTTAATAAGCACTGTGCAATTATTATATATTTATTACCATAGCTGCATAGTAAGTTGTTTGTTTACATCATAGATATAGGAATAGTGAACTAGATTGCGCACAAGGGGAGGAAACTTGTTGCCAGTGCACTTCCGGAGCAGACGACACGATAGTGGCAGAAAGACGAAAACGTCGCTGCTTACGACTGCTATGCAACATCATTAATTTACATTTAAATACAGAATTGATGATTCGTTCAGAACCAAATTCAAAGAAAAAACATTTTGTTATGATATTTTGCTAGCTATTTTTAGTTTATTTTTGCTGTTAGATGGTCTAAAAATGTAACACATTAAAATAATCGATAAAATGTTTATTTTTGCACACAAGGAAAACAAAAACTTTTTCTGAACAAAGATGTGAACTGAAATTAAGTATCAATTGTGTATTGGAAGTACTAGGGTAAAAGACCGAGGTGTCATAGATCTCGTAAGAGAAAACTACGTTCATATCAAGAGGGGGGGGGGGTTGTGCTTCTTGTTACATTTTAAGAAAATCATAATATTGTGGCATAGTTTGGTGATTGAGTTTGGATCTTTCTTTCCCTCATAAATGTATTTCTAACGTTCTTGAGATTCAAATACGCCTTCTTCTACTTTTTTTTTTTTTTTTTTTTTTTTTAAGCAAAAAGGCTATACTTAGGAAATTTTATCCCTTTTGAAGTGAGAGTCCAAAACGTGTTTTTTACACGTCCTTTATATCTTAAAATGGAACCGATTTCCAAAAAGTTATAATGTTACATTCTAAAAATATTACAATGTAATAAACTTGGAACCCTAAATGTAAACACTAGTTTTCTAAAAATTGCCTTTCTAGAACAGTGCATTTTCGCTTATGTACATCCACAACTTTGTACAGGTAAAAACATGTTTAGCTAATATTAATATTTAGGATATTTTAAATACCCACCCCCATTTTTTTTTTCTGGGGTGCATGTTTTTCACACATTTCTCATAACTAACATAGTAAATATAGATTATTTTAATACAGTTAATATATTTTCAATAGATTATTATTCTTTGTTTAAAATATACCAAGGCTCATTGTTTTGAATAAAAACATTCTCTATTCTTTAATTTTACCATACTCTCGGCTAAATTTGAAGAAATATTTTTTCAAAAAGCTTGATGGGAGAAGATATGTGAAAATGCATGCATTTAATACATATTTATTTCATGCGTCTCCCTGTTTCCTACAGAGAAACACACATGTTTATTTCTCAGAATCCCAAATACACAAAAGTTCATTATTTTTACATCCTTTTCTGACAAACATAGCTTAAAATTGTAATAGTAGGTAAATGATGATCTCATACCAAATTTTTGTTTATCTGAAATATTTGTAAAGTTCATTGGAACAATATTTTATCGTAATTTCAATATCAAATTTGCAGTAAAGAAATAAAGCAGGGATAAATATCAGGAATAAAGCATTATTTTATGCTGGAATTCAAGCGAGATAATTCTCCACCAAGTTGAAGCCGTACTAAAATATTTTTAAAAATCTTGTTAACTCTCAATTTAATAACAGTACATGTTCGAAGAAGGCTTACTATGTATAGCATATTTTTAGGTATTCTTCCTGATACTTTTAAAAAAATCAAAGCTAAAAACTAAAATACGAAAGCAACATTAACAAATTCCAATGTCAAAACTCTGAATGAAAGAATGAGAGGGATGGCAAAATTATGGATTGCCTCAGGTGCCAATAACCATTTCAATATGTACTCAAGAGTCCGCAGTCTGACATTTTACTTCATTTGCTTATTGTACATTAAAATACATTGTTAAAGATGTTTGTTTAATTCAGTCCTAAAAAATATCAACGACACTTTTATAATTTTGAAAAGCATGGTGGCTACAAGAATTAAGAAAAAAATATCCTTGATAATTCAGGTTTTATAAAAAAAAATTCCCCAATTGTATATATACTTGAAAACAATTTTTGCTGATGCAAATTATGGGATTTGGAACTGTGGATTTGATACAACACTACAGAGCTGATATGCTTATTTAAAAAAAAAAAAGTTAAAATACTTACCATAAAACACTAACTTAAAGCTTACTTAAACAAAAGTATAAAGAAACATAAATAAAGACTTAAACAAACAATCACGTTGAACTAAAAAAAATGAATTTAATATTAAAACTAGTAATTTTAAAAGTCGTTAAAAAATGCTCAAATGTGGAAAATCTAGTTAGAATAAATAAGATAAATTCAATATCCCCAATTCAAGAGTTATTTTTGAAAAATGATAGAAAAATTAATCATTTCCTGTAAAATATGATTAATAATTATTCGTAAAAAGTAAATTACGATGCTTTATTTATCTCATTTTTTATAGTTTAAGTGCCAAGTATGCAATTTAAAAATAAGTATATATATATATCGTACGGTCAAATGTTTTAGGATTATATTTATATAGAAACATGAATCAAGCAATGTCTACTTTAATTCAAGAAGGATGTGCAATATCTCCTTCAATTACTTTACAAAGTGAACGAAAAGCATAGGTAAATAGGAAATTTAAAAATACTACTGTTATTGAACATCAATTGGTATTTGATTTTCAATACCCCAATTTCAAGCATTTATTAGTGAAAAGATATTCCAGATCCTTTCCTAGACCTGTTGGTGCAATCACTGCAAATCTTTGAACACATTTTAGAACACTTTTTGGAACATTTATTTTGTCCCCTTTTTGAGAACACTTTTAAAAGCACATTTCAGAGCACTTTTTGGAACTTATTTCAGAACCCTTTTTGGAACACATTTCAGAACACTTATTTGTCCCCTTTTTGAGAACACTTTTTGGGAACACATTTTAGAACACTTTTTGAAACCCATTTCAGAGCACTTTTTGGAACACTTATTTTGAGAACACTTTTTGGAACACATTAGAGAACACTGTTTGGAACCCATTTCAGAATACTTTTTAGAACACTTATTTTGACATCCTTTTTAGCACATTTTAAGGAATGCTTTTAGGATTACATTTGAGAACATTTTCTAAAATACTTATTCTGTCCAGTAACACTTCTAAAGCCATAATTCAGAATACCATTTTTTTTTGTAGAATTTTGATGTATAGTTTCCGACTTACAAAGCTTGACATCACTATATGCATTTAAAAAGAAATATATTTATTTTTTATACAGGGTGTCCCTGAATTTATAGGCCAAAATTTATACAGAGATGGGGCACATTTAGATGACTCAGAATCACATAGGAAATGCCAGGTTGGAAACACAATGCTGATGTAGTAAAGAGCATGGAATAAATGCAGGTGTTTCACACAATGCTGAAGTGACCAGATTTTTGAACACTAAATTGGGGACAAACATAAACCTGGTGACTTTAGAATTGTATTATTAATTCCATGCCCTCTGCCACATCAACATTGCGTTTTTGACTTGGTGTTACTAGGCCAATTCCAAGTCATCTAACTGTGCCCTATGAATTTTGGCCCATGAATTCAGGAACACCCTATATACTGGAAAGATCTGCATATTTCGCTTCAACATGTAGCTTGCCTGAAGGCAACTCTGTATAAAACTGAAATAATGCAAGATTTATTCCCTCAAGAGAAAAAAAACACACCTCCAAATACATTTAATATAAAGCTTATTAAAAAGTATACTAAATGTTCTTGACAGATCAAAATTCAGAGAAAAGAAATACACCCCTCCCCATTCCCGAAAAACTTAACAGCAATGAAATTATATTTTTCACGTGATGAGGGTGCATGGCGATCACATTTTAAAGTAGCTGGAGACCAATGAAGGGGCCTGGAAAGTATTTATACCAGATTTTGTCCAGATCCGTCAAATGGTTTAGGAGTCTATACCAGTGGCGGCCCATGGTCAAAAATATTAGTGCAGCTAAAAAACTGTCACGTGACCCCCCCCCCCTCTAAAGGTTGATTGAATAATCTTTGAAACTGTTCCAACTATAACTTTGTACTACAGATAAACATTTTCTCGACTAATTAACAGTGGCAGCCCGTGGTCAAAAATATTAGTGCAGCTAGAAAAGTATGACACTCCCTCTCCCCTCTCTTTTAGGTGCGGCTCAGCTGCACTTGCTGTATCCCACGAGCCGCCACTGGCCTATACACAGTGTTTGTACACATTTTCAGAAATGGAATTCCCTGAGTTTTCCAAGTAATTTTTTGAGAGTTTCCAGGTTATCACAAACATTAATCGAAGTCAATTATTGAGTAATTATATCCCCTATACGTTATACACACATTCTGAGCTTATTATGTTATTGTAGCATGATATTAATCAATATAAATATTATACTCAAATTATACTTTTTTTCCCGCCTAACAGACAATGCATAAGCTGTCCACTTTAGAAAATGAAAGATAGTGAGATTCTTAAAAACTCTTTGCTAATGACAAAAACTGCACATGCAGACAAGACACAAAAACATTTGCTTATTTCTGCACTTCCAATAAACACTTTTAATGAACTTATGTACAAACTAAGTACCTTTTATGCAGCATGTATATGCATAGATGTGTACATGTGGCAGGCTGACGGGACAAATTGGAAGAAGCTTGAGTAAACTGTATCATAGCATTCAAAGAAAATGCAAGAAAGGCAGGAGAGCAGGGGCGTAGCTCATGGGGGGGTGGGGTTATGACCCCCCCTAAACCCTTCCCCCATGAGGAATTTTTTTGCCATACAAAATGTACATTATCACACACACGTATACATATATATGAGTTGTAGTAGTCGTAACCCCCCCCCATGAAAAATTTCTGGCTACGCCCCTGCAAGAGGGAATTTTAATTTTCCAGGATATATGCTAGATTTTTCCAGGTTTTTAAAGAAATTTTCAAGTTTCCCTGAGATTTAAACACTTATTTTCAATTCCCCGAGTTTTCCCGGTTCTCCAGAGGCCTACGAACCCTGATACAGGACACACAAACATTCACTTTCATACATAGAAAAATTAAGTTTGGATTTAAATTTATAGATGGTAACGCTGTTATTGTTGATAGCAATGAAGCAAATGTGATGGCAATTGAAAAAATGAAACTATGATTTTTTTCTTTTTCATATTTTAGAATTTGTATTACCTTTTATTAAAAGGATATTGATTTAACCGGATCTATTTAATGTGATTTTAATATAGCTAACAGGAACCTATCAGGTTTCACCCATGCAATGCTGTATAAAAATAAAGTAAAATAAATTCAATAGAAACACTGAAGAAACTTTGGATAGAAATTACAATTAAATTACACTAGAAACAATGGAAATAAAATTATAACCCATTATCTCAGTTGGTTCAAAATTTTTATTATCCTATATAATATTACATTCAACATTATTTTGTTCCCCAATTACATCTCCATTACACGTTCCAATCCATCCAAAACACGGATGGCTTTTTTCCCAAGTTTGTAATAGTTGTGGCCTAGTACATACACCCCTAGTGTCCCCATTGCCTGTACATACTGAACAGGGTAGTTCAATTCTAGGCAATAGTACATTGATACTAGAACTGTTATTAACCCCAATGCATTCCTTGGGGTGGCATTTAGGAAATGGCCACAGTACAACACAGCTGCATCTGAAATCTTATTTTCTTTTATTAAAATGATTCCACATGGTGGCTGAGTGGCTGGCACATTCTTCACTGCATTTTCAAATTCATCACTATTCTAGAAGTAACATAAATAAAAAATTACATATATAATATACTGAAAAAAAAAGTTAATGAGAACTTTGAAGCTTATTTAAACATAATAATAAGCACTAAAGAAGAAATAAATAATAATATCCTTTACCAGCAGCAGTGAAGTAATTAAAAAAGATAAGCCCAAATAAACGTGTAGTGGAGATCCACTGAAATATAAGTTTTGGGATAAGTGGAAAATTAAATATTGCTAGACGCCCCACCTCCTTTTGTGCCAATTCTGCATATACATTATGTGCAATCATGAAGGCTTGCACACTAGACATAGTAACCACATGAAACTGTTACAAAAACAATTTCATTGGAACAGACTTAAATAAGATCATATGATGTAAATTACGGGAAACATAAACAGGGGTGTGATTCGCGAAGAAAAAAATTAGCTGAAATGATTGATATTTGACGAGGTATGTAAGACACATACAAACACTTAAAAATCATGTTTAAAAAAAAAACTTGCATACTGCACTGCGATTGTGTATGTTAAATCTGTGGGACCATAAGTTATCTTTCTGGGTTGACAGTAGAAGTTGGAAGGCCTATAGAAATAATTTTAAGGTTATTACTAAGGAATAATTTTCAAAGAAATTACATTGTAGAAATCAAACTTTACTTTTTGTAAATTTAAATTACTCAATAGTTCTATATAAATAAAATACTGAAATTTAAATTAAAAAATGACTACTTTAAATTTAAATACACTTTATATAATTTGATGAATTATAGTACAGAGCCAGAAATCCAAACAGCTTGAGATCAGAGGTTGAACGGATTTTGGGCCATGATTACATTGAGCATAATAAATATTTTACTCAGGCTAAATAAATAAAAGATCTGAGGTCAAGTGTGCCGTGCCATGTCTACATTTTATTCTTTTGATAGAGAAAAATAACGCAACTGGCGAGACAGATCTTTCATCTTTTTATTTTTATTTTAGAATTTTTTAGAAAGATATTCTAAAAACATTTCGGAGGAAAACTTTTTATGATTACTAATAAGTCTTAATATAGGGAGCATATCAAATTTTGCAAAATATCTTCTTATGAGTCTTTCAATTTCTAATTAATAAAAAACTAAAAAAAAGTTTTTTTTTTAGTACTGAAATAATTTACACATTAACTTAATCCTTTTACTGTAACCGACCCCCTCCCACTCCTTTATAAAGCACAAATATTCAAAATCTAAGCATTAATGAAAATGCACATATTTTTGGCTCAGCAAAAAATTATAATCACCCATAACTTAGGAATTGCCAAAATCGAAATGAGTTTCGGAAATGCAAATAACTGTAATAATTATTAAATTGTAATAAGCCACTGAAGATCGCGATTGTCCGACTTTCATAGTGGCAAAAGATTTAAATTAAAATGAAAATAAGCACTTTTTAAAGACTGCACGAACCCTGTACTACCTATTTTTATCAGTGACCTTGAACTGGTATTACCAGGTGTGTAACTCACCTGAGAGTAGTAAAATTGATGTTACTGTTTGCATTTCATCCAGAAAGTGTCATCTTTATTTTTTCTTTAAGTATCACCCTCTTTCGTCCAATCCAAAGCGTGTTACCGACAAAAATGTTTATGAGAAAAAAGTTTTTCAAACAAAAAATCCAGACAAAATTAACAGACTTTTCCATCAATGACACTTAAGGGCTCTAGTGGTAATGTATTCTTAATTTACTTCTCTACTTATTATAAAAGAAAATGTATGTGTGTCGGCAGCATTACGGACAAACAGCTACACCTAGAAACACCAAATTTGGTATTCGGGAAGATCTAAACATGAAGTTGTGCACCTCGAAGTGATTTTTTCAAAATTCGACCTAGAATTTTTTTTTTTTTTTAATGTTTATGCGATTTTTGACATTTTTTCTCGCCTAATGCGTAATAACGGCAGAAATTATGCTCGCAGCAAAACGGCATTTGTATCATCGGATAGGGGAGAAAATTTTCTTTTAAAAACAGATTTTTCTGAATACATAACATGATTTACCGATTTTTAGGAATTTTTTTACTAAGCATCTGTTTCGGCAAATTTTTCGTAAAATAATTTTAAAACTGTCGCATCTTGAATTCTATCCGTCATAACTTTTTGATATTTTGACAGATCGTGGAATATTCCCTTCTCCCTCTTTTAAAATAAAAACAAAAACATTATGTAAATTAGGTGATTTTTTACGAATTTTAATATAACCTAATGTTTAGAATTTAATAGCATCAACGGGGAGAGCTTACGGGATTACATTAATTGATCATGGCACGTGATCATTTAATTGCGTTGCCACAAAAGGGATTAGAAAAAAGGTTTTTTTTCAAACAATCAAGTTTTTAAATGGGATATCGGAATTTGAATTCTCAAGTGAGGATCTATGACGTCAAATGCTTTAAAATACGTAAAAATTACGCCACAATTTTATCGCATTTATCCCTGCTCTTTTTTTAACACAAGGTGAGATTAAATGTTTTGCGGTGCTAAATACGTCAATCTTACAAAACTATGCATAAATTAAACATGTATGGAGAGCTTCCTTAAGAGCAACTATTATGTAAATGAATAATGTTTATGGTAATGCGTAAATTGCAAAGAATCGCCATAGAATAAAAAAGTCCCATTTGTGCAAAATAATGTAAGCTGTTTCGTTAAATTGAGCATTAAAGAGGGAGAAGCGAAGATAGATAGTATTAATATGCATAATAGGTAGTATTAGTAGATTTGTAAGGGTAATATGAATAAATCACAATATACCACATTTATAAATATTTCATGAAATTAAAAGTGTTCTGTTTATCCCTCCGCCTTGAAAAAACAAGGGTTGTTTTACAACCAACTGAACGATAAGTAATTCTAATTTGCGTTGACATATCCTGCAGTAATTTCAACCGAGGAGATTACTTGAACTTTTTTAAAAATTAAATTCTGTTTTGTCACATTCAGATATGATTTTAGAAAAATATTCGCTTTTTCCCGTACGAAGAGCGGGTGGGCAGCTATTTTAAAAGAAGCGGTTGTCCATTTCATGTAGTGTCTGAGGTATTTAATGCTACAACTTGAACCTAAAAACAGTATGATATAGAAATAACACATTTTGAAAGTCGGGAGTTCTCTGCAAACCACTTAGCTTTTCACTTTTCTCATTGGGAATGACACTGACGTAGTTTTCCGAGTGCAACATTGCACTGTGCAAATTTTAGAATTTTGCAGATTTGGGGTCATAACAGGAAAATTATTGTATTTCCCTCCACTTCCACCCATAAAATAATAAAAATACAGACGAATAATACAATATACAAAATTACGAGATTATGTGTTACTTATTTAAACATGTTGAATAATAGTTTTAAGACTTTAGGATGTTCTAATTATAGATTTTTGTGTGTGTGTGTGGGGGGGGGGAATACTGTCATTATTTCCTGTTCTGTAACATAACTTTGCTGCTCTGCAAACTTGAGATATTTCTTTCTCAGAGCAAAACCTTCATTAAATATTATTTTATCAATATTTTGATCATCCTCACTTGTTACTGTGTCACAGTCTGTATCATGTGAATGTAATCTAATGTCAATTATGTCCCTACCAGTCACCTGAAGGTTATCAATGTAACCATCAGAGCTCACAAATTCTAAATACATATCACTTTTTTTCAAGTGGGAACTGCTTATTTAATTTTTACTTTGTGGTTGGACTGCAGTTTTCAAAAGTGCAGCTGGCAAGGCAGATTTTGTTGTTTACATTGAACAGATAGTGCATATTTTGGATCTAATAGTATTTTTTTTTAATTATTATTAAGTTAAAAATTATTATACAGTACTCACTTTTCTTATGCTTAGTTGCAGAACAAGCACAATATCCACAAAAAGGAGTTACGTCCACTTTTTCGAACTCTGTGCATTCTTCCGCACATTCCATACACCCTTCACGGAAAATGCCTCTTGAATCAAACATTATTACTGAAATTTAAAATGAAAATACATTTTTAATACAATTAAAATACATTAAAATTTATTGGGAGAGTACAATTACAGATATCAATAATACTCAATTAAAAAACTTACAAAATTTCAGAAATCAAAATCTATTTGAACTGAACATCTAAAAGATCTGTGGAGATAAACTAGAAATTATGGGACAAATTAATGGATATTTTTTTAATAGCTCAGCAACATTGACATTACAAATTTTTCCATTTTTTTTTTTTTTTGGGGGGGGGGATGTCCAACATAAATAATTCCACACCATTATGAAAGAAAGAAAATAAAGACACAATCCTTATCAAAAACCTAAACTCTGTAGAATGGAACAGAATATTAAAACAATGTAACAGAATATTAGAACAATGAAACAGAATATCAGAACAACGCAGAGGCATAGCCAAGGGGGGGTTTAGGGGGGTCATAACCCCCCCCCCCATGGGGAATTTTTTACCATACAAAATGTATATTCTTCACTACATTATCGCACACACGTATACATATATATGAGTTGCAGTAGTCATAACCCCCCCCCCATGAAAAATTTCTGGCTACGCCCCTGGAACAACGGAATGCAATACTGGAACATAACCTGAATCAAACGAATGAATCAGCACAATAATAACTTTCATTTAAGGCAAGTAGGGCAATATTTTTGCTGTGGATAGGGTGCAGTGCCTTTTAACATATGTCCAAAACTTAACACTACAGATAACACTAATTTATCAAAGGTGCAATATCACTGCAAATGTTCAAAATACATCAAAAATATTAAGTTTGAAGAAAGTTATAAGTTCAAAAATATTGAATAATGGCATGGCACACTAAATGCAATTTTCATTAGACCTATTCTTCATCATGCTCTCTACAAATGTAAGGATTTACAACATATTTCAGACCCTCATAATTAGTAATATGTAATGGAAAGGGTCTATCTACAGAATCAATACTTTTACATAGCTGATTATTTCCAAATTCAACTTCATATGCATTGACTGCATTTTTGTAAACAGCTTTAGATGAGGGCTTTAGAATCAATAAAATATTTGCATTCCTAACAATTAAAGATGTGATAAGAAAAAATGTCTGCTCCGTTTCATCTGAAAGCACAAATCCTGATTTGTACAAGGAATTATGAAAATTTACTTCCGAAGCAATAAAAAGGTTTGATAGACTGCCAAAGTGAGAAATTATTTGTTCTTGTACACTTTTATCAAAACTATTCAAATTGAATTCTGACTGCATTATCATTTTGTGACCTTTATACAAATAATTTAAATTTCTTTCTCCCAAAGGTCCAAGCTGATTGAAGCACATCCATAATTGATGGTGATATGCCATGCTAAAAGCAATGTTCTTGAAACTTCCCCATTTTTTCCCCTTAAAAATCGAAAAGTGACCTTCCCATCGCATGCACCACTGGTGACGCAAAGGTCCAAATTTCTTTATTTGGTTTGGGAAATGGACGAGATAGTGGAATTTGGGCTTTAATGATATATGAGGATATTCAATGCGAAAAACTTCATGATGCATAGAAATTAATCTTTTCAATTCGGCTTCGCTTTCTTGGAGAGCATATGGTGATGTACATATATGTGTAATTTTAATTAATCGGATAAAATTAAGAAACTTTTCACTATTATGAGGAACTTTTCTAGCAAGGATAAATGGTAAAATACCGAGTAGAACAAGGACAACTGAAGCTGAAAGGGTGATTTTACCTTCCTTGAAATTCTCTATGTCAAATGGTGGTGGTTTATTTGATCCTTTTATGTAATCCCATGATGATAATTGATTGTTTAACCAATCAAGGGAAAAATATTTTTCGACACAAATGAATTGAAATATCATTGCTTTCATTTCAACAAGAATAATGCCCTCAAGCAAAACATGCATGGGGTCATGCACTGCAACATCTAATTGAACTCCTTCTATGTAAAATAATGGGGACCTATAATTAACTCCATATGATTTGCTGAGAATTTTTTTCGTTCCATGACTAGCCTCTTCCAAGTCATCACATCTCTCTAAGTGTGCATCTGTTGTTCGGAGAAAAAAACTATTTTCTGAAAACTTTTCAAAAATGTCTGGTCTTTCTCCTTCACAAGTTCTGCAACACTTTTTGGCAAACGAAACCCCTTCTTTGAACCCCCACAACTGATTTGCTGCAGGAGTATCGGCAGGTGTTCCCAAAAGTACACCTTTAAAAAAATATGGCTTGCCATTGATTTCAAACACATGACCATTTCGAAGAATGTTCATGCTCTCGATAAAATCAAGAAGGAGATTTTTTAAGCCATTATTTTTCAGAAAAGACCTTTTGCACACAGCGATCAATTGCTTTAAAGAAGATCGAAACTGTGGAGGAATGTTAGCCAGTTCAAAGCTTACAACTGTCAGTTTATGGATTTTTTTTGACATGCTAATAGGATTAACTGTTTCAATGTCATCAATGTTCAAAAGTATTTGCAGGTGATCATCTAATTTATTTTGTACACAGTACAAACCATCACACCAGTCTCTCATTGTAGCATCTCTGCTTTTATGAGATCGAGTGACCCAATATAGTACTTCAGGCATGCTTAACAGTGCAGCCAGGCAATCTAAAAATGGCACATAATAAGAATAATTTTTTACGCGGCAAATTCGATTATTCCTTTTTTTAATTTCAGTATTAATAAATTGGGGCCTGGGTATGGTAAGATTAAAATGCTCCATAAAATATTTTTTACGTTTGGCTGCTGAGTTGAATTTAGATATATTCATTGAGCTTTGAAATTCAGTTACACACCTATCAAGAGCTGATTCGTCTAAAACTTTATCTTTAAGAGAGCATTTTATCTCCGTTTTCAATTTCTCTAAAACTTGGCTTAAGAGTGTGTCGACTTCCTCTACAACTGAATTTATGCAACTTTGGGACAAACCATGTTTTGCTTCCAATTTCAAAAAAAATGATGCTACACCAAAGTCAAGATAGGCACTTTCATTTCCTACAGATGATGGTTCAAAATCATCACTACAAGAATCAATAATTTCGATATCATTACCGGCAATGTTTGGACCATTGTTTTCGACATCGCAAACGGAACCACGTTTTTTACACCGGAATATGTGTTTTTTATACGCAACATAGCTATGGGATTGATACTTGCAAAACTGACATGTTGTAATAAACTGGGGGTCATTTCTATGATACCTAATCATATGCTTCGTAAGTGCGTTTTCTGAATTGCATGTGTGTTTACACATTGAACATGATATATCGTTAGCCATTTCAGAATGAAAACCCAAAATAAAATTGAAATAATAACCACAAGAATAAAAGAGAAGGAAACCCAAAATAAATTCATAGAATATTTACCACAGATATACTCGAAGAACAAAAATAATCTATGCAAGCCCGCGAGAACAGCAACAAACAGCAAAGAAATGAAAACAAAACGAAACAGCGCGCATTGGTGTTGCCATTCACCTTGCTAAAAACTAGCCTTAATATCAACCAAACTCCATGAACATGACGTCACAACCCTACAGTATTTGAGAAAACATTCGTCTCTTCATGTAGTCAACTCGTTTACTTAAATTTTTTATGCTTATTATTTGTAATTTAGCAGTTTTATAATTTATTTATCATTCATTTGACATTATAAGTTCGATTTCTTATTAGGGAGAAAGGGGTAGGGGGGGAAGGAAGGTTCGCACCCACGCAGAGGCCAGAGCAGAGGGTTAAATTGCCATCTGAAATCTCGTTTGTGCCAACTGGAGAGATATGATTTTGTCAAGTTTTGGGTAATTTTGACAAGTGTAGGACTAATTTTGCCAAAATTTTACCAAATTTGTCAAGTTTAGGTGTAATTTTGCCAAAATTTTACCGAAATTGCGAAGTTTATGTCTAATTTTGCCAAAATTTTACTGAATTTGCCAATTTGGTTTCAAATTTTGTCAAGTGTAGGTCTAATTTTGCAAAGTCAGAGGGGGGAGGTTCTCCCCTACCTCCTACCCCTTTAGCAAGGCCCCTGCACTCACATTGCTCATGGGTGAATGGGTGGGGCTACAAACCTTAGCCACAACCAGCGAGAGCAAAAGGGGCACGTACAACGGGTGCCGTTACAAGGAGAGTGCCAAAATCAGTCGTGGTTTCATAGCAAGGTGACATGATTAATGTTTACCCATAGATATCCTATATCTATGTGTTTACCAGGGGGGATGCAAACTTAGAAAGAGCCCTGTTTGTCTTCCTAAGGAGGGGAGCCTTTTTGTAGGAACACTCAAAATAGGTCTCAAAAGAAATAATCACAATATACATGCACGTATGCACAAAATAAATTTTAAAGTTTAACTTACCCAAGTAATAATGTTCTTGAAATCCGCACTGGTTGGTCTTGAAATCCACAAGAGTCTAAAGATGAACTTCCTGCTTGGACTGGACGAAGGGAGGGACGTGCCAACGTCTTGGAAAGTGGAGGGCGAACGATTTTTTTCGACATCGGGGATGGGGGGGGGAGGCAGTCATTGGTCATTTCACCACCCCCTCATCCGCCCCCCTCCACCAACAAATCTTTTTTAAATAAAAGGTGTCAACCTTGGTAACAGGAAATTTTTTTGTTTGTACTTCTATAGCTCAATTACAATAATCATTTTCTTCAGGGACGAGGCAGCTATTTCCCCCCCCCCCCCAATCTTGAAATAATCGGCGGCAATCTTTTTTAACCTCGTCTGTACATCCTTCCAAAAAAATACTCGAGTGTAAACCAAATTTCCTGTATCAATTTCATGTAAACTAATTAATTTTTCGAAAAACTCACAACTCCGAAGAAATGAGAAACGTTACAATTATATACTGCATTATTCATTTTTTACGAAGAACAATACTTTTTTTCATGGAACTGACATGGGAAATTCAGTTTACACTGGAATACTTTTTTGAGAGGGTGTACCCGTTCATACCAGATAATTATTTTTTTTTTTTTTTGTATCTCAATAGTTTGCTTAAAATAACAATTTTCTTCGTGCGGAAGGGGGTGGGTGGTGGCAGCTATTTCGCCAGCCTCATCCCCCCTTCCGTCCGGCTAGTAAAATGAACATAAAATACAAAGGGGCGAATTATATAGTTCGCCCCTTCTGCTCATTTACCGAGGGGGCGATAACCCCCCTGCCCCTGTTGGCACGTACCTGTGGGGAGGACTAACGTTGCTGCAGCTTCCTTCAGCAGGTAAGGTCAGTCAGGTATTGTTGTTGATCATCCTTCCCCCCTCCTGGCTTAGATTAACCAAACCAGGTCCAAAAGACTGTCGCAAAATTAAATTAAAAACCTCATCTCCTCAAAGCGTGACATATATGAAAATGTATTTGGAGGCCCTTTCAAGCAGTAGCCCTGCTTAAAATCCCGACTTTCCCATGAGGCAATCAGACCCTGATTCAGGGCATCCCTTTGCTGTCCATCATAAAAACATCGTTATAACAAAGAAAGAAATGATTTCACCAGTGTTCCCAATCTGTTCTCAAATGTGTTCCCAATCTGTTCTCAAATGTGTTCCTAAGTTTAGATTAACAAATATCCTAAGCATAACACTTTCAGTACACTTTCGGAACACATTCAGAACACTTTCAGAATACTTTAGGAACACTTCCATTATAACGTATCACATTCGGAACGCATTTCAGAACACTTTTAGGCAACTGGAACACTTTTTTTCAAAAAATGTGTTTTACAAATGTCAAGCTCCCAATAGTGTGCTGGAAAATTTGCAGTGATTATACGCACAGCACATTTGGGCATGATAATGTTTAAATTTAAATTAAAAATTAAAAATAAATAAGTTCGGACTAGGGGCAAAAAATAACCATCCATGTCAAGCCACTTTTTTCTCCCATTTTCAGGGGCGATCCCCGAAGATATTTGGGGCAACAAAAAAAAACCTCTTACTATATCGGATGCTGATCTATTTTCCCCATAACTATGGTTTACAATTTAAAAGATCGTTAGGTTTATGGACAATCAACAAAATCAATGCATCAATAATAATAGTTATCGTGTTCAAATTTCTTTTGAAACCCATGCAGCGAATAAAATTCACAAAATATAGCTGAAAAGATAAATATTTTTTTCAATTTCAAATATCAATCACTTTAAAAAGTGTATCAACACATCAAACAACAATGGCGGAAAAGGGAAAGGACATGAAAACGATCGCTTCCCGTTTCCTGAATGTGGTCTCTGCGCATGCCTCGCGGGTTTTTGCTACGGTTGCCCAACACAACATTCAGCCATCCCATGGCCAACGGTTGTTTTCCCACGGTTGCCCCAAAACAACATTAAAACCCTCCCATGGCCAACGGTTGTTTACCCACCCTTTGCCATCACAAACCTTTTCCAACAGAATACCGACATTTCCATATGAACATCCAACTTTTTCCCAACGTAAAACCTTGTCCAACCACGGGGCCAACAAAACCCAACGTATGGTGCAGTTTTGGTAGGGGGGCACAACCCCCCCGCGGAGTTTTTGCCATACAAAATATATATTTTTTCCCCCTCCCCCTTTTCACCCATACTGTACATATATATATTGCAGTTCGTAACATTTCCCCTGAAAATTTTTGGCTACCCCTTTCATTAATTTATCTTTTTTTTCATGTATCATGATAAATACTTTAGGATCGAATCTCCGCGATAAAAAAAAGGTCTAAAAAATCTGACACCCCGAAAATTTTGATTAAAACAATGGGTTACACAAAACTCGCCGGGCATACGCTCTAG
>JAWZYV010000493.1:0-20549 GCA_038373885.1 Cheiracanthium punctorium
TGTTTTAATATGGTACTTTTTTCAGCACACTGAAATTAAAATTAAACAAAGTATGATCTCCAGCTTTGTGTTTTTTCATTTTTATTTAAAACGCGAAAAAAATGCATCCAAATTGAAACAGTGCTATGTAAGCAATATCCTATCGGGCGTAGCGAACCTCTGTGTTAGTGCAGCCTTTAAAGAATGACAAGCACTGTGTGACAGAGCAGGGCCGGCTGGACCATATAGGAAAACTAGGCGACTGCCTAGGGCGCTGAGGGGCGACACTAGCCAGGCAGCGGATGTTTTTTTTTTTTTTTTTTTTTTTTTTTTACTCCTGCTGTCCGCAGTGCCACTCTCTTTTTATTCTAAGGAGTAGCGGACTGGTTACGTGAATAATGCAACGTAGGATCTCTCTCCCGGTCCACATGGGTCGAGACTGGAGCTTACATGTCCCAAACTCCAAAAATCACAAACATATCACTCTGACTTTTTTATTTATAGAGGTCATAAACACGATACTGTGAAACTGTTTCGTGTTTCGATCTCCAATGGAATCGAGAGATGACTCACTATTTTTTGTGGAAAAAGAAATTTTTTTATTTACGATATTTCTTTTTTGTCTCTCTCTACGTGTAAGGGGGGGGGGGTGAAAGAAGAAGAGAGAAAACCAATGTGGAGAAGCATTGAGACGAATGTGAGCTTTTGCTCCGATCATACTGCATTCTAATTATGGGAAATGTAAATACTGTGTAAAATTGTGTAAATAAAGCAGCCGTACATAGTGTACTTAGGGCACATTTTTGCTACCACCTTCACAAATTCCTACTACTATGATACATTAAACACTGTTTATTTAAAGAATTATTTGATGAGAATGAGAAATTTTGCTTGCAAGTGCCACGGAAATTGCATTTCCTTTTGGCCATACTCAGAAGACAGGTATGCATATAACGTACAGAGAAAAGAGTAGCATATTTAAGTGAAATTTATCACTTTGCGATCCTCAGAGAAACGCAAGTAAAAAATTACATGCGGTTTGAATGAACTGAAGTGCAATAATTGTAGTTGGCGATACAAGGGATAATTTTTTTTCTACGAACAGTAAGTTATGTGACTGAAAATTTCGGGGGGGGGTTTGAACCCCCAAAACCCCCCCTTGGCTACGGCCTTGATCAAATCGTATTTATCACCCCAAAAAAATATCTCTAACTTGATCTAGTGATAGACAATTATGTAATACCTATATTATAGAGGAAATTCAGTTTTTTCCCCACAATTACTATTTCAGTACATATGAATTTATAATTTAGATAATCGGGATATATATGGGCCCCCTTTTTCTTCAGGGGCACCGGACTACCGCCCCCCCTTGCCCCTGTGATAATCGGGTTTCGGGTATATCAGAGAGAGATTAGAAGTAGAGCAACTTGCATTCGCATTGATGCTTAATCTGAGTAGGTTGAAATATGGTTGAATATCCTTGGTTGAAATATCCTTGTACCGATATTATCCTCAAACTTTCCCGCACGTTGCGGCGTGCGTAGGGGGGGGGGGGGCGCCCACACTGGTAACAACTTTCTAGGGGCGGTTAAAGCCCTATTGTTGGCCTATTTTAAAGAGATTAAAATGACATTTTTTATTCTTATATATTAATATCGGACGGAAAGAAATGCAAGCAATTTGTTTAAAAACTATTTCTCTTTTCGTTTATATTATCATGTTTTCCCTTCCTTCGGCTTGCAAAACTTTTATAATTTTTTTTCCTCCCCATCATTTTATCTTGCAGTTGGGTTCCTATTCTAAAATTATCTTCGCCTGTTAGATGTCTTTTCATTTTTTTAAAAAATCCACACTGGATATACATTAGGGGGATTATGGTTTAATTTTTCTGTAAACAGCGCGACCATAACGACTGTAGTACTATCGCTAAAAAGTATTGTGGAAAAGTACAAACGGATAGTCGTCAACAAATTAACTCTTCAGTAATTTAAAATATAAACAAAAAATAAGACACTATTATGAAATCTAAAAATGCACACACGGTAATGTTATTGGAAATATTAGGCAAATAATTATAATTATCGTTAATATAATCTTGTTTTCATTAATATAAAAATTACACATATTTTAGAGACTTAAAATTGACGTTAAAGTAAATAGTAGAGATTTAATAAAGACTAAAAGTGTTCTGTTTATAATTTTTCAAGTGTTATCTTACAACCAACTGAACGATAAGTAATTCTAATTTGTGTTAATATATCCCGCAGTAATTTCAACAGAGGAGATTACTTGAACTTAAAAAAAAAAAAAAAAATCTTTTTTGTCTCATGCAGATATGATTTTAGTAAAATATTCGCTACTTCTCGTATGAAGAGCGGGTGCGCAGCTATTTTAAAACAAACGGTTGTCCATTTCATGTAGTGTCTGAGGTATTTAATGCTACAACTTGAACAGTATGATGTAGAACTACAGTATGATGTAGAAATAACACATTTTGAAAGTCGGGAGTTCTCTGCAAACCGCTAAGCTTTTCACTTTTCTGATCGCGAATGACACTGGCGTAGTTTTTTGAGTCATTATATTGCAATGATGCCCGGTTGCATAATAACTACCTTTACTCTCTGTTGGGAACGGGGGAACTTGAAGCCTTCTTATTGGCTGCTTTCTCAGAGCATCTTAAAATTTCAATATATGTGGTGGTGCCATCTATATTTTTATTGTTAAACTCATGACTGCCTCACCTTAATTAAATTAACCGCATAAAAAACATCAGAATGATTTGTTTTGGTGTATATTTAATTTAAAAAAAAAAAATTCCTCCCATTTAACAGCATTCCTTAAAACATATTTTTCTTTAGTTAATTTGTTCTCTCTCTTAATCAGATACTCAAATGTTATGAATATTAAATACTACTAATTTTAAATGACAAAAATTGAACCCTGTTTTTCAAAGGAAATAAAGTTTAACAATGCCTACATATGTGTGACAAGAATATTCTAAGGATAGAGCATCTTTTTTTTTTTTTTTTTTTTTTTTTTTTTTTAATAATTATAGAAAAGAAAAGTACTAGGTATTACTATAAAATGAAATTCATTTTTCATTGTAAGAAAGATACAGTTACCTTTTAGAATGACAATATTTTTATAAAAAGAGTATTCTGAATGATAAATTCAACATAATAGGATATATAAGAGGATTTTGTTAAATTTTAAATTTGTTTGTTTGATTAAAGATTTTGTTAAGTGATAATATTTTAAAACCTCAAATATTAGAAAAGTATATTATAAATTGATACAAATGCATTTATAATATACTTTTGTTTAAAAAATATTTAGAAATTTAAATGTTTTTAGAAATTAGAAAAGTATTTTTTTAATGCTGCTATATTCATAGAAAAATATGCGAAACAAAAAATTTCCTTGAACTGGTAAATACACTTACCTATGTATTTAGAATACTCTAATATAAACAATAAATTTCTCATTCAATATTTATTGCTGTAGTTTTTGAGGATACACAATTCTCAGTTAATTCTCTATAAGGTATTTCTTAAAATTATTCACATATATAGAGAGAGACATATTATAGAATAAATATTAGCTTATAAACTTTCATTTATTTCTTGCTAGTTTTACATGTACGGTCACTTTTATGAATTGAATCTTTTTCACTGATGAAACAAAAAATTTTAATAGATAAAAATATTTTTCAATTCCAAGAATTATTTCATTATGTAACTTTTTCAACAAAACTATTAGTACTTAATAAAAGTTCTTAATTTTCCTCTTTCACAAAGCGTCTTTTTTTTTTTTTTTTTTTTTTTTTTTTTTTTTTTTTTAATGGTTGGTTGCGTTTCAAATGCTCCCAACTTTCTTATAATTGTTGAATATAAACCCCAGAACTTAGAAAGAGAAAGTAAATAACACAGAAATTCTTTTAATTTTATTTTCAGATTCAGACACGTTAAGATAGAAAGAATTATTTGGGGATGGTAGTATTCGAATAATTTTTCATATGTATTCTTTTCCTTTAATATCCAAAAATTATAAATTAAATTTTTGAGGTTACAATTGAATAATAAGAAATGCAAGAAATATGGAAAATAAGTAAAATTATATCTTTAATATATATGTATTGTACAAAAAATTACAATTTAATGCAGTTTTGCATTTGGTTGATTCCTTTTTATATTTACAGAAAGTGAATGTTTTCTTTTTTTTTGCTGGGAAGTTTTTTTTCTGGAAAAACAGACATTGAAACAACTGATAAACTACATAAGCTAATAAGATTATATCGAGCGCTGGGCTAAGAACAAGGTTAAAATAAAGAAGGAGCGGTAAGGCATCATGACGTCATGCATCAATCTGAGATAGCAGCCAATCAGAAGGCTTCAAGATCCCCGTTTCCAACAGAGAGTAAAGGTAGTTAATATGCTGCCCGGTTAATACTCATGACGCAAACTTTACATCAAGAGTCAAATAATTTTGCTTTTATTTTAGATTCCAAATCACTGGAATTAATTGAAATTACTCATGTTAGGAAAATTTTCGTTTACTACAGTGCGAAGAAAGGGCACGCAGCTAGTAAATAAAAATAAATACTATATTTTCGGTGTGACATTATTTATACGGATTAAATCTCAATCGTTCTTTTACTTCAAATGCCGATATATGCTGATATAGTTATTAATATATCTACTAATGTGGCTATATGTAAGTAATTGTTATTATTAATATTAATTTTCAATAAAATCCCAATAATAAGTTAGTATAAAATGGTAACGAAATCGCAGTCCTTAATTTTGCGAGACTCGCGAGACATCTCGCGTCTCGCGCGAGACGAGACAGCAATTTCTTTGCGAGACGCGAGACGAGATACAGTGTTTGCGAGACGAGACGAGACGCGAGACGAGACAGAGGTTTACCACTGCGAGACGAGACGAGACAGCCCCGATTCTCGTCTCGCGTCCATCCCTATTCATATCCAGCCTTCTCGTAAACGCAGGATCAGGTAGAGTGTTCCTAGTCATTGTACTTAACACTTTAACGCGCAGTGTTCCCGCTCTGGGAACACCAAACTCTGACGTTTTGACTGTTGCCAGTCACGAAGAAGAATAGATTTGATTTCCATAAAAATAGTTGAGGGTGGCATAGCTCCATGAGAATTCTTTACTTTTTAGCACGTCATTTCCCGTATAAAAAATTGTCACGATTACTTTTAACAGCACTGACATCTGCTGAAATATGGAAGAATGCGAGAACAGCTGGATAGATTGCCCAATGCTACACAGCCAGCTGTCGTCAAAAAAGGGTCTCTAGATCTGTGGCACGCGATGAACGTTTCGATCGCGTGCCACATCTTGCTGGTAGTTAAGTCGAGCGATGGCAACGGCTGCCCTTTTTTCAGCATTGGGAAAGGGTTGTGCCTCAAAGGGTTAATAATTTCGTTCACTTTGAAAAAAAATTTCAAATTTAGTACATGAGTTGAAAGACGAATTTCTGTAAATTAGAAACCTAATCATTTTGTATAGCTTGATCAACTCTTAACTTCCTTACACAGTAATGAATTTGGAGTTTGAATTTTTGTGTTATTGCAAGTCTACACGAGGGGCATCTGCCTATGGCGGAGGACTTTTTAAGGGGCTCTAACGCGTATTCACGTTGCATCTGGAGAAAACCGACCCAAACTCCAGACGGTTAGATCGACAGCCTCGCGATACCCTGGACCTTCACACTTCAGCCGTCTACCATGTTCATTGCTTATCCACTTATCCATGGGCCATGTAATGAATTTGGAATATACTTGTAAAATTGTAAATAATTCGATTCAAAAGGTACTTATTGAATAAGTGTGGATTGACTTTGACATAAACGTTCTTCGTACATTTATGTTAAAGTCAAACCCACAAAAAAGAAAAAAAAATTGAGCAAGTTTTTGACAAATGTGCACAAAAATTGTTTACATTGATTTATTACATGTACATGACCATGTGGAGCCCAGTGGTGTAACGGTTAGTGTTGCATGCATTGTGCTGCCGTGCTACAGGTCCGCGTTCGATTCCCGGGCTGGGCAAGCTTTTCATCCCTTGTGTGGGTCGATAAAAGAGGACCAAGCTTGCTTGGGAGTTAAGCACTGCGGGCTTCGCGTCAGGCTGACCACCTGGCCGAGACTTATGCTTCCGCACCCTAGTAGTCGCGAAGACGTGCTGGGTCAGCGCAGATCTTGGCCCCGCAAGTAGGCTGTTGCGCCAATTTTGTAACTTAGATGACCGTGTTTTATAGAGTACATGTTAAGTGTTCTCAGGCGTTTTTGTTATCGTTCCAGATCAAGGAGGAATTCTGTCTGATTATAATGTAAAACAGCAGCTCAAAAATTGTTCTTCGTTGTGCTTTTTGAAAAAAACAAAAAACAAAAAAATACTTAACGTTCTAATTATTATAAAAGACATTACTAAACTTCCTCAAACGGTATGGAAACAAATATATACACATCGTGAATAAATTTTCTCAAAATCTAAACGCAAAAAAATTTGACTGCTATAGTTTTAAGTAGAGTGATCATCTGTCACACATATCATCAAATTTCATGTCATTCGCTTTAGTCGTTATTACGTGATGGGCGAAGAAAAATTTATGCATTCTGAAATAATGTTCTCAGAATCTAATCAAAATTTTTAAAAAATTCGAAGCCTGTAATTTAAGTTGAATGACAG
This sequence comes from Cheiracanthium punctorium, assembly GCA_038373885.1. NCBI lineage: Eukaryota > Metazoa > Arthropoda > Arachnida > Araneae > Cheiracanthiidae > Cheiracanthium > Cheiracanthium punctorium. Next base: position 6,696 of record JAWZYV010000493.1, read on the forward strand.
ACCAGTCATTCAGCCAGTTTTCCACCAGTCACCAGTTTTCCTTCATTTGCTTCTGGCATTTTTATGTGATACACGAACGAATTTAGCGTCACTGACAGAATGAGAGAAATACTTTTAGCATACGTTGGTGTAAATTGGCATGCAACATTGGCAGGGCCTTATTATCGCATGGGCAAATCGGGTCTTTGCCCAGGGCCTCCTGCTCGAAAGGGCCCCCAATTGCAAACGCTGTTCTGAAACATTCTTTTTTATATCAAAATTTTATGAAAAATAAAACAAATTTCATGGATGGGGGCCCATAAATTCATCAATGCCCGGGGCCATAGTCACAGGTTGGTCATAATCAGACTCTGAACATTGGGGAGGGCAAAATGTCTTCTCAAATTCTCGACCTGTGGGACTTGTGGTATGGTGGGAACGCAAAAAAGGGCGGATTATCAGAAAATGCGGAAAAATGTGAATTTACAAGTAAACAATTTGAACTCAAAAATGACTGTATGTATTGTTTTCTACAGTAAAAACGTCTACTTATATAATAGGCTAACGTATGCGGTACCAAAATCGACGATATTACCACACTGCGAACGGCAAGAGCTAGATGTAAACATTAGTGCAACGCATGCGCAACTCTCTTAATAATCAAGAGTGAAAAACCAGTGCTGAGGAGTGATATATCACCCTACCTTCGTGACAAAAATCAGCCAACCTCCATAGAGTGAGAAATCACTATTCTGAAGAGTGACATTTCTGACTCTGGACTAGGAGTGAGAATTCAAAAACCCACTCCGGGAAAGAGTGCCTCACTCTAAGGAAAGGGTGACAGCACGCCATCCCTTAAAGAGTGGAGCGCTCTGATCAAGAGTCAGCTATGACCCTTTTTAAGAGTGACCGCCACTTTTTATAGGGTGATTATTCGAGACCGCATCCAGGGGTCCGGACCCTCCCCCCTCCCAAAAAAAATTGATTTTTGTTAATAAAATAATAATAATGACGTCTTTTTGTGAAAAATTCTGCCTTTTCCACGGTTTGGACCCTGCCTGAAATTTTTGTCTGGGTACGGCCCTGGATTTATTCCTTGCATACTCTCTTAATAATCAAGAGTGAAAAACCAGTGCTGAGGAGTGATATATCACCCTACCTTCGTGACAAAAATCAGCCAACCTCCATAGAGTGAGAAATCACTATTCTGAAGAGTGACATTTCTGACTCTGGACTAGGAGTGAGAATTCAAAAACCCACTCCGGGAAAGAGTGCCTCACACTAAGGAAAGGGTGACAGCACGCCATCCCTTAAAGAGTGGAGCGCTCTGATCAAGAGTCAGCTATGACCCTTTTTAAGAGTGACCGCCACTTTTTATAGGGTGATTATTCGAGACCGCATCCAGGGGTCCGGACCCTCCCCCTCCCAAAAAAAATTGATTTTTGTTAATAAAATAATAATAATGACGTCTTTTTGTGAAAAATTCTGCCTTTTCCACGGTTTGGACCCTGCCTGAAATTTTTGTCTGGGTACGGCCCTGGATTTATTCCTTGCATATGCCTTGCTTCTGGCTATCACTATTTTGGGAAAATTAAAATAACTACTTATATATATATATATATATATATATATATATATGAATGTATCTGGTAACAGCATTGATTATTATTATTTTTTAAATATTTGGCAAACATTAAAAGATATTTTCTATATAGCATCAATATTTATCCAATCTTGTGAATTCATTGAAAATAAAATCCAATATTATAAATTTAATATTTTGCCCATTTGAAGTCAAATTTTAATACTATTGAATCTTAAAGTATTTGAAATTTATCAATAATATTGAGTGTATATTAGAAATATTTCCAATATTATTAAGTACTAATTACTTTTAATTATTAAAATTTACATATATGTGAATACTTTGAGAGTAAAGACCACTTCCAGTATTGGTAAAAACTAGAGTTTAGCCCTGATATATGCTCAAAATGTTATTATTATTTGTAAAATTTTAATTAACATATGAAGTGTGTATTGATATATTAATTATATATTGAGAATATTTCTGAAGCAGTCTCACTACCAATGAACTTTTAAATATTAACTCAATATTGTGAACACATTGAGAATAAACAGTTTCCAATATTGGTAAATAAAATTCCAATATTGGTAAAAATTAGCATTTAGGTCTGATAAATTCTCAAAATAACATTATACTTTCAGTATGACTATACTAATATACCTTTTCTACTGAATTTAACATACAAAAAAATATATTCTTAATATAGGGTTGTATTGGAAATATTTTTGAAGTAGTCCTCAATTGATAAATTTTTTAATGTTAACTCAATATTGTTAAAAAAAATTGAAAACAAAGATCAACTGTAACTTCGTCAAATGTATCAAATGTAACTTCGTACAAAGTAGCAAAGTTAATATTTGCCTCAGATATATTTAAAATGCATTTATAGTATTTGATATACATTGGAAATATATTCAATATGGATAAGTAATTACTTTAACATAACTTTATACCATTTTTAATTTTTTTGGTTAATATTTACTCAATATTACACTGGGAATAAAGCTAGTATTGGTAAAAAGTAGAAAGTTGATATTTAACCTTTATATTGTAAAAATTATAAAACTTTGCTGCTATTGAATTTAAATTAAATATATTTAAAATGTATCTGCAATATCAAGCGCCTTGAAAATATTCTTCATATCGTACAAGTAAATATTTTGCCGCATTTACCTCCCCCCCCCCCAAGTTTGTCCATAGTCAATCTTTAATACATCATAGCTGGATATTGGGTATATCTATTAGAAGTCCAACATAAAATAGATTTCTCTATTAGAAATTTGAGGTGTGATCTCTCTAATGAGTAAATAACATCTATAATATACAGGTATCTGTATATATGTAGCATAGTTATAATAATTAAACTTCCAGAAGATCTTAAAGATCCAGAATATCCCAAAAATGGCTATCTATTTCATATTCAAAATATCCAAAGATCAGAAATTGATACTTATTTCATATCCAGAACTTCTTAGATATCTATTTCTGGGCTATCTTGGATTATTGTCATGTTCAGAATGATCCATAACAGCTGGAAAATAAATTTTACGTAGCTCAATGGTACAAGTAATATCTGACCCCATGCATTTTTAGATTCTTGCTTTCATTCCAGTGAGTGAAATGTGGACTGTTGACACAAAACATACAGTATTTAAAATAACAGCCTATTCTGAAATTAAACAGATTAAGAAGGAGTACAGAGTTTCATTTTAATAATCAGATGATGGCATCACTAAAAGGTACCCCAAGAGTTCCACATGGTTACTAAAACAAACCTCCATAACCTCTAGATCTATTTAGTTACAGAATTCGTTAACAGTTTATGTTTTGTTTGGTTAGTCAAAACGTAACAGGAATAGAAGTGAAAGTTTCAAAATGCTTGGAGGTGATCTGTATAGCCATTGAGCTATGTAAAATCCATCAGCAGGAGATTTATAAGAATTTTCTTTGTCTGCAGTACTATAACTTCATTTGAGGTAATCTGTGATCAAACAAGAATAGAAATAAGAGTTTCGGACATCCACATTACTCAACAGTGTGCAGAAATATTTGATATGTTCAATGTTACCTTTTCTCCTGCTGAAATAAAAAATCCCTGAAAGCTTATTTTTTACCTATGGTACATTTCAGAACAACTTTCACTTACAACAGTATTAACAAACAATAAAAATAATTCATGATAAGATATTTATATAAAATCAAAAGAATACTAATAATTTTGATTTTTAAATAGGTTTTATTTTAAGCATAATTTATTCAAACTTTCTTTTCAACTTTATTACAATTAACAAGTCTTTTTTTTAAATTTTAAATAAATAAGAAATGAACAGGATTGAATTGTTATCGAAAAGAAATTATTTGAAATTAAATTTCAGTCATTTATACGAACAAATACAAGAATTATGAAACACGAAAATAAGTTAAAAGAGCAATAGCTATCCTTTAATTGAAAACCAAAAAAAAATAAATAAATAAATAAATAAATAAACTAATTGTTGGGTAAATCAAAAATATAAATATATCTGCTGATAATCTCTGTTAATGTACATATCATGTTTGGAAATTTAAGAGAATACATATTTTTCTATTCTTTCCCCTCCCCCCAGAAAAAGGAATAAAATATTTCTAAAATGGAAACTACTTTATATTGATTGATTTCTTTTTTTGTGAAAAGGGGTAAAGAAATATTTTTGTGCAGGCCAATACATAAAAAATATAAATCAAAACCAATTATTTCATAATTCCCCAACAATGCCCATTTTGTTGAATACACCCAACATTTTTGTCTTGTCCAAAAACCATTATTTAAGGTTTAGAGGCATGAGCAAGAATACAGGTTAGAATCCTTAAAAAGTTCACCACCCAAGTCAGCCCCCCCAAGAAGACACCCCTCTTGTAGACTTGCCATAACGCAAAGAAATAATTGAAGTTTAGAGCATGAGGGTGAACCATATTAACCTCCATAGATAATGTCTGGGTGAGGGGGGAGGGTGGTGATTCAAAGAAAAAGATTTTTTTTTTCACCTCTTAAAAAACCAAATTCCTCTTCTGAACATAATTTATACATACTTCAAAATAAAAGCCATTTCTTAATTTTTTAATATATATACACATTCCTTTCTTTATTTATTTTTAAGTGTGATTTTATTTATTTCAATTTCACTTTTACAGCAAAATAGCTACAAATTACTTAATCTTTTAAAAACTTCAAATTGAAAAAAAAATTCTTTTAATATAGATTTTATGCAAGAATTATTATACTATTGAAAACAGATTTAGAACAATAAATGAAAGTAAAGCCAGAAAAACTCATTAGTATGTTAGAACAAAGTTCAATTAATACGAGGGCCAAAAAAAAAGAAAGAAAAAACAGTTAATAAAAATATATAAGCAAAGTCTTAATAAAAACATGAGTAATGGAACTTCTAAGTCCAGAGTAGTCTTCAGCCTAGCAAATTTTAGTTTACGATGCGTTCTAAATTTAAAAAAAAAATTTAAACTATTACAGAACTGCAGAAGTAAAAAATAGCCTACGAATTGAAAAAAAGTGGAAGATATCTCTTATTGAGACTCATGCAGGTTTGAATGAATTATAAAAGCAATGGCAGTGAACACACAACAAATTATTACAAATTTGGTTTAATTGTATTACATTGTTACATTTATATAAAATACAATCACTGGATTCAATATGAGTACTTCAATACTATTTCACATTCAGGGATTCTTCTAACAGCATCTGGAAGATAAAAATTATGACTTCAACAAGTAATTACAGAATTAAAAGTTAAAACATAACTGCTATTCTATCCTAATAAAAAAAGGGTACCCTCCCCCCTCCCCATAATTTGAATAAGACTGAAGAAAGGCTCAAAATCAGAAAGAGTTGGCAGCTAGAATATACTAGAGCATAAACTAGATCTATGTTAAATACATACAAAATAAAATTAGTTAAAATTAGTTTTGTGTGTACATGGATTAGTGTCAAATTTAAATCTCCAACTAAAGCACAGCTTAACACTTTCAACTAGGTGATGAATTTACAGGGGAGAGATCTGTAGAGCAGGGTCAGCAGATCTTTTCATTTGATTCAGAAAACATTTTGTTTATAGTTTCACTAAAATCGGAGGATAACTTTATAATAAAAAGTCTGCAAATCTACATACATTTTGGAACACCTTTAGGAGCAGGTTAAATACAATTTTGGAACAGCACAAAAGCATACCGAAAAATGGTAATAATAAATACTTTCTTATTACCATTTTTCATATTACCATATTTATGTATGGTAATAATAAATACTTTCAAGTAACATTTACATATACTGTAACCTTCTGAGTAAGAGAGGGAAGGGAAACAGGGTTCCTACTGTTAAAATTGTACAAATTATGAATAAATGAATAAAATAAAGATGTAGAATTTAAGCTGCCTTTTACATTTTAATTTTGCCACTGAACATAAAAGCAAATGGAAAAAAACTGCAATAAAACCTAAATATAGCAGCTCAAAAAAAAAAAAAAAAATCTATTTTTTTACCTGCAAAAAATAAAAGAAAGAAAACTTAATTTTACAGATAAGAAATGCTTGTACTGTTTTATAAAATAATCTGTTCTCTATGTTCTATTAATATTAGAATATACTGATATGCAAAGTGATTGAGAGCACAAAATACTTTATTAAAAGTAAGGAACACATTGTAGGATTTACTTCACAAAATTTTATTTTGTGAGATAAATCCTCTGAGGTAACACAAAAAAAAAAAATTGGGGACAGTATTGAAGCGAAAATCCCATATCAAAGCAATTTGGAATAAAATTATCCCTGAATCACAGTAACCTGTGCGTAATAACAAACATCAAACTAATAGTGGCAAAATAAATATTAAACACATTACTTACTATCGGTGAGTTAAATTTGCAAATTATTACAATCAATTAAAAAATAGAAAATATTCAGGACTTGTAGTATATTTTAGGTACATCAAAAATTGAGTAAAAAATAAAGTGATAACTTTGCAATAAAAACTTTTCATGCACAGCAAGTAAAATATCATCAAATAACAACATTCTTAGCAAAGATCACATCTATATGTGGAAGATAAACAAAAGAAATAAATAATTAAACGGAAGTTTGAAAATACTTTTCATATCCAGTCTGGTAAATTACAAGGATTCAATGCTCAGAAGTGTAGCTAGAGGGGGACATTTGTCCCAGGGCATAGGATCCAAAAGGCACCAATTTGTATATAAAACTTTTTCCAGCGCATTTAGGTAAACAGGAAGTGATGCAAATTTGTTCTCGGGCACTGAAAATTCTTGCTACACCTCTGAGTACTGACCCCAATTAATAACCTAGATCTTCTTGAAGTCAGTTAAAAACTAGACTAAAGATATTTTTGAGTAATATTCAAATATACATATGACAACATGTGAACACTGACAAGGTTATTGCACTTTGTTAATACTGCAGGCTTAAAAAATCTGAATTTACTAAGGAAGTAAAGTTTACATTTACATATTGTATTAGTAAAATTAAAAAATAATATATTTCATCGGTTTTTGACCACTAATGGTGGTACATGTAATATTGGTGTCAAAACTGGTAGGCTAGTTTTCGATTTGGTTTGTACAAAGTACAGATATGGAGATTAACAAAAAAGGAAAAAAAGTCTGAAAGAATGTACCAAACAACTTTGTGAGCTATAGCTTATACTTTATGAATTATCAAGAGGCAAACTAAATATTTTAATTTTTATTGAATACTAAATCTATCTTACTTATATACAATTTTGCCTTACTGAAAAATCAGAAAATTTTTGAAAAAAATGAAAAAACTGAATTCTTTATAAACATTGAAAAAGGTCCTGAAATATTAAACTAAATTCTTAAATCTCATCTCTGAAAGTAGCATTTTACAGTTTACATTTTAAACAACAACAACAGCAGTGACACATTAATAATAATAATAATAATAATAATAAATAAAAGTTACAAGGAGTTTTCAAGGTTTTACTTACAACATATTTTTAAGAGGTAGTGAGGGTGCAGAGTAAAAAAATTAATCTGAAGGACTAAAAATTGATTTTTATACTTTATTTCATTGTTACTTCATAAAATAGTTGCAAAATAAGACTTGATTTTGCAAGCAATTTATTAACTTGGTGTCAAATATATGCAACTTGACATAAAAAAATTTACATATAAATAGAGATTAATAAATGACAGAATATAGCATAACATAAAATGATATTACTAAAGAGTTGCCTGGGTCAAATGCTTTAATAAAGAAATACCACATTGAATTTTACTGTATAAAATATTTATTGTTTTACTCATTGATGTAACTTTACCTGAAAAGTTATACTTTTTTTCTTTTAAAGAACAGCCCTAATAACTTTCTCAATTTACATGAAATTTATAAAATTTAATACATAGTCACTTAACTGCCCCAAAGTAACATCACTTTAGGGAAAAAAAAAACTAAAAAAAAAACATATAAATCAATTTGGAAAATATAGAAAAAAATAAACTTAAAACAAAAAAGTAAACATCTCAAAAAAAAAAAAAAAAAAAAGTTATTGACAATTATGTAAATTATGCGATACAAGCTTTGAAAAAAATTAGACCGCAGAGATTCAAAAGTATGCAGACTTTGAACTAGTAATTAAGAACATTTAAAGAATAAATTAAATCAAATAAAACAAAAATATGACTACCACTTATAATGCCAATAGTTCTTCTCTTTTAGCAGCATGCCACTGTGACAAAAATTCAATGGTTTCGCACAGGACCAGTTCAGAGTACTAGAAAATAAAAGATAATAAAGTGATAAACAGACCAAAAATCTAATCAGTTTTTCTTGTAACATATTTTATTCATCACTTGGCTCTGCAAGCTTTAAAGACAGGCTTCTCAAAAACTCCGTATAGATTCAGAATGCTTCTTCATAGACTAGACGATGATGAACTTTTATAGAACATACAAAACGTGCAGTCTTTATTCCATTTTTAGGGAGAAATTCACGAAAGTGGAAAACTGTATCTGATGGCTAAATTCTCCCTCTATTTTGCGACAGATACAATATGTTATAAATTTTTCTCTGATATTGTCACTTCTATAAATTAACCATTTGTATTGCCCATAAATACTATTGCTTAGTGAAAGAGAAATTTGAATGTGTCAATAGTTTCTGACATAGTTGAATTCTTTTATTGACCTGTTCAGAAAATTGCATTATTTCTTGTAAAAAAAAATAATAATAACTTGATTGAAACATTTTGTTTGTCTAGCTGCATGTGAGAGCACTTAATGAAACACAATTTTTTTGTGAGAAGATATACTACCCATCTGATTCAGTGCTTAAGATAATACATTCTCTCTAAAATGGGATGCTTGGGCAATATGCAAATAATAATAATAATAATAAAAATTCACAACAAGGACATGTGTATGAAAGGAACATTATATAACATATGATAATGAATATAAAAATTAACTCCCAAATTTAAAAATATCACTACGAATACAGTAAATATATTAAAAATTAATGACATGACTTATATACTATAAAGACATCCAAAGTAGTATTCACCTCCTTATCTCGAAGTTCTTGAAAAAATCACTCACAGTTCAATAGCGCTGTTATTTAACTCCTCCTATATTTCAAGAAAATGAGTATGTCAAGTAACATAAGAAATACATTCTAGAAAGTTTCGTTTTCTAAAGCAACCAATTTATATGAATATTCATTTATTATCATTATTATAATATAGTTTTAACTAATGACCACACCAATGGTAGGATAGTCTTCAGTTAGAATTTTACATTTATAACATTATCACAAGAACTAAATGATTCGGTGGTAGGATCGAGGGGTAATTGGATGAGTGGCTATAGGAGCTTCAGTCCCCTCCCCCATCCCCTGATCTCGAAATCTCGAGGCAGGCAATTATGACATAAAGTCGCTTGAGTCAGAAGTATGGGTCTAAATGGGGCGCCCCCTTACAATTTTGTTTCTTTCGACGCGACTCTGACAATTGTCTTTCTGTATTTTACCACAAGTATTTTACCCGCTTGCCCATGATAATCAGGGAACAATCATATTACATTAAATTTTTCAGTAATATATTGGACGTTATTTTATTAAGATATATTTTTTCAGAAATTTGTATATGAATGCATTTAAAATTATTTCATGATTTTATAATGCAAAAATATTATGTGTAACAGATAAACAGTGATAATTCGCAAGTAATAAATATATTAAGATGCTAACATATCAAAAATATATACTTGTGCAAGTATATATGAGGAATATTTGAAATATACACCTCCAATATTTGTGGATACATGTTAAATAAATTTAATTAAATTTCAATTAAGATTGACAATAATGTAATGGGTAAATTATTTAATTTGCTAAACAATTTTACATAAGTATTTAGATTTCCAATTTATAAATGATTAATTATTGCCATCCTTAAGTATATGCATGCTAGACACATAATAACAAATACTATAAAATTACATTTAACGTGTACTCAATATTATGGAAATACAGTAGAGAAGATAATAACCTCAATGTTTGTACACTCTTATATTGTGGATACCATGTTTAAATACCCTTAGGGCCTATATCTTAGACCTTGCTGCTAATGTAGAAAAATACTGTTCTGGGTTTTTCAATGTTTTAACAATCTCAGTGAGGGTGCTAAGATGAAAGTTTTAAAAGGTAAATGGAGACTACTAGTCAGAGACTACTTCCAAAATATAGGCCAATAGTGCGAGATACATTTTCATTTAAATTCAGTAGAAAAAGGAATAAAAGTTATATTGGAATTTTTAAGTAAGATTTTTACCAATATACATAAATTTATTTGACCCTTAAAGGAAACTCCAGTAGATATGATCCCAAACTCCTGAAATCCATGCTCTGTCGTGCTTTCTCAACAATGTCAATAAATAAGGAAATCTGTTCTGTCTATCCTGCAACGTTCATAAATACCCACAGAATCTATATTAATACTTGAAAAGATATATACAGTTAATTGATATTGTGGGCCACCCATAACGGTTGGGGCGAGCAAGGTAGGGAACGGCAGTTGCGTCCCCTGGCTCCCCCCTTAGGAGAGGATGAGCAGGGGCAAGGGACATACCCCCAGACAGAAGAATTTCTGGGTAGGGTCGCCAAAAATTGTTCGGAGGGGGTCCAAACGATGAAAAAGGGCTTTAGAAAAGTTTCTACGAAAAGTAGGATCTTCACCATTATTGCTTTGGTAATAATCAAAACTTGAGAAATTTCTGGAGGTGTAACCAGACCCCCGCCTCCCCTTCCTGAGGTACGGTCCGCTTGGGCCAGAGGGGTGACTGTGAGTGGGCTTCAAGCCACCCCGAAATCGAGTACACAATTATGAGTTCTTACAAACATAAGAAATGGGGAGAAAATTACATATTCGTGGTGTAATTTTTGAAAAAGTGCAGGCTTGGAAATTTTTAAGGTTTAGATACGTCCTCTAAGCTCCAAACTTGCACTCCCCCGCCATCTCCGCTCCCCCCCCCACTGTAAAGTATGTTTTTTCTCAATCTGCAAAGATATGTTGTCTGATTACATGAAAGTTAAAAATGTGAAATATGTGCAAGATAAATTTTAAGTTTATGAACATTTCCTGATGCAACTATGTGAGAAATAACCTTTTATTAAAAATGAAGTCCTAAAAAAGTGCAACCTCAAAGCATGGCTTTTTCCATAAACATTACAGAAAATAATTCAGCAATCAAAATTAATTGAATGTCTAACAATATTATTGAAATTGTCTTAGACAGAACAAGTTGTAAAGTAAGCTTATATTAATGGGAATAGATTGACGTGAATATTATCAAATACAATGAAGAACTGTTCCTGATAATACCATCTTTCAAATAAAACAAACTACATTAAAATCGGCTCAATCCATTTGGGATCTATTTGCCACAACACACATCAACTTTTAGAAAAAAAAACCAGGCATTTAGTATCTTAGAATGACAATTTACTAAACTAAATTCATATTCTGAAAAAATTTAAGGACCCCTTAAAATGGGGTGTCTGGGGCATGTGCCCTCCTTGCTCTGTGATAATCATGGTCTTATCCATCACAGGATTTTCAGTAGTATTTGACTTAATTATTAAAATATATTTTTCCAGCAATTTGTACATAAATGCACCTAAAATTATTTATCAGATTTTAAAATTTTGAAATAATGTACAGTAGATAAACAGTCCTTAATTCACCATTACTGTGATATTAAGATGCTGACACATTAAAAAATATTTGTTAGTACAATATGAGGGAAATTTATAATATACACACAATACTGTGTGGATACATTTTAAATATATTTAATTTAATTCATTAACATGGACAATATAATGGATAAATGTTTGCTAATTTTTACCAATATTAGTTTTTATTTCCAATATAATAACAATGTGAAGGATTGAGTATATTAGCATTAGAAAAATAATAAAATGGTATAAAAAATATTTTTTAAAAAATTACTTGTCAATATTAAGAATACATTATAAATATTTCGAATTTTTACTTAATATTGTGAAACACATTGTAAAGATATTTGGGCTAACTACTAACTTGCTACTATTAAAAACTTTATCAGTAATGGAATTACTTCAGAAACATTTCCAGTATATAGCCAATATTGTGGATATATTTCATATGTTAATTAAATTCAATAGAAAAAAATTAGCATTATTTTGAATTGGTATCTAGGCTAAAAGGTAAGTTTTACCAATTTGAGAATTTTTATTTACCAATATTGATACACAACAGAAGACATAAAATCTACCATACCAAAATCTGCAAGGCTCTAAAATTAATACTGTATTACTAAATTTAATATTGTAACACTTACCTTTATTACCAGTAATATTAAACTTATCCGTTACTATACTATTGAATTATCCTTAAACAGTATACAAACTTTTCAATTCCAAAAATCTCGCATTTAACACCAAAAACAATAACTTTTTTTCCGCGTTGAATCAGTTTACCAGCACAAGTATCCCTTGTGTTTTTCGTACTACTAATGAAAGCTCACACATTCTGAATCACCTGCTACTTTCAGCTGGTTTCCCTGATTTAAAAGTGGACTTTCCTGAGGCCATCTGGGGTGTTCGATCGTAAATTATCCACTTTACCATATGAGAGAGAGAGGTTTGTGTATGTGTAAAAAGTGGAGAGGGAAATATTACACCACAACAACAGAGCGGTTATTTTGATCTAACAACGTATATATGTATATTCTAAGCGTGAATCTGTGCTAGAATGTGCAATAAGATAAAATGATGCACATAGACATATTGAAATTTAATCACAAAATATTTTTTTTCCCACGTTTATAATTTATTTCAATATAAATTGCATACAATATATAATTGATCATTATTTTCTGCTTTTGATTTAAAATTTTGTTTATACTATTTGCAACAGGCGCGTATCCTTCCTAAAAATCTGACCCTTTACTTAGTTTAAAATTTGATACTGAGGCTACAGTTGAAACAGCTTGCTTACAATTTGATACACAGGTTAGAGCCCTCTCCACCCCCGAAATAAAATCCTGACTGCACCACCGATTTACAAACACGCATCAAAACATGCTCAAATATTATATACAGAAACAAAAAACGAATGCAAGATTTCAGCTATATAAGCATAAATAACATACTACGATCAAGTATAGAGACGGATCCAAAGATCAATTTCTCGGAAGGGTATAAAATTAAAAGAAGCAGGCTTGTTTAAGTCTTAAAAACAAAATGTATAGTAAAGCAAAATGTTAACCCTAACCAAAGCAATGTCTGTCGGAAGAGCTGGAGTCCTAATGGATCCGACACTGAATCAATGTATCTTATATGTTTGTGAATTATCAAATTTTAAATAACATTTACAATAATTGAAAAGTTATAAGGTTTTACTTACTTGTGTTAGCTAAAAGTATTCCATTACTTGTATGCAGTTGGTACTTCGCAACTGCAGTCCAATTCCAATATGGCGTCGTTTGGGTAGTGGAAGCAACGCACTCACTCCTGCTGAAGTGAAAGCATCATGGGAAAGTGTGGTGACTCTCTCTCGCTAGAGTGAGCAGATAGCGCCTTCACCCTTACTCTAAGAGTGACATTGTCTCACTCTTGCAGTTAGGGTGACAGAAATCCTATCGATGAAGAGTCATAATGCAGTTTTTCTCACTCTTATCTCACTCTATCTGGGATCATTTGCCGGTGACTTTTTGTAAGAG
>JAWZYV010000494.1:0-17792 GCA_038373885.1 Cheiracanthium punctorium
TCAATCAGATCGCTTTCTTCATTAGAAGGGGCATAAATAGCATTCTTTGCAATGTCATAAAATAGAAGGAATAGCAGTTTTAAGTATTATAATGCTTTAAAAATGTCAGAATAAAAGTGTTTGAAGTCCTATTGTATACAGTTGTCTATCGTATGCCTTTTCAAAAATGTTGATTGTGATACGCCTTCTACAGGAAATTGATTGAACCTTTTTGGGTACAATATTTCAGCGCATCCTCTAGACAGTATATACAAATTTAATCAATTAAATTTGATCAACAATTTCAAAATGCGACAACATTAATTAACTAAATCATTGGCTTCGCGTGGTTTTAACACATAAAAAAGTTCAAAGTATTATGTAGATATATATATATTGCAACAGGTTGCTTTTGTCTGAGAAATTGGCGGCTAATCCCCTGTCTATTCATTCCCTCAGCACCTATTTACTTTTACTATGACTGGGCAAGCGAACTCAAAACACACACTTAATTTGCAATTAACAGCTTTAATTAAAAAAATCGTATTTGCAGGTAAATTCATAAAACTGCATTCATCAGAAACATGCACAAAAACCAATTAAAAATACATTTAAAGTATCACAGATTCCAAGAAGTGAGCCATTTCATTCACAAAAATTACTTTACCTCCTTACTCCGAGTCAATCAAACGATTTAAAAATGTATCACCCACTTGCAGAATGTCCGCTACTTTTCCCCCGGGGTTGGGGGAGGTCAGCACTCACAGCATCTCATTTTCAGTTTTGTAATCGAAAAACTGTTAAAGCAACATGAACATAAATTTTTCATTTCAGATCAGTAAGTTGTAATCGTGATTCAAACATTAGATAGAATCGGAACTCCGATTCATGAATCAAAATGTCACTTACCCGAGTCCCTCGAGTTCTTTACCATCTCATCTGAACACTAAGGGCAACCGGCACTTTAACTATAGATATTTCACAGGGTTGGACGAGCCCCCCATTTATTTTATAGAACGGCTGGTTCCGCGATCAGATCCGCGACTCGCACTTGTAGCTTTTAACAAACCTCTTCATAACAATCACTGACTTGGATACAGGATGATCATCGGACGTTCCATCGACTATCGACAAACGAGCAAAATAGCCATCCGTTTCTCAAAATTAAATACTCGATCCCCTTTTAATCATTAGCTACATGAACATCCTCTAGCGACTTTTATGTAGTACAATGCCATCGACTGGTAACGCACGCATGCGCACGACATAAACTTAATGATTACGACTCACAGCGCCCTCTTACAAAAAAATTTCGTTTAGTTTATTCAGAATGCGTCGATCATCGCTTATATTCAAGTCCGTGATTACAATAATTACTCAAAACTCAATGAAATACTATATTCGGTTTAAAACAGAATAATTTAAAGAAATTAAAAACATTCCAGCGCCATCACTAAAACACATTTTTGTATAACAGCTCTTCTTAAGCCCGCAACGAGTTCGCTGACGAGTGATGAGCTTTCTAAGCCCACAAATCCGAAAATAAATGTTCCCGACGCAACTACACGAGTGGCAGTATTGCTGTGTTTTTGGGAACATTTAATATCGGACTTGTTTGATTGGTTTCGAGAACCCAAGCATCAATCCTCGTCGGGTGAAGGCATCAACATAATCAAAGCTTTCACCAGCTTAAAGGACCTTAACGGTTCATAAAACAAACACAAACAACCAGGAGTGAATGGGAATCGAACCCAAGACCGCATGCTTGAAGGATTAGCGAAGAACAGTAGTGACACTGGTTGAGCGTTTACGAACACTCCCGAAACTCCCTGTCCGCGAATGCATGCAGCTTCAATAACGGAAGAATTTAGAAGATATTAATAAAAAACTGAAAAAATAAACATAATGGTTGCCAGATTTCGCATAAAATCACTCTTTCCCTTGCAACAAAGCCATTCCAAGTATGTAGAATTGTGTGAAATTGACAAACATGAAGAATGACACCCATTTTACGCCAAATTAGAAATTATATACAATGAATAACTCAAAGTGTGTTACACAAAGTTGACCATTTTCAAATAGTAAGTTCGCTTAGACAACAGGAGTTTAGAATGAGTGATTATTCGTTTTTCCAAAACAGAATAACTCCTTGTAACTAATTTTTAAAACACCATCTGGGCATTAGGTACGATCCGGCAAAATAATATCTTTCCAAGCAGGGTGAATCTAAACCGCAAGCTCCAAACTGTTAGAACCCGGTATCTTGAAAATGAAAAATAATTAAAATGCCGATTATTTTAAAGCCGGTTCGGTCCAGCTGGAGTATTTTCTACTAGTAGAAAAATTGGGCGGCGTTCACTATGCCATTGTAGCAGTTATAGTACACTTTGGATATTTACCAGATCGGCGAGAGGATATAATTCGTGGTGCTCAATACGCCCATCTGCAAAGGATTATGAATATGAAAATATGGATAACGGTTTTCCGGCAACCTTACACGAGCAGTCATTATAGGTTGTAAGCCTGTGTCCATCGCCCAATAATGAAAAGTTGCCATGTGCGGCAAGCTATCCTAGCTGTTCCGTAGTTTTTATCAAAGAAACCATATGAAGTGCTGTTTCCTTAGAGCTAATTATTAACTATACATATACGCAAGTCGCCGAAATATGAAAATTCGCAATAATTGGCTGTAATACGCAAGGTGTTCCATGGGTTTCATAGAATTTAAAATAGTGCGAAGTTTAAATTTGTATGTTCCAAGGAACATGCAAGAACCAAGCAATGTGTAGTTCGGTAACATTCAATCTTATCCACCCTTTGGGTTTTGTTTGTTGAAATGATGCCGCTTTTACGAAAAAGCCTTATTAGGGGCTGAATGCCTCATACGAAAAGCGAGTGTAGCGAGTCTACGGGCCTTGGCCCCCTAGTCTTTAGCAAAAGAAAACCCTTCCTCATGCCACTCATAATGAAAATTTAGCCCAACAGGCATTAGCAAAAATTGTAAAATGTGATAAAAATAACTGGGCGTTTTTTGGTTTACTGTGGGAGAGGAATAGGTTTATGCTATTGGTATAGTTCCTTCGTGTCTATGTAAACTTTCAATGCGGTCGATGAATAAGGGGTTGCTAAATAAAATCTTTCGTGGTGTAAAGGCTTAGTGAGAAAAGATTTTGCATAAAAAATAAAAATAAACCTACATCATTTAAATTAAAATTAAATAATTCCATATACGGCAGTTCGCAGTTACAGAGAACGCTTTCGTAACTACTTAGAATAAATGATTTCTCAGTGAAGATTACATTTAGAATGCCCCCTTCTAATGTACAGCTTAGAGGTGATCATTAACACTTTCGGAAGGATCGAGTAGTCGTTAGTAAGATCAGTCTTTACTAGGTAGTATCCGCAAACTAAGCGACCGCCATTATTCATTTGCAATAGTTTTGAGGAACTTAAAGATTAGACCTCAAGCTATTTAGCCATGTGCCTCGCGCAGGTTTCCCTTTGAAAGTGCGCGCATGCGCGATTCATTGTTTCCTCGAAAACGCCCATTTATCAAAAGCGAGACGTGTAATTGAATCCAGTGTTGATCTAATAAGCGAACGACGGAGGGACACTTCTGAAAATTCTTCTTGTTTGCACTGCAGGCCCGGACTGGCTCTTTTGGGGACCCCGGGCTGGAGATTAAAAAGGGGCCCCTTACTGGAGCATTTAGAGAGAATGGAATGGAATATTTAAAAATTAAGCTAACGCGCCTAAAAAAAAAACCTACATTTAACTGTTTTAAAGGTTTTGGGGCCCCTGACTTTTCAGGGGGCCCTCAAGTAATACATATACGCAACTTTTGGGGTCCTCCGCTGCGTCACTGCGTACAGGCGTAAGATTACTGGGAAATAAATAATCGAATCACTCTGATATTACTCTAATTATGAAGTAGTATATCCATTTTTGGGGACCTGTCCCTACCCCTTGGGCCGGGGACCCTCGGCAATCGCCGACCCTCCGACTTGGCCAGTATGGGGATGGTGCAATATCTTGAGAAGATTTCCATTGCCATAGGGTTAACGGAAGACTACAGTTCTAAAGTATTAAGCGCGATGCGTGTCTGATCGAATGAAATTAAAAACGGTAGAAAACAGGTTCATTAAAATGTTTCTTTTTAAATATTGCAACTGAATGTGATATAACAGACTTAACTAAAATTTATTTTAGGCTTAATGGTGTATGAGTTAGTCGATAACATAACGTGCATAATTAGGTGTACAATTTTGCTTTCTCAGTTTTCTCTCCAGCCCAAAAGTTAGAGGTGTCATTTGAAAGAAACTGGTGAAATATCGATGATGCAAGTTGAAATGGCTCTTTGAGTCGCTCATAATAATAGTACCAATTCTTAACTTGGACACTGTATCTTTTTAAAAAAAGTGCCTCTTCTAAAACCTTCTCTTCAACTGATATGCGGGCTTCGACTCGAAAAATACCCTTTCTTGAACTGTTGAAGCCAGTCACAAAACATTCTTTCCCTGATACCGGCCACACAGTTAAGTTTTTGAGATCCTATTCAAGCGGACAATCGAAATCCCATAAATGACGAGAATTTGGTTCGTAGGCTGACACTGTCAATCTTAAAATAATTTTATGATACAGGTACAAATAGATTCACTTTTTTATGGCGTTATATTGGCCGATAACATACCCAAGCTTATTGTAGGACGTCTATTAGCTGTTTATTTCGACCCTTACTTACCGCTTAAACCATCTATAGGGAAAACGACGCAACCGAAGTTGTACACCTAGCATATAAAAGTTTTAAATTGACAATTAGCATTTAACTGTAAAGTTAAATTTTCTTGTAATTTGAGATCGCAAAATGTTTATTTATTTTCATGATTTTTTAAAAAGTTATTAGTTCAGTGTTAAGTAATAATTTTCACTTTTAGAAAGAGGAAATGTTTATTCAGTATATTTTATTAGCAACTTAAAGAAAATCCCAACTTAGCTTTTAGTTAAAAAAATGTAGCGGGGAAAACTCCCTTTCGATGATTATCATGGTTACCCTAAATTGGATGAAGCATTCAATACAACAAAAATCAGTCGGTCTACCAGGGGACAAAAGTACTGACGGGTTCATAATGATACTGGAATATTAATTTCTAAATGCGTAGTTTTGAAGTAGCTTCACAGGCGGAAACGATTTAAATGATTCATAATCCTCGTTTATAAGCGATACTGTACAGATTTATCCTTTTAAAAGAGTCAATTAAGTGATTGTAGCGGTCAAAAAAACCCCAGCGGATCCGATTTTTTCTATTTATAAGTTAAACATATAAATAGAACACATGTTGTACATATGCTTATTTATTATTATTTATTGCTATTTATTATTATTATTATTATTATTATTTCAAAGTTAAAAATCATACATGGTAATATACCATGGGATAATAAAGCGCTTAACAATTTCTTCTCAAAATGCAATTTTGAGAATAAGAGGACAGTGTTCAGTTCATGCGAATTATAAAATGGATCTACCGAGTCCTATTAGCAAAGGACTCCAGAAAAATCATTTAAATAAATATTACGTCTATCAATGAAAGGACATGCTTGAACGAAAGCTATATTTCAATCGGAAAAATATTTTACTACTGTTTATTTCAATTGCGGATTTACTTTTCCCATAATACAATTTGATTAAGTGCATTCAATTTTCTCCGAAGGAAACTAGCTTTAAACTTCCCAGCCCTTTTCCCTATAGTGTCTACTCGCTTCTTTGACAAAACAAAAAACTGACTTCTCCCAGTTTTCATTACAAATGCTGAAAAGAGTATTTATCCGAAGATAAGAAAACTCCGGGTTTATTGTTCCTTTGTGTTAATGGATCTGGAAAATAATTGTATAAGGCTTCCTTTGTTAAGGATGAATGCTTTGTTGCATTCTTTTTTATTTAACAGAACACCCCTTCCCCTCTCGAAAATTATAAACTTTGAATAGCAACGGATTAAGTAAAAGCAAATTTATTTTGCATTTTTTAAGAATATAAAACTTGAGGTGAAAAGTTCTGTGCAGGCTATTTTTACGCAGCACGATACTAGTGCAACGCAATTGAAGTGTAACTAAAACAAGAGAAAAAATATGTAGTGAGTAGGTACATATATTTATTTTAGAAAATAAAACAACAGATATGAAACTTTGCATTTCCTTGCAATTTTAGAACATGCGTTGTTGTATTAAAAAAAAATTAATTAAAATTAAAAAAATAAACATATAAATATATAAACAAAATATATTTTATTTTTATTAAAGGCAAATAACTAGAGGAAAAATCACGTTCCATTTTATGGATGTATTGTGCAAATACACAATACTTTGTATGCTGTAAAAGTATTTGAAAAATTGAGTCAAATAATTAGTTGATAACCCTCTTTTATTACTATATGGACTCAGTCCGTATACAGGTTGACCCGAAAACACTGACCGACACATTTGATAAATAAATATTAATCACAGACATGCGCAATTAATTGCAACGTTACGTGAAAAGGTGTAGAAATTTATGGATTCACATTTTCCGAAAATTAAAACTAAATAAATATAAAATTAAAGTTTTTTAAGGGCACCATACAAAAAAATTTCAAATTAATAAAATTTGTCCCGTTTCATTAGTTAGGTGACGTACAAAAATTTCAGCTTTTCATGATGAAAAGGCTTCCACATTGTCTTGCGTGAACTTGATGCAAAGTGAAAACAACATTACGTTAGCGCGGACGGGTGAAATAACCGGAAACATGTGTGGTGTCACCTGGTGGTGGTTTTTCAAAAAAACAAATTCCTCTTTCTCGGGTTCGTGCTGAAATGGGCAAAGCTTGTTTTCTCATACGAATATTTTTTGAAGCATAATTTAGTTAAATGAAGAAAAACTCGTTAAGAACGGAGATTTATAAAGTTACCGGAAAAAAATGATTATTTTGACATCTATACTACAATATTGAAAGAATGAAATATAGAAACCTCTTGAACAACTGTGAACCTTGTATAAATTATCATGAGGATGAAAAAAAGAAAGCGTACAAAAAAGTAATTCTCTGAAGTACTACGCTTGTTTCTTTCAAAAGCTTTTATAGATTTTTTTTTTTACTTTAAAAGAAATGCAAACATTAAACATGAAGTAAAAGGCGCTTTATTGATTCAGTGCTTGTATTTTTCTGATTGCGATGTCGACTTACGGCTTACAATTCCGCGAGACACGAAAACACACTTAAAGAAATCAGCGTTCGTTCCTTTGAATACTCAATCATATTTCTTTTTTTTTCTGAAGAGCGAAAAAATATTCACGTAGGTCCGGCAATAAGAATTTATGAAGCAACTAAAAGCATTTCCTAACATAATGTACGTCTAAGTAAAAACATGGGCAAAAAGAGGAGGAATTTTTAATGTTTTCTGTTGCATTATTTAAACTACTCAGCAGAGTGAATGAAATTTGATTAAGCAGTTTTAATTTATGTGATTAAAACTTTTTTCTCGAGGATTCTTATTTTGAAGAAGAAGCTTTTCCACTTCTACGTTGGAATTTCTTTTGCAATCAACGAACACAAGATGCATTTATTGGATGGAGTTTTTCAGTTATTAATAATTTATATACACATTTTTACGAATGTACTCCGATTTATATTTGTTTCCAGCTTTAAATACACACCTTACCTTCATAACGATGTAGAAAACATAAGAAAAAGCGTTCCTTAATTTGAAAGCTTTTTCTATCAGTTGCATTCACAAAAAGCTGAAGAACCTTTACATATTACATTAACGTCTGAGAAGTTTAAAATAAGCATTTACCTAATTCTATTTTCAAATAAAAGATGTTTGCTGAGAGCTTTTTAAAGGTTTTCTTTTAAAACATTTTCTATTTGAATTTTCCTTGAGCAAATAAGTGTTTTTTAATTGAATGAAACTGAATAATGCACTTTTTTTGTTTTCAGATTATTAATTTCGTTTATGACTCGCCACCAAACATACTTAAAAAGAATAAATAATTTTTCATTCAATAATCTTTAGTTGAAGTCCAACTTAAAAAGAAATCGGAAAGATGTCTTTCTTCAAAAAAAGATAGACTCTTCTACCAGGCCTGCTAGTGTACTTCGATGAGTCATTCAAAGAGGCCTACGGACGTGTCTCATTGGTCAGATTCGGCTGTTAAATGACGTATCTAAGTTCTGGAACCAATAAACGAGCATTCGTAGGTCTCTTTGGATGACTCATCGGAGTGCACAAACAGGCCCGGTAGTAGAGTCACGATGGCCCCGGGTCGCATGGGATCTGTTTGTGTCCTCGAAAGCAAATTCTGAAGTAATCCTTTACTTTGCGAGGACGTTGAATTTTTTTTTTTCTCTTTACATAGGACCGTCATGGAAGAAAGCAATCCTATGTTAAAAGGAAAAAAAATATAAAGACCTTTCTCTTGGATTGTGTTTTACCTTTAAGATCTTTAGCTTTTGATTCAGCCTCATCATTTTTTTCTTTTCCTTTTCATAAGACCGCTACAGTGGAATGTTATCCTCTGTTTCAAAAATGCAGTGAATGTTCGCGGTGGAAAAAGCCGAAGTAAACACAATTTATTCCACGTCGTCTTACGGGGGTAGTCATAAAAAAAAAAACGCAAGGTCCTCCGCGCTTGTAGACAAGTGTTTTTCGTTCTTCCGCCATTTCGCTGCTAACTCATTACTTCTGTAAAAGGCAGAAATACACTGGGAACGGAAAAATACACTGATAAACCAAGAACGGAAATCGATCGGTATCAAGGAAATTAAAAACGGAATTAATACGGAACTACAGACATGTGCTCTTAAAGGGAAACGACATCTTTCAGCATTTTGCCTAAAGCTAGAGAGCGAATTTGCTAGAAATAAAAGACAAAACAGGGAATTACAAAACGAAAGCGAAGCCGCACCGATATAGAATGAACAACTGCACGCAGTACCCCAACGACGAAAAAGTGCAGCCGTAGCCATCGTTTTATATCTAACTACCAACAGCATCACTTAGCGGTTGTCAGAGAGCATAAAAACAACACATTAAACAGACTGTCAGTTCCTTTGACTCACAGAAAATATTTTCAGAACCCAGTTCAACTCTTACCTGTTTTCAGACTTATTAAAGCGATATTTTTACGTGCTCGCAATTTTTACATTTTCCCGGGCATGTCGGACAATAATTTTTTTTTTCCAACGGTACCGTAGCAAGCCGACGGAGTTGAGAATAATGACACACTGTTTCTCTTTTACAAGATTTCTAATGTTTAAAGACACTGTTTGTCTAAAAATAAATGACATAGTTTTAACTTCCGCCCGAAAGCATCTTGTATGTTTCCCAGTCTATCTGCAAAATAAAACACACACGCACGAGCTTTTTAATGAAATACGTTTCATTTCGACCTTTAAAAACCGCCTCTTAGGATAAATATTTAATTGGCTAGCGTAAACATTCTCGTCGGCTGGATATTAAGCTCGAACGTGAACGATCGAGTGTCCATATTTCCATAAACTGACGTCACTGAAGTGGGAGTTGAGTGAAGGACAAGCTCGAAAGCAGTTTGTTTACAGTGCGTCATCGAAATCTTAAATAGCTTAGAGTTCCATACATGCATTTTTATTTTTTTAAAATGACGAAACTGTCAATATTGATTCAAGAAGCACATTTCAATTCATTATGCCACGAGTTGAAGTAATAGTCTCAGCCTATTTTTATATCCAATGCGATTTCACCCCCCTCCTAAAAGATAAGTAGTTTTAGTTAAGACACTTTAAAGAGAGGAATTCAGTGTATAGGTTCGTAATTTCTGGTTATTTCTCTATGGACTGTAAACATAATTTTATTAGATTTCATAAGGCATTATCATCATTTTAATTAAAATCATGAAAATATAAAAACGCAGAGATTGATCTGATTGAAAAGAAATTGAAGTTTCGCTTTTTCAAAACATACATACATACATGACACGATTCAAATAAAAGTCATTATCCATGATGATGCCCTTAAAATGGAACCCCAGGCTGAAATCTTAAGAAAGCGGGATACATACCACCATACAAGTCCAAAGCCTACATGAAAAAAAAATAACCCCTGCACTTATAAAAATATGAAGGGTTTTTTTTTTCTATCAAAACTTGTCTCATCAAAATTTGTCAAAAACTTGTCACAACGCCTCACCATGGCACAGTGACTGTTTCACTGAAAATGCTGCACGGCCGAAGTGTGAAGGTCCCGGGTTCGGATTCCATTGCGCGGCTGTCGATCTAACGATCTGGAGTTTGGGTAGATTTTCTCCCGATGTAACGTGAACATGCGTCAAAATCCCTTAAAAAGACCTCCTACCATGGCATCCCCCCATCCTTGCAGATCGCCCTAGCGTAGCGTTGCCATGATCACACAAACAAAAAGTGCCCGATTTTCATCAGGGTGCTGAAGCGGAATTGTAACCAGGGGAGTGATATATATACCCCCTCCCCCACATCGAAATATTCGCACTGTATTGTGCTATCTAGCTACGAGAAGGCCATCTGCCGAGAGGGTGGGCGCCTGGGTCGAAGGACTTTTTAAGGAGCTCCAAAGCGTATTTATTTTACATCTGGAGAAAAGCGACCCAAACTTCCGAAATTGAAACCGTCCGATGGACAGCCGAGCGACAGATACGAGTGCTGGATCTTTTCTCATTTCAGCCATCGACCCATGTTCCTCGTCTTATCCACTCGGACAGGGTGGGCCGGAAATTTTCGAAATAGTGAACGTAAGCTTTATGGAGTGCAGTTTATTGACTCAACTCTTATTTCACACCCCCCCCCTAGAAATATTTTCCTGTCTATGCGCACGCGAAGGTTGAGAGACTGCTGTCTAGAAATAGAATACAGGCAAAAGAAGGCATACTTTAATTTAATGATTATTGTTCGTTATCAAAAAAAATATCCAATGAATAAATGAAACAACATCCAGAAATTTCCGAAGACCTGCTCAATGTGACTCAGTATTTTTCTTCTATTCGTTCAAAAAAGTTAGGACACCTACCCTCGAAATTTTTGGACCCCCCCCCCCCCCCAAATTGTTTTTCTAGATACATGCCTGCTCAGGCCCCGGACAACACGAATTCCTAGAGCATGGAACGTATTGACCGTGTTATAGAGGGGGGGGGGGGGTCTGCTGTACAGGAAATAACATATTTTAACGCAAAACGTAATAAGCAAACAAGGATGACGGATGAATATATTTGTTTACATGGCCAGAAATAATGAATTTTTTTACGTGATTTTTTAAACTAACGCTCGTGCAATGTTCTTTCTATAGAGATTTCGCTAGAAAATAAATCGCGAAATTCACCGTATAAACTTCTTAAGAGCGTATTTTACATTCGAGGAATAAATTATAGTTATTTTTAATCACATAAATGGCTTCTCATTCTTTTTATTGTTTAAATCATTTTTTAAATTAAAATAATTTATTTACTTTTTTAGTGTAGTAGCTAGAAGATGAAGTTTTGAATGGATTCTTGAAATTTAGAAAAAAATAAACCTAATTTAATAACTTTAAGAATATGTTGTTTTACTTACTCTATTAGCAACTGGTACCTTTCAAAATGAGTGGTACCATTACGGATGGAAATTTTATTATTATATAATTTTACACAAATATTTGTGTCCTATAATAGATGCACATTTTACGTCAAGGAAATCCTGTAGGGCAAAGTAAATGACCAGATGAAAATCAAAATAGTGAATTTAAAGAACACTTTTCCGTACATAAGACATTATTTATGGTGCAGCTCCTAAACGGAAGTTACATTTCATATACACAACTTTACATTGGAGAAATCTAAAACAAAAAGACCCAACTACCGAGATTGAATAATCCAGAAAGTTTTATAATAGAAACAGAAATTCAACTTTTGGAAGGGATCTCCTTCGAAGTAAGTTATTAGGTCTACACAAGTTAAATAAGTCTTTGTAAATCTTTGAAGGTCTTAGAGGAAAGCTTTTTGTCTCCATAAAATCTCACTTTTTAGGCTCATTTATCCAAATAACTTGACTGGGACAGAAGTATTAAAAAGAAGAAATACAATTATTAGATTAAATAAAGCACACTAGAAAATTTTTTTGTTATGTTGTACGAAAATACGGGTTGGTAAAAACAACCTGATAATTAACACCGTAAAAGTAAGGAAAAAATATGACATTAAACTTATAATTACTATAATAGTCAAAACATGTTTTCAGTCCGTTTAAGTCTAATTAAATATAGTCAACAGGGTAGTCAGGGCTTGTGTGTGGCCAGTGTCCCATTCAACATGTTTATGGGGGAAAAAATTAGAAAGGATTTCTGTTTTCGAAATTCAATTTCACTCTCAGAATTAATTTCGAGTTCATTTTCATTCATGAACAAGATTTATACAAATTGCTCGGCAAAAAATATTTTATTTCACACACACTTAAGAAGCAGTATAAATCGGGCCTTCTATTTTCATACAGTACTAGGGGCAGAAAAGTTTTGCTTAGACAGGAAAAGCACATATCTGTGCTACATCAGTCATTAACCACTCTAATGGGCTCTATTTTTCCGACTCGAAATAACATACAGAGCGTTCTGTTCTTTTAGTATTCATCTTATTGGCAATACGAGCTGTTTTTATGTTTGCAAACATTTTCATAGCTTTTCATGAATATCTCCAAACAGTAATGCGACATATCATGGTGGGTTAGGTTACGTTTTGTACAAACTTCTATGAATTCCACTCACGTGATTGTGCGCTGTTATTGAATAGTCATTTCGCACCCCTTTTTTCTGACCTAGCTCATTTTCATATCGATTTAATAAACATTCTGATAAATATTTCTGTTCGGTAACAGCACGCCATACAATTTCTTTACTATGATGCGTGAAAGTAAAACATCCAATATGACTACTTGAATAAAAGAAAATAGATGTTTATGAAAGGCCAACCAAAACAAAAATCGCCAGTCGATTTTCATGATGAAAAAATATATATTATATAGATGAATTTCCATTCGCGTAAGTGTTCATGCTCAAACGCTTCGTTTCATGAACGATAAGACAGGGTCATTCATTTTAACGAGACAAACTTCTGCATGCGATCAGGTTGCCGATGGTTGCTCATTCTAATATTTCAATCCTCTGTTTCAGTTTTTAATCTACCAGCCAAGTTTGACTTACTCGATCCCGTCTTTCATAATACGCAAGTGTGAGGATTCTCCCTTTGCTTCCACAATTGCTTTCTAACATCAGTCCTCGGACGCCCCGTTCTAATAGACCAAGAATCGAACACTAATTTCGTGGAGCATATGTTAGGATAGTCGGTGGGTTATCCTCGGCGATTTGCAATCTCAACCTGAAAAACTATCTAGCATGCGGCATAATTTTAGCATCACTCGTTGATGGATGGCGGCCGGAATGATGATTTGAAATCCTACTTGCAGTTTAAGAACAACGGGCTGTCATCTCAAACCCATGACTGTTCTGTCTAATAAGAGAACTCAGATGGCGCTCTTTGCCTCCCAGCTGAAGGTGACCATGGAAATGAAGTTAGAGCATAAATTAGTTAGTACTACATAGTTAGCAAAATAAAGACCCTTACAATTTTACTTCTACAAAATGTATGTGGTTATGGCAGACGGCCGAAGTGGGAAGGTCCCGGGTTCGGGCCCCATTGTGCGGCTGTCGAGCTAACGGTCTGGAGTTTTGGTAGGTTTTCTCCAGATGTAACGCGAATACGTGGTAGAACCCCTTAGAAAGCCCCCCCCCTCCCCATCCTTGGCAGATCGCAGTAGTATAGTGTGGCCATAATCACATACATTTAGAAAATGTGCTAACTCCATTTCCATGGTAACCACTATGGGAAAGGGGGAAAAAAAAAAAGAGATGGTACAACTAAAGAATTTGACTGCTAGCCCTCTCAAAAATCTATTTAAATTGTATGTTTAGGTATATCATTAAATAACTTTTAGTTCTTACAGATGAATTTTAAATTTAATAGAACATGACTAAAACATTTTTTCTTTCCACTCTAAAGAAAAGTCAACACAAGATTTCGCAAAGAGCAATATTTTTTTTAATTATAGAGTCATTCGAACGAATGATCGAAACAATTAACTAAAGTACGGTTCTTTAATAGACAACATAAAAAAAATTTCTTTGAAAACCCTAAGGTTTCCCGAAGAATAAACGTGCACTCTATTTCCTTATCCGTGGGAAGTTATTTTAAATATCGAAAAGAGAATTTTTAAAGAATATATAAAAAGTATTTCCTGAAGGGTAAGACTCTTAAGCTAATAATAATCTATTTAAAAAAAAAAATTAAGTAAGTGAAGGATAATGCTTTTTAGAAGAATGCTATTAATAAGTCCTTTTTTAAATAATACTAATTTTTTAAGTTATAGTTTGAATAAAGAAAAGAATGGAGATCCTAGATTTTGTGCGGTGTATTTCCCATGTTTTTCATTTTATAATTTTTTCTTTTTATTTAAACTTAGGTTTAGTATCAGATGGCATTTTTTGATAGTATTTTATATTTCGTATGTAAAATGTTTTCAATCCACTGAAATAATTTTATATGCTAAAATTTATATAAAGCCAAAAATAGGAAGTTACTGTATAAAAATGCGCAAATCTTCTCCAGTTGAAAACGGAAGTTTTATATTCTTGGAGCAGTTTTCTGTTACATAGACATAAGTAAATCCAATTAACACTTTCGTAAAACTAAAAACCTCCAACTTTTTAGAAAAGAAAAAAAATTCAATGAACTCTAGCAACAAAAACATAGAAGATGTATGACACAAAAATTATCTCACACTAACTTATTGTTAATCGAATCTCTCCTCACTACCCTAGACTCAATTTTTGACTACTGTCATGCAAAACCTTTTATTCCCGATGTAACAAGATCTGAAAGTAAAGGTAAACTCGTTGGTTGACTAGTCCACTTAGGGAGTAGGGACAAGGCCTACGCTGCCAGTATATGCCACGGCCAGATGGTCAGCCTCACACGGACTCGACAGTGCTCAATCCCCCATGAAAGCCTGGTCCTTAATTTATCTATACACTGAAGAGATGGAAGGCTGAGTCAATTTAGGCTGGCTCGGAAATCGGACCTGGGGGTCTGCGGCACAGCAGCACACTGTGCAAGTCATCGCGTCCACTAGGCTTCGGGACTAAAAGTGTACTCTGAGCCTGATCATAGAAGGACGGGGCCCCGGGGCAAGAAGTTATTTTGGGGCCCCTATACTATCACAAGTATTTTAACTTATTTTTATTGGCTGTTGCATTTACACGGCATAAAAATAAAACACTTTTAAAGAATACTAAAATTGAATTAAAAATTACCTATTTATTTACACTTATTTAGAACAAGACTATGTATTTAAAAGTGATTTTAATACTTTTTTAGCACGTTTGTATTATTAGGTGCTATCATTCAAGGAATGGCAAAGACGAGGCACGGGAGCCAAGTTCCTCACTCCAAAAAATGTTCTTCATGCCACAAAAAGTTCGAAATTTTCTTTCCTTCATCATGAAATAAAAATGTTAACGAATGGATATTTTGTAAGAAGCCTATATAGGGCCATACCATACGTTTCCAAAAACTCCTAACTTCTTTTTAATGGATCTACGAGTCTTAAAGACCATTGAATTAGAAAAACAGTCAATAAATCTCTAGGTCCATTTATTGTCAAAAATTATACTATATATATTACAAAGGAAATTGAGTCGCAAAAATTTTATTATCGCAGAATTTATGAATATTTAATAAATCATGATAACAATAAATCGGGAGATTTGGGTTGGGGGGGCCTTATTTTTCCGGGCTATTGCGCCGCATGACTGATTTTTAGAGCCACAAAAATTTAGTCTATCTGCTTAAATAAATAAAAATATCAAATTTTGAGAAATTAATGGAAACTCACTACGTTCAAAACCATATAGGTACAGTCAATATTTTTTTACAGGAAAGAAACTAAAATTGAAGTATTGAACTGTAAATTTCACGCATTCAGCAATTCATGATAGTGCATTTGTATTATATTACATGCATTCTGTTGTAAATGAATTTAGTAAATGAGTCTAATATTAAAAACTGGATCTTTAACACATTCGTGTCTTTTAATGTGAAAGTATGCGTGAGATAATTTTCCCGTGATTGAACATGTTGCTGGTTTTTTACTGTATCTAACGGGTTCACAATTTGCGTATGTATATTGTTGCGAAATAATAACTTAATTTGCTCTCGTATTGCATGCGCCGCCGTGAAACTAGTTTTACAGGCATAATAGCGAAGTCCTCAGCTAATGGTAAACCTGTGGAAGTAACCCTGTAGTCTTGGCGACAAACTTGGCGATCGTCTTGGCGACGGATTTGACGACCTTGGCGACAAATGGTGGCTTCTACAAAATTCATGTCTCGAGACCCTTTTTCAATTTGATAAGATTGTTCCAGAAGTTTCTCGGCAATTCTGGTGACGTCATCATCTCTATAAAAACGCAAGGATTTCTCTCCGGGCAGTTCAGTTGAGCGATAGACTTTGAAGCGCACGGTTGATTCTGTGAAATGAATAGCGTTATTGTTGTGCTTATTTATGATTTTAGTTAGCGCATGTTAATGTTTCTTGTATTATTTTCAGCTATTGAGCTGCGAGCCGTGAATAAAGTGTTATTTTTGTTTACTGTGCTGATTGGACTGCTTTTAAATACACCCACTTGGCGATTTTCGTAACAATATATATCATAAAAAGATAAATTTTGGTAGAGAAGTCTGTTTGCTGAAAATATTCACAATAATTTTAGGTTTTTTTTTTAACATTTAGTTCAAAGAACACCCATGCGAGAGGCTGATTCAATTCACACTCGTTAATGTCAGTGAGCTATCTGTACGCATTCGATTGGTACTAACTTTATCTCAAAACTAACCATTCAATAGGACCGCTCTTTTTTTTACTGTCATGTCCCCGTGCCGGTAGCAGCTGCAACTGCATACAGCATGTCTGCGGATCTATTATACTGGAATCGTAAGCCGACAGTCGGCTTTTAGGTCTGCCCCACATTGAGGAGGACGCCTTAACCCTTTGAAGCGCAACCCTTTCCCAATGGTGAAAAAAGGGCAGCTATTGCCATCGCTCGACTTAACTACCAGGAAGAGGGCGGACGATGGAAACGTTCATCGCGTGTCACAGATAGAGAGACCCTTTTTCTGACGACAGCTGGCTGTGCGATCTGTGGCTCGATCTGTGACACGCGATGAACGTTTCGATCGTCCGCCATTTTCCTGGTAGTTAAGTCGAGCGATGGCAACGGCTGCGCTTTTTTCAGCATGGGGCCATCTATCCAGCTGTTCTCGCGTTCTTCCATTTTTCAGCAGATGTCAGTGCTGTTAAAAATAATCGTGACCATTCTTTTACGGGAAATGGCGTGCTCAAAAGTAAAGGATTCTGGTGGAGCTCGGTCACCCGCCGCTATTTTCATAGAAATCCAATCTATTCTTCGTGACTGACAACAGTCAAGACGTCCGAGTTGGTTGTTCCCAAAGCGGGAACACTGCGCGTTAAAGGATTAAGGGGGCTCTTGTGATGGACCAAACGAGTTGAAACCAGTTCTAAAAAGTCTTTGGAGCACTCGATATCTAACAACTAACTAAGAAAATGAGTGCCGGCTTGTAACTCGGGAAGAATAGACCACTCTTGAAGGGGGTCTGAGAAACACTCACGACGGGGGTTTTCTGCTTCTCCAGCGGACACGATGGTAGAGAAGACGATACGCTTGCAATTTCAAACC
>JAWZYV010000495.1:0-20689 GCA_038373885.1 Cheiracanthium punctorium
CATTATAATCAAATTTAGAAAATTAAGAATTTGAGAGACGAATACTTTTAGAAAAAAGAAATAATTGGAAGAAAAGCTTCACAAAAACATTGAAATGTATGTTTAAATGACTTGTATATTTTTTAAAAGTGCTGTATCACAAAGTATTACACATTTTCATTCAACAGCTCATATAAGTAAACTTCAAAAATTAGGATAATTCCTATCATCCCTTTATGAATAATTTATTTGGATACGTTTCGTCAACTATGCAATTGAATACTTAATTTTTTTATTTATTTATTTTTTTTAATTACCCTCTTTACAGCGAGAATTCGCAGAGTTAGAAAGTAGCAAACGTTTTGACTTAATTCACTTCTCCATTTTTTGTGCCGTTATAGTAAGCCTTTAAGGAACCATATAAATATTGAAATTTAAATCATAGGTTTTAATATTGTTTCTTAACATAATGCGGAGTGTGGAGAAACAAACAAATTTCGTTTATCCAAAACAGAATAACTAATATCTTAAAAATGAAATATAATTAAAATGCAGATTATTTTAGAGCCGGTTCGGTCCAGCTGGATTATTTGCTACCAGTAGAAATATTTGGCGGCGTTAACTATGCCATTATAGCAGTCATAAAATGTAATAAAATGTCATAAAATGTGTAAATCGCCAAATAATGAAAAGTCGCCATTGGTGGCAAGCTGTCCTATCTGTTCCGTAGCTTTTATTAACTTTACACGTACGCAATCGCCAAATAATGAAAAATCGCCATGGGTCGCAAATTCGCAAGGTGTCCAATAGGTTTTACATTATTAAAAATACAGCTGAAACAGATGTTCTGATTTTATTAGCTCCTATTGATATAACTTTTGAATGGCAACATTAAATATCATTGTGTTTCTGAGGAGTGACAATAATTTTTCCAGCGGTTATAAGCGGAGTCCGCACTCCAGGTGGGTTATAGCTCAGCACCCGTACAACACGGATTCCCATAACAAAATATCTTCCCTGTTATGAGGGGGAGAGGGGTCTACTGTAGTGTGAAGTTTAAATTTTTATGTACCAATGAACATGCAAGAACGAAGCAATGTGTAGCTCAGTAACATTCGATCTGATCCAATCTTCGGGTTTTGTCTGTTGAAATTATGTCTTTTTTACGAATAAGCCTTATTAGGGGCCGAATGCCTCATACGAAAAGCGATCGCAGCGAGTCTGGGGGCCTTGGCCCCTAGTTTGAATAAATTAAAATTAAATATCCTGTTTTCGATGAAATGGTTGGCAGACGATAAGTATTAAATTTTAATATTTTACTGGAGTTGAAAAACTGTTGTTTGAATTAGTTTGTTATTGTTTGCCTAAAATTCATGATATTCATAGCTAATGAAGAATAAAAAACTAAAGGGGGTGTTTATTACTAATGAATAAACTGAAATGGTGTTACTTTACGGAAAATGTCGTCGGA
Organism: Cheiracanthium punctorium; assembly: GCA_038373885.1. Lineage (NCBI taxonomy): Eukaryota > Metazoa > Arthropoda > Arachnida > Araneae > Cheiracanthiidae > Cheiracanthium > Cheiracanthium punctorium. The sequence continues at coordinate 1,451 of JAWZYV010000495.1, forward strand.
ATAAGCAAGACGCTGCGTAGCAGCATGCTATAAAATTTTTGAATGACAATCATTCATTGGCAAGTATTATATCAAAAGTAGTGAAGAGTTTAAGCGAAACCTGTAGCGTTCGAAACCGCCCAAGAACAAAAAGAATCACGGACTCAACAAATCACGTACTTGCAGGCCCAACGAGAGGGGGGGGGGCAGCCGGGACACTGCCCCGGGGCCCTTCGAACTAGAGGGGGCCCGTGAATTTTTTTAAAATGCACTACAAATTTCCTTTCTACGTCTTTACTTTAAAAAATTACTTAAAAAATCAAAGCCCAACGCAGTGCCGGTCCTAGCTATTTTTCTAAGTGTTACAAAATACAAAAATGCGCCCCTCCCTCACACATGCAGCTAGAAAAATCAATTAAAGCCTCTGGATTTATTGAACATACTAACAGAATATAAACTGAACGATCTATTTCAAAATGTTTGCATTGCCCTTAGGGTATTTTTTAACCATTCCAGCAACGGTAGCTTCTGCTGAACGATCATTCAGCAAATTGAAACTCATAAAAAATTTCTTAAGATCAACCATGTCTCAAGAACGACTTGTAGACTTAGCAAGACTAAGCATCGAATCTGACATTGCCAGAACTATTAATTTTGATGATGTTATACGAAATTTTGCAAGTAAAAAGGCACGAAAAGCCATTATTAAAATTAAATAATAAATATGCTAATTCTACCATTTATATATATTTTTAACCTTCAAGCATGAATAAAAAATCGCTAAATATGAAGATTTCCTTACTCATTCTTTTCTTTTAGCATTCTATATAAAAATCACTAAAAGAAAAAAAAATAATTTTCGAAACTGTGTGTTTAACTATAGCAAAATATGAACTGATGCATTTACAGATAAATAACACACTGTTGGTGATGGTGATTTGCAACACATGTTAGACAGCGAGGGTGGTAAGGCAAAGGAAGATTTTGGAATCTGGTTATAAAAATACCGTAATGATACTTCATTTTTTAATATTTTTTATAATACATTATTACAGATTGTAAATACTATTATTAAAATTATAATTTAGGTAAGAATAAAAATGACCCCACAATATTAACTTTTTTATTTTTAATAACTACTTTTAAAGTAAAATTGGGCAGAATTTAAAATATATTTCTTGAGGCAAAAACAAGTTGGGGAGGGGGGGGGGGCGGGGAACATTTCTGTCCCATCTTATAAAATTTCTCTCAGAGGCCCTGCGTACTTGTGTGGAAGATGTTTTAGGATATGCTCTCGCTCATCCACAGTCTAGTGTAAGAAGTATTAGCGAAGCGTGCAACTATTCTAAATCCTAAGTGTGGTAAAATTTAAGTACATATTGTTCATATTGTTCCATTTTGGTGCAAGAATTGCAGTCAGGAAACTAAGAGAACGTATGTATAAATTTGATTTCTGCAATTTGATTTTGTATAAGCAAAATGATAATCTATCATTTGTTAATGACATTCTGTGGACCAATGAGTGCCAATTTACAAGACAGGGTATTACAAATATTCAAAATAGTTACTATTGGTTTAGGTCTCCTTTGATATGCATTGGTAGAGTTCATAAAAAGAGACCTTAATTGGGCGATTGTTTTCTCGATGTCACATTCGGAAGATATGGACAGATTCTAAAAGGCCCAGTGATTGACTTCTTAGACGAATATGCTTCAATGCAAGATCTATCACAAACGTAGTTTCATCATGATGGTGCTCCAGCACATAAATCAGTAAAGCCTCGTACTGTTCTAGCCAAAACATTTGGAAATAATATAATTGGGTACGGCGGTCCTGTCGAATGCCCCCCAAGATCATCAGACTTGAATCCCTTAGATTTCATTCTCTGGGGTTTCTTGAAAAATAAAGTGAAGGAGAAAGAATCGAGAAGTCCATCATATTTACTAAATCGTAGTGAAATATGCAGATGTGTAACACCCAATATCATACACAAAGTATTATAAGAGTTTTCCACACGTGTGCTGGAGTGTAGCCAAAAACAATTGAGGGCGAGGGATATCTATATAAATAAAATTAGACTTTTGTCTGTACATTTCTTGGAATTCAAAAATTTTGCGATTTCTATCCGTTTCAAGCACCCGGGAATCCGATGAGACCCTCGAAAAACAAGTTTGTCTGTCTGTCATTCTGTCCATGACGCTTTTTTTGTTTAAGCATCACGGAAAAACGACTTAAGTGAATGATAGAAATTGGGTGTCATGATAGGTGGTCACCCAACTTAAAACATAGGCGTCGAATTTTTAAAAAATCTTGATTAGATTTTCAGATTTTGCGAAAATCCTTTCAAACTGCGTAAATTTGTGTTCAAGCATCACATAAAAACGGCTGAAGTGAATGATATGAAATTGGGTGTCATGACAGGTGCTCACTCAACTTAAACATAGGCATCGAATTAAAAAAAATCTTGATTAGATTTTGAGATTTTGCGAAAATCGTTTCAAACTGCATAAATTTGTGTTCGCACATCACGTAATAACTGCAAAGGTGAAAAAGTGATATTTGGTGAAATGATACGTGGTCACTCACCTTAAACTATAAGTATCTAATTAAAAAAAATCGATCAGATTTCGAGATTTTGCGAAAATCGTTTACAACTGAGTGAATCTTTGTTCCCGCATTACGTATTAACGACTAAACCGAATGATATGAAATTTGGTCACATGATAGATGGTTGCTCAACATAAACTATTTTTTAAACATTTTTATTAGATTTTGAGATTTTGTGAAAATTCTCTCAAAATACGTTTATATTTCTTCAAACATCACGTAATAACGACTAATATGAATGATACGAAATTTAGTGATATGATAGGTAGTTGCTAATCTTAATTTATAGGCGTTGAATTTTTAAAATATTTTGATTACATTTAGAGATTTTGCGAAAATCGTTTTAAAATGCTGAAATTTTGTTCCAGCATCACGAAATAAAGACTGCAGGTAATGAAACGAAATTGGGTGACATGATAGGTTGTCACTCAACTTAAATTCTAGGCTTCAAATTTTTCAAAAATGTTGAATCGATTTTGAGATTTTGCGAAAATTATTTCAATATGCATAAATATTCGTTCGCGCATCCCATAATTACGACTAAAGCGAATGAAATGATATTACTTAGTTACTCTCTAACCTGTAATATTTTAACAATACATAAAAATTTATAACTTCGCTTTCTTTACTTTGGCAACATACTACATCCATTCTATGTACTCCTACAATGCTGACGAAAGTTCTTGCTTTTTAGAAATTTGCATTCAGTACTAACCCGTCAACGACGGGTACTTCAGCTAGTGAATAATAAAACTGCAATGTAGACTGGTACTACATCACAATGTAGTACCAGTCTACAATGCTGACGAGAGTTCTTGCTTTTTGGAAATTTGCATTCAGTACTAACCCGTCAACGACGGGTACTTCAGCTAGAAAGCTATATGTTAAACCTTTAATCTTGCCTAGTGCAATCTACATTCATAAAATAGTTAATAAATATTATAAATATTACAAGGCTCAAAACCATTTTGTATTAATTTTTCTCAAATTCATTCTGTATACAACCTCTACTTTGCAGCACAAAATGTGCTTTAAGTTTAAGCGGCTATAACTCGGCGAATTTTGATCACAGAAAAACTATTTTTTTACTTTGCAATAAAATTGTATAAGAAAATTTTTTAAATAGAACTCAGTGTTGCCACTTTAGCAAAGGTGGAAATCTGGAGATTATTACTCAAAAATCAGGCTATTAGTTTTTGATGAAAAATAATAGTTCAAAAAACTAAAAAACGCGCTATTATAGTAGTTAAGTACTAAAGTTACTGAAACAGACGTTCGGAAACTCAGTTTCGATGGCTGCAGTGGACGACTTTTTTCGAACACTGAAAAATCTGTACATTTGAAATTTCTTTGTGGGCTCCTGTAAGAGAAGTATTTACGCTACACACGCCATTTTCTACAGTATTATATTGTCGTTGATTCTGGGCATGGCTGCAATATTTTAAGTTATTTGGATATTTGGAAGCGGGTGAAAATTGAATTGCACGATTCCGTTACATGCAGGTGAAACTATAGAAGCTTCTTAAAAAGAACTGATTGGTTTAAAATGATTACAGAAGAACTAACAATATGCTAATTTAAAATGCAATAAAAAAGCAAAACAACAATTATTTGGGTAGTACTACAATAAACACTTTTCATTATTATTTTAAACTAACAGAAGTGGCAGATTGCTTAAAAAAAAGATGAATAAAAGAGTTGTTTATGATACTTTTGGCAAAACTTGCATTGAATGCTTGTTCTTGCCAAGAGAAGATTTTCTATCATGGCAAATTTATATTTTATTGACTACACTGAAAAACCTCTGTCTCTCTTTCTTAGGATAACAGATTTCATTCTGTCAAAATGAGAGACCCTTAACAGACAATCTTTTTAAATTAGTTTCTGAATAAAGTTTGTCTAAAACAGAGCGTATACCGTCATCATAAGGCTTTCATAATGCATGCGTCACAAATCATGCTTAAATGGCAAAATGCTCGAAAGAAAGTAATGGTAGAAAATAATAAGCTTTTTACTAGAAATGCGAGAAATCATCTAATAATATTTAATGTTGCCAAGATTCAATTTATTAATAGTGTTCCTCTTATTAGGTCCACACGCACAGAGTAAGTGGATACTGTATGTTTGAAACTGCGGGCCAGGTTAATTAATTGTTGAGAAACATATTTTTATGTGAAAATGATGATCTTAAGTAAAGATTGGAAAATAATTTTAATTTTTTTTTTAATGTGAAATACTGGAGAGACTAAATGAACATGAATTAACTTTCGAAAACCTTCAATGTGTTTGTTTCTAAATTTGCTATTTGAAAATACCGATTACTTTTACTATTTTTGTGAAAATAAAATTTTAAATAATTAAAGATTTTTTTAACGTAACTTTCCAAAAATTGTTATTTTAAAAATTGATATACAACCCCTTACCTCAACACATTTTAAGTCACATAAAATCAACTACTGAACATAAAATTCTGAAATGTTGCACACCCTTATAGAAAATATTTTCTGCATCAATTAAAGTCCAAATTTTGGTCAGCTCGCTAAATTTCTTTCCGAATATTAATATAATAATTTATAATTAATATTAATATTTTTATAAAAATTCATAATAGAAAATTATATTTGGGATTTTTAGTTCTAATAGTCGGAGTAAAAACTAGCTTCTTAACATCAATATTCAATGAGATGTGAATTAAAGTGTGGAAAAATAATTTAACATAAGAAGAGGGAAATTTTGAAAGCTCATAGTTCATTAATTCTTAGATAAAATGCATTGAAAATCGGTATCTGGGGATAAAATTAGCTACATTTTTGAAATATGAATTGAAAAATAGGCGTTCATGAGCATTCATAAGGGGGAGCAAAGGGGGGGGGGTCAAGGCACTCCCCTCCCCTAAAGTTTTAGTATATTGTCTTAGGATATTAGCAAAATTCCACCAAAAGCAAAAATTGGAACTTACATTGTTACAAGTGTGAAATTTGCCCCCCCCCCTTCTATAAAATTCTTTTGAAGTTTACCCCACTTGAGAAAAATTTCTACGGGCGTCCATGTAGGTGATGCCATTTGAAAAACAAAAGTTGATGCGTATTTAAATATAAAGATGGTCGTTTATGAAAATTTTATACATTCCAAACTAAAACTTAGGTTATTTGCAAATGAATGGTATATTTAACTTTGATCTAAGACGAATGACGGCCGAATAAATTGCAAATGGGTGGTTCCACCCCCACCTCCTCCCATGGCTTACAAAAAGCTTGAATATGTGGTATGTTTTTCATACCTCTATGCCCTAAAGAACTAATTCGCTCATCTTTCACGGAAATAATTTACGTTCCAAACACGACTGAGCAAGCAAAAGTTATTGGCTTACATTTGAGATATGTAAACAATAAACTTATAGATTGAGCATAAAAAAATTAAAGTTTATTAAAATTAAAATATTAAGCCATAAATATAGATCTAAACAACCTGTTTTTGTGATAAGAACTCAAGATATCGTACAGGTAAGGTTTTTTTTTTCTCCCTTTTCCCATTACTGTACCTTTTAGTGAATTTAATTTAAAAGTACGAAGTCAAGAGCTATTTAATTTTACCATAAAAAATTAAGCTAATAAGACAAACATTATTAATGTCTGTACTACTGAGATAAACAAATAGATTTTCTGCTTCATGTATATAAAATAAAGAATAAATAAAAGCAATCTTTCAGCTAATGTATTAGTTATATATATATATATATATATATAGAGAGAGAGAGAGAGTATTTTACATATATTTAAATACTATCGGTTCACAACAGCTTTAATCTATTGTTACAATATTTCGTAAGCTTTAGAATACGCATCGCACGCATTTTCTATAAATAGGTTCCAATCACAAAAATTTCAACACCTTAAGAAAATTGTTGAGTATTTAATTGTTTGTTTTTTTACTGTGCAATGTCTTATCCTCTTGAATTCTGTATCCCTCAATAAACATTTATCTACTTAACTGTAATTGTGCTCGCGCACGCATTCGTTTTACTTCTATACTTTTTTCCTTCTTGATGTTACCTTGTTATGTGATGCGCGTGTTTCTTCCGATCTAATTTAATAAAGTAAATGTTATGTTAAAATCCCACGCGTATTATTTTTGTGCCATAACTCTGCTAGCATTTCTAAAAGGTTATGAACACCAGATGGATTAATTTATTTATTGGCTGATTTTTAACGTTCGTTTCAAGGCTGCATTATTCATCATCAAAATGGCGACTGGAACTTGGCATATTGAAACGCTGAAGAATTACGAAACATGGAAACATAAAACTGGGACTCATAAAATTAAGGATGCATCAAGAATAACTTGTAAAAGTTGTAAACGTATTGGTCACTGGACAAGCGAATGCGAAAGTGGAAAAAAGAATAATATTAAACGTAAGCCTAACAGCCTGGGATTCTTATAGACTCTGGATAACTCACCAATAGGGTTACCAGACGAAATACAGCAACCCTAATCGCCTAAAGCTCTCTCAACAATATCAAATAACGAAAAGCAAAATTTTTGGTGTGATAAGATAGACAGTAAAAATTACATAAATTACTTCAGTTATCATCGATCTACGTTTGCAATTGCAAGAAAGATCAGGAAACCCTCCTACTTCCAGTCGATGAAATAAATGTAAAGGAAGAATAAAAGAAAAAGAAAAAGGGGTGAGAGATAAAAATTACATAGTCAATTAATATCATTTTAATATGCAATAATGAAACTAAAAAATTAGGGGGGGGGGGGGGTTCAGGAGGTCTCCCCCCGACGAGACTCGAACAGCCGAGTTATTTAAAAAATTGTATGTCCATTTTTTTAATAACAGTTGTAAAAAAACTTCACACGAAACGAAAAAAAAAAAAAAAAGATTACAGTTAAACTCTATTTTTAAATTTGGGAGTGGGAAAGAAGCAGGTCAATGAATATAGAATGGACAGAAATAAGTTTTAAATTGATTTCACATATGTCAGCTGTTAAATACGAAGGTCAAAGTTCTTCTAATAGGTTGCTTGCACTAATACTAATTAATAAAATATTACTAATAAATCCAAACAAACAGCATAAAATATAACATACACTTACCCAATTCCTTTTTAACTTTGTAAATTATTCTATCTTCTGAAAACTGCACTGTTACAGTTTTATCATGGACGTCTTTTATAATAGCTGGATAACTGTTGAAGTCCTTCCACATAGCTGTCACTTCATCGCCAACTTTAAACTGCATTGTTTCAGCAGTTTTTTCCTGAAATATATAACACAATGATGAAGAATATACTCAACTTTGAAAAATCTTAATTTTGAATTGGAACTTTAATGTTATATAAAGATGAATACAATGCAGACTTTTTTTACTGTATGAAGTATCTACATAAATAGCAAAATATTTTGATAATTCTCATTATATAGTACATTGGTCACTATAAATATAGTATCTTCTTTAGCAGTCAATTATCTGTAATTAATTGTCATTTAAAATGATGCATTCTCACTCAATGAAAATTGTAAAGAAAAACTGTGAGAAAAACTGGAGAAAGAAAACTGTAAAAATCTTTAAATATTTCTTGTTACGTCTATGAAATTCTGAATTTACAAATTTATAAAATGTAGTTTTCTGAGATAAATTTTCCAGATTGTATTGTTGCTGTCTTTAGATACGGGAGAACCCTAATTTTAAAAAATAATGGGAAAAAACTACTTTAATCAATAATAGTGAAATTCTTATTACTGATTCTACTACTTTAAAACAGAAAAATAGTTGTAATTTTCATGAAGGTGTCAATGGACCATAAAAATCTTTTTCTGCATTTATTTAGTGATTTGCTCTGAAATTTTGTACATTGATAGTGCTACTTCACTATGAAACTATTAAATCAAAGTTTATCTGTACAGTATGATTAATTAAAATTTATTAAAACAAGCTAATGCATGAAATTATCTGAAAAATGTTTCATACGCATAAATTTTTTGCCTTAGACATCATTTTATTTTCTTATGCTAGCTTTATAAATCTACAACAAAAGTTGCTATTCATTTTTTAGTTATAACTTAATGAAAGAAAAAAATATTTTAGTAAACATATGTAGTTTTCTTCAAAATATACACTAAAAGTATACAAAATATTGAATTTAAAAAAATTATTTAATAAAACTAATACTAAGTTATAATCAAACATTGATGAGGGATCATTTTAGAGAATTTTAGTAAGATTCAACAAAATTTCATGCGCGTGAAGCATTTTGAACTTTCCTGAACCGTTCAAAAACTGTTTCTAGGAAAAAAAAAAAAAAAAAAAAAAAAAAAAAAAAAAGCATTTTAAGTCTTGGCAGAGTTGCCAACCTGGCAAGGTGAAAAATCAGGAGATTTTATTCTAAAAATCAGGAGACTTGTTTTCGATTAAAAAACTAAATTTTAAAAGATCAGGGTTGTATCAGCTAAAACTACATTTTGGAGAGAGAGAGAAAAAAGTATATTTTGCTGTTTGTTGCCAGGTAGATATTTTTAGACCAAAAAAAAAAAATTGGGGGCACGTCTTCTATTAGGTAGTCAGTAGCTTGTAAAAAATTTAGCAACATGAAAAATGTTAAGTTGGAAAGTTAAAAATTGGGGTCAATTTTTTACTTTTAAGGCATTGGGGGATTAAACAAAACAATGTCAAATGAAAAATAATCATTTTTAAGAGCGAGGGAAAAAGATAGAAATTTCAATGCTTTAGAGCATGAAGCTCCACTTCTTTCACTATTATACATTTGTCAGTGAAGTCCGAGCTTTTTGATGTCACACATGTGTGGGTTCCTGGAACTAGTTTGATTGCAGGAAAGGGGGAAATGCCGAGAAGGGTTCCTTGCCACAACAAAACATAGAAAAAGATTTGAATTCAAAAAATCGCATTATTCATGTGATGAATGATAAAAATCAGGAGAAAATGAGAAAATAATCAAAAATCAGGAGAAATGTATCCTAAATCAGGTTGGCATTAGATCAATGAAAAATCAGGTCTCCTGCCTAAATCAGGAGACTTGGCAACTCTGTCTTGGCATAACAGCTAAATAATAAATTATCAGTGAAATTGTATTTCAATTACTAATTAAAGTAGAATATATTACTAGCGTTAAATTTAGATTAGAATATTTTTTTAAACAATGAATATTCCATAAAGAACCGCTGAATATTAATGATTTTATGATATAAAAATTGAGATGCCTCATTTTTTAATTGTCTGAAAAATAATCGATGTGCACAAATTTCTGTCTCTGATTTAATTTTCTTAAACTTGTTTTATGTAGCAACAGCAAAAGTACTCTTAGTTTTGAATTACAATTGAAACTTTAGTAAAGAAAGAAATATTTTGGTAAACATATGTGAATTTCAGCAAAATTTCAAGTAAAACAACACAAAAATATAAAAACTGGGATATAAAAACATAATCTAATAAAACTAATATTAAGTTATATTCAAACATTTACGATGGATTCGAAAGTCTTTTAACAGTGAACTCCAACTTGCAAATAATAAGTGTAATACTAATCATAAAGCTGTGCAAAATTAAATAAGCAATAATCACAAGGTTAAAAAAAAACCGAAAGAATGGTGGAAAAGATTTAAATAGAGTGCTCAAGCATAAAAATTGAGCAGTCGGGAAAATTTCACCTCCGCCTCCACAAACAACTCTCTGTGTTTATTCGTGTACTTTTCCTATATTTTTCAGAAAAAAGATTTAAAAAATTCCTACATTTGAAATCACAAAATTTAAATTTTGTTTTTATATTTTTAACTATAACAACTAACTTGCATTATTAAAACTGAAGCAATTTGAGCTACATTGCAAACATACAATGACTTTTTTTTTTTTTTTTTTTTTTTTTTACTACAACGAGTACGATATTGACTAAAATATGTTTTATTTAAGATTTAAATGCGAGTCAAATTGAAATCACAAAAATATACACATTTTCCATAACAAATATTTTTGATAATGTGCTATGCTTAAAACTTTAGTTGAAGGAGAATTAAAATGAAATAAAACTGGTGTGTCTGATTAATGAACTTTTTTAACTCTAAATAACACTGATTTTTGCAAAACATGAATTGTTTGACTTAGTACATAAACACAAAATTTTCTAATACAAATTTTTCTATTGATTTCTTAACAGTGGCATATTTTAGATAATGATGATAGGAACATTGTTAATAGGTGTACTTTTAATACTAATTAAATATTAAATACTTTTAATACTAATTAAATATTAAATAGGTGTACTTTTATACTAATTAAATAGTATTATTAAATAAGTACTAAGCACAAACAAATCTTATACAATTTGTATACTTTATAAAATATAACCATAAAATACAGGGCACAGTATATATATATATTATAATTATATAATTGGATTTGTAAAAGCTTAAATCTTCGGAAATATTAAAACAGTGACTGCCTTTAAAAGAAGCGAGGAGGAGGAGGGGGAGGGGAGATATTTATTACAATCAGAGTTACAATATAATATATTCAATTATAACAAAATTTGTAGATGGCCTCTGGAAGTGTGAATAGAACTTTGATTAAAAGTATAACTAAAAATAAAATATCGCGAAATATTAAAAAAAGTTCTGTGTTATACTAAAGTTTACTGTTGTTAATAAAGAGAACTTACAATTAAAATATTATTTTAGTATGTTTTCATTATTAAATAATTGTAAAACACCCATACCAGTATACATAAAATTATGGGGTAAACATAAATATTTCTTACCTTTTTTCTAAGTTGCCTTTCCATAATAAATTCTTTCTGACAAGCAGTCGAACAGTTGTACAAGAGACAACCTGTTAGAAAATCCAAAATTCCGTAGTATTTATAATTCTGTTGCCATCAGGAAATTGTGATCTTTTCATCCATATTTTTGGCAATTTTTGGTAGGCTGGTCCCAAATGCCATGGTTGGTCCAGGGTTTCTGTGGTTGTAGCAAGTAGAAATGTCACTGGCTAAAGATGAAACACTAAAGAGAGCTATTGCTCCCTAGAGATCACTCCCCTCTTCCCTAGTAACTACTCCTTTGCGGAAGCAATGTAAGTTATAAAACAAAAGCAATGCTTGAAAGATTTAAACAGAGAGAGATTTTTTCTATCAAATAATTTATAACACTCTTACATTTTATTTATTCATATGTTTATTGGTATTGTCAGGAATATAAACTAATTTGCATTAAATAAGAGTCAGATTTAAATAATAAAAATATACAATTTTTAATAATATGTGCTTTATGTGATTTTTATTTGTGTTTATTTTGACATATTTATTGGTGGGTCATTAAAATTAAATTAAAACTGAAGTAACTGATTAATAAATGCGATCGAGAGACACACTCAAGAACATCGGAGGACACAAACCTACATACATAGCCAGCCAACCCGCTACATACTTACTCACGGATTTTATTATATAAGATTATAATTCACTTATACATTTAACTCTATTTATAACGAAGTATGTTTAATGAAGTTGACGCTGTAACAAAGAAGAGTTTTTGATTTGATTGGTCTTATGTTAAAATATAGGACACTCAAAACCTTATAACGAAATAATTATAACGAAAAATATTTCGTAACGAATTAAAATTAGTTTAAAATTGGGTTTGATGAAACTTTATAAGGAAATCATTACCTATTTACGTGAGTAATTTTTATTTATCTTAATATTCTGGCGAAATTTTAGTAAGAAAAATAGTTTTGCGTCTGTCTAAAAAAATAACTGGATGCTCAAGCTCGGAAAATGAAGATTATGGTATAGAGAGGGTGAATCCGAAAGCGAAAATAATCTAAATATTTCATCTGTTCAATCTGTTGAGTATGTTGAAAAGTATTTATGTTGAATAACAATGAAGATATCGACAAATACCTAACTGTCATAAATAAAATGATAGCTAAAAATGATTTAAATAAATGAAAACGTATTATCCAAAATGATTATTTCACAGCTCACTGAAGTAACTATTTATTTTTAGAATAAATATCATTTGTAAAATACATCATGAAGTAATGAATTATTTTAGTTTTTTTATTTACTTTATAAAAATTAACTTCAAACAAAAAACAAAATATTATGAATTATTGCTAAACTTCTATGTTAATTACTGCAATTGACACAACATTATTAAGTTTCATTTTTTAATAACAATTAAATCAATAATATTGCAAATTTTCCATCATAGCTCTAGCATATTAATATGTTCGTAACGTTATAATGAAATCGGTCACATGGTACACTAAACATTTTGCCGTTACGAACAAACGGCTACACCTAGAAGCACCAAATTTGGTACTCGGGAAGATCTAAACATGAAGTTGTGCACCTCGAAGCGATTTTTTAAAAATTCGACCTAAAATTTTTTTTATTTTATATTTTATGCGATTTTTGGCATTTTTTCTCACCTAATTCGTAATAACGGCGGAAATTACCCTCGCAGGAAAACGGCATTTGTATCATCGTATAGAGGAGAAAATATTCTTTTAAAAACTGATTGTTCGGACTGTGTAACATAATTTGCAGATTTTGGGGAATTTTTCAAATAAAATTAAATTTGACGCTGACTTTCGTAAAATATTTTAAAAACTGCTGCATCTTGAATTCTATCCGTCATAACTTTTTTATATTTTGTCAAATGACGGAGCATACATTTCGCCTTCTTTTAAAAGAGAAACCAGAAGAAAAAACAAATTACGAGACTTATACGAATTTTTAAGTAAAGAAGGATTTTCATTTCAATAGCAGCTGCTTAAAAATTTCGATGATATCTTGCGGTTTGGTTGTCTTGGAGAGAGTAACAATGATTAAAATTGCCAGTTCAGAAAAAATAAATAAAATTACTTTAAAATAACCGAGCTCGCGTGTGTGAAACGTGCGTCATTTTGATGTCACGAGTTTAAAACTCCTTTCGTAAGTCAATCAGAATAACGGACTCGCAAGCAAAACATACGCCACGCATGAAATAATTCTTTTTTTTTTTCCGTTGCCAGAAAAATAATTGAATGCTGTCTGTTTTTTAACCAGAGAATTATTAGCATTATTTTCAATTGAGATTTTAAACTGAACACGATTTCGAATCGCAGGAAATATGTTGCGGTATTAAACATGACCTGATTATGACCAACAGAAGACCCCGGGCATTGATGAATTTGCCCCCCCTCTCCCATCTATGAGATTTGTTTTATTTTTCATAAAATTTTGTTATAAAAAAAGAACAACATTTGATATTGTGGGCCATTTCGAGCCGGGGACCCCGGGCAAAGTCCCGATTTGCTCGTACGATAATAGGACCCTACTGCTAAACACGCCAATCTGACAAAAATTATGCGTAAAAAATTGTGGAGAGCTGATTTAGTGGCAACCATAAAGTGAAATGTTTATCCTTTATGCTAATGCGTAAATTGCAAAGAATCACCAAAGAGTAAAAGACTACATTCGTGGCAAATATCTAAACCGTTTCTTTAAATTAAGCATTAACGCTTGCAAAACGAAAATATTTTGTATTGGTATCAGTAAAAGATAGTATAAGTAATAATAAGTAGATATGATAAGGCAATATTGATCAAAGCACAATATACCGCGTTAATAAATATTTCATGAAGCTAAGTCTTCTATTCATTTTTCAACAGCCGTATTACATCACAGCTAACTAAACATTAAGTAATTCTACGTCGCGTTAATATATCCCGCGGTAGTTTCAACAGAAAAGACTGTAACAGAACTTTCGTTTTTCTTGCAGATTCTGTTTTGTCACAAGTACTTATGATCACATTTTAGGAAAATGTTCTCTCCTTGCCTTGCGAAGAGCGGGTACACAACTATTTAATTATAAAATGAAACGATTCTCCACATGATGTAGTATCTAAGGTATTAATGGCATAGCTGAAATCTAAAAAAAGAGTATGATGTAGAAATGAGACATTTTGAAAATTAGGAATTTTCACTGCAAACTATCACGCTTTTCTTTTCTAATCGCGAATGACACCGACAAAGTTTTTTGCGTCATAATATTAACAATAGTCTCAGGTTAGTACTTATACTAACTTTACAAATAACTAATGAGAAACTTTACGCCAAGAGTCAAATCATTTTGCTTATTTTTAGATTCCAAATCACTTGAATCAATTCGAACTATACATGTAAGAAAAAGTTTCGTTCCCTACCGTGCGGAGAACGGGCACGCAGCTAGTAATTAATAAAGTAAAAATTAATAGTATTAATAATTAATAAACATTAGTAGGACAGAGCACTTTACCAGAGTTGGATCATTCCTTCATTACAACTGATTTTAATTCTTGAACCCATGTTTATTGTGTTCTCTATCATTATTGAAAATATGCAAAGGAAAACGTACCCCTTCTCTGACCAGTGTTGCTTTCCAGAATGGGTCTTTCAATGCCCCATTGCTCCGTGTGTCAAGCTGGCCGGACCACATACAGCAAAATGAAAAATAACGATAAAAAATGTGTGCTATATTAGTGCTAATTAGTGCTCAAACTTCCGAATTAGTTCTTCTTATTCAAGGGAATAATTCACAGCTTAAAGCGATCCGGCTATTTTGACTTCAAGCAGGCCGGCCCCATGAAAAAATATTTTTTCTGGAATTTTAAAACATACAAAATTAGTGCTATATTAGTGCTAACTGATTACCAAATTACACAAAGTTTATTCCATTTTAAAAAACTTAATAAGTAATTTAATTTGTATTTCAGATGGCTAATTAAATATCTTATTTGTGATGTTTGTTTACATTATTATTTCGTTTTGTTTCGTAAAGGCAGTAAGCATTAAAATCTCTCCACGTCCCGGTCAGTCTCCGACTTTAGTTGGCCTCCGACTTCTACCTTACTAATCCTCCTTTCTGATCTGGCTTTGTACTCTTACTTAAATATATATGTAAAAAATAAACAAATATATATTTCAGTCTAATCTATAACTTATTTTGGTGAATGGCGTCTACCTATATTTTAAAAAATTGAAAAGAATTAGGTATCAGTAGGTTTTTCGAACTGCAGTAAACAATTGTTTAAATTTGAGTTTTGAAAAAAAAAAGGCTGCAACTTTTACTCTTAGTAAAGATGGAGCGTGGGAAAGTGGATTTATAGGACTTCGGTAAACTGCAAAGGAAGCGCTCGAAAGTTCTGTATCTTAAAAGAAAGAAGAAAAAAGTAAAAAGGATGGAAGGTGTAACAAATTGCATGACAAATGCCGGGGACAACTAGTCTGGGAACTGATTCAAATTCAAACAAAAATCATAGATTCTTTGCTCTATTCAATAATAGATCCACAATCCACAATGCACCTATACAGAAGATTCCCATCAAAGAAAACGGGTGCTTAGAAAAGTGACGAAATTTTAAAGCTGCCGCCTGAGAGTTCAGTGACAAACGATAACACATGTTTATTTTGATTTCAATGTCAGGGCGCCATGCAGACTGCAATCCTAAAAATGGTCCGATTATTTCTATCTACTTATTTTCTGTACTAAGCTCAAGTCAACTACTCTTTTGGGACTGCAAAACAAAGTACAAAACAGTACTTAAAAGCGCCGCCATTTACTTAAATTTCGACATCAAGCTATCTTATGCTTCTTTAGAAATCTTTAACAGATTGATGCTCTTCGATGAGGTATGTGGTCCTTCGTATGTGGTCTTTCGATGCTCTTCGATTGATGCGAAGTCGATTACTTGGATTGCCGAACTTAAAGAAACCCGTATCAGAGAACCTGGTGTCTTTTGAAAACACCGCTGTAACGTAGTACGGTCATCGACCTGCAACGTCCGAAAGAAAGAGCACCCTTCTCCCCCTGCGGTCAAGAGAGCTGACCCCCGATGAATGGGGAGTGATAGGTTTTGGAAGGAAGGAGAGAAATGACTTTTAGCGAGAGAGGAGGAAAGTTCTCCGTATGAACTGCTCCGGGCTTGGTACTCCCGTAATGTTTCATCATGTGCCTGTACATAACTACTGTAAATATTTTTGTAAATAAAACTTATTAAGCAAGCCTCAGAGAATCACGCTACCACTGTGGCGCTACGTCACACCGCTTCTGTTCAAAATCAGGAGCAGTGCATGATTGATAGGATAAGACCGTCGATTTTGCAACACAGGATTAGAGGGTAGTGTTGACGGGAACTCTACGTTGCGGCTTAAGAACCTGGTGTCTTCACCCACATTCATTAAAAAATGTTCTAAAAACTATTTATTTAGCAATGAAACTATCCAAACACGTATAAAATAAATCTATTGTATATTAGATTATTTTTAGATTTCGAATTAAATTTATTAAACGATTTTCAAGTAGCAATAAGTAATACTTTTACATTTTTATTACGACTGATTCTTACATAACATCGTACCAGCCAAATTGTACGTTTTTTTCTTTTAATGTACGAAATTTAAGTTGTTTGTACGAGTGTACAAATGATTGAGGAAATCGGTGCAATTTTCATTGAAACTTCTAAAATATCCATTTCTGCAAATAATATTTCACAGCCCTGATACTCACATATCCTGCAACTGTTATGCTTTTTCTTTAGAGACAGTGTACGCATGAATATATTTCAGTTTTGTTTATTTTGCTAATCTGCATTTCCACTTTATATCGGTGAACTCCCGCTGACTCTATTAACTTTTTTTGTCACTAAAAACTTCGATAAACATATATTATGCTTAAGGTGACCAAACTTCCCCATTTTCCGGGGACAGTCCCCATTTTCAGGACGTTTTTCAAATTGTCCCCAGAATAGAATGTAAAAATGGAACTGGGGACAATTTTTAATTATTGCATTGTTTTTCAATTGAATTATTGTTAATTGTTGCATTAAGGGTGTATTTCGAAAAAAAGGAACTCCGTTTTTAATCTTGGTACACAAATTGAAATAAACTAATAGCACCATGGTCTCCAAAAAATTCCAGATGGTCCTTCATAAGCTGCTTTACATACTGCAATAAGCGAAAATGCTGTGGCGTTTGTGAAATTTTCAGAAAAAAATCTTAAACATGGATCTGAGCTGCAAGATTTTTCGAAGAGTGACACGCTTTGCGAAAATTTCCGATTTGTAAGAATTTTTTCTAAAAGTTTTCAATCTGATACAGATTGGTCGCTTATTGCAGTATGTACTACAGCTTGTAAAGAGACAGTTTCAAAATTTTGAAATGCCTGGCATAATTAGTTTATTTGTAATTATGTACCAAAATCACATGATTTTTTCGAACAACACCGTTAATTATAAATGTCCCCAGTTTTGTTGTCAGAAAATGTATGTGTTTAAAGTATGTGTTTTAAGTTTTTAGTACATGAAATAAGAAATCCATGTATTCATTGAAAACAAATTCATTTAATTACCAATGTGGATTATCCGCGGAACAAATATTCAACGAAATTAGTAAAACATTAAAAAAATTGCATCCAACATTATACCAAGTATTTAGAAACAGATCTACAAATTGATCAATACACATTTCTTCATAATGAATTAAATTCTTGCATATATTTAACTATAATTTATATTATTTACAGACACAGCATAAGAAAACAATTGCATTTATTAAAAAAATTCCTTTAATTACCAATATGAATTATTCATGAAACAAATATGCAACGAAATCAGCAAAAATTCAAAAAATTGCATTCTGCATTATAATGCGTATTTATAAAAAGGTCATCACTAACATAAAGTTATCATTTCTTTGTAATGAATTTCATTCTTGTATAGCTAATTATAATTTATATTATTTACAGACACAACATTAGAAAACCATTGTATTTAATAAACAATTCCTTTAATTACCAACTTGGATTATCTGTGGAACAAATATGCAACTAAAGTAGTAAAACATTTTAAAAAGTGCATTCTGCATTTTAACAAGTATTCATGTCGATTTTAACAAGTATTCAGTCTACGAATTCATCACCAAACATTGTAATGAATTAAAATTATTGAATTCAAATTAATAATGAATCACTGTAAAATCACATATTTTCGCGAATATGAAGATATCAGTGATTTCGCGAGCTGAAAATTTCGCGAATTATGAGCAGAACCGAATGTGTAACAGAGGCATGAACAGAAAAAAGTATTTCGTGAAGCTTTAATTTTCGCCATGAGAGCTCTCCAAAATCAGTGATTTTACAGTAATTATATTTTATATTACTGACAGACACACACGAGGGGGGGGGGGTGCATATCTATACTGTATGTTGAATAATGGTTCATATATCTAAACTACATTTGGTTAAAATTGCAATGAACTTTAAAGAACGTTTAAAAGTATGCATAAAAACAAGCAAGGTATAATTTGAGAGGGGAAAAAATGGCACCAGTGCGTAATGAAAGTTTCGTGTGATTATTGGGAGAGACGATTATTCGCACATCCTTTAGAGACCTGCGGAGACATATTTTGCCTTCATGCAAAAGGCAAATGACAGAACATGCATAATTTGTTCGTTCTTAATGATGTTCTAAAGTCTCGTGACAAATTTTCTTTTTTAAAGGAATACCCTTGAATAAACATCTTTTGTTTTGGCTTACGAGTGTTATAAATGTTTTCCCCAATTTCTTCCCATTTATTAGGAACAAGACTACTTTTATAAATTGTACTTTTATGA
>JAWZYV010000496.1:0-19782 GCA_038373885.1 Cheiracanthium punctorium
TGAAACTGTGCTAGGAGTTCGTCATTGCAGTTATAATGAACTCAGAAAATAAACTATGAAAATTCTGAAAACAACAGAGTTAATTTTGTTTGATGCCAATCCCCACAAAATGTGTCTATTTTGTGTTCAAGTAGAATGAAAGATTGTCAAGCACCAGTGCCTAGACTAACATAAACATGCTATACACAAGGATGGATAGGGGGTGTAGTGGGTCAAAACTTTTTAACCCTAGCATCAATGACCAAACACTCCCTGTATTTTTGCTGACACCGGGTATCACAGTACCCACATCGAATATCTATGATCCCATTCGTTTCATTACCTATTATCAATTTTACAATCAAATGAACATTTATATTGCATGACTTAAATAATAAATACTAATAAATTAAAAGAAAAATAAGTAATTCAGAATAATAATAATAATTATTATTATTGTGTTTGATTATATTTGTCATGATAATCATTTATAATCTGTAAGTACATGGGAAATAATAATGGGTACTTCAATACCTGGATATTGAGTAATGATAAAGGAAAATCTAACACAGAAAGAAACCAACAATAATTTTTCACAAAAGGGGTTAAATTGTACGTTCAGTCGAGATTCGTGTAAATAACAAGGATTAAAAATTATTTTACCTCAGCTTAATTAGAAATGATTAAAATTTCATTGATACTTGAAAAAAGGTAACCAGGTACCCGGCCATTGATGCTAGGGTTAATTGCAGTGATGTATAATCTTTAAAAGCATTGACTTACAAAAACAGGGCAAGAGTACTGGCTTACTGTGCAGCAATCTATCTAACAGTCTGGAGTTTGGGACAATTTTCTGCAGGTGTAACATGAATATGCATCGGAACCCCCCTTTAAAAGCCCTCAAAGAAAACATGCCTCTTTGAAAGACAGCTTTTGTGTATCTTTGCCTTAACCACAAACAAACAAAAGCAAGGTACTTTTCAAGATGAACTAAAATGGAAATTTTGCTCTTGACCTTAGATGATTTCAATATCCATCCCCAGTGCAGTATCAGGGATTAAAAGCAACAGTACCATTCAGAAACTGAATGGAATGTACATTACTTCCATTAATGCACTTAATTATGTTTGATTTGCTTTATAAATATTCAGTATGGGTATAAAATACTATTTTTAGTTATGTATTAAGTTTCCTTGTACGCATTTTGAAAATTGTAGCATTTTTAAATTTACGTTTTAATAAACTGGATATATAGTGAATGAAATTTTCTGGTTCCCAGAAGTTCACTATAACTGGAGTTGATTGTATACATATAAAGGACTAATATATAATTTATTAATAATCTAATATAATAATATAATTTATTAAATAATCTAATATAATATAATAATATAATTTATTAAATCTGATGTGGGCACTAGAGATGAGACAGGCTCAGGCTTTGTAATTCACAATTGTGTTCGGGCTCGGGCTCGTGAAAAATTTCTCCTTTATTGAACATGCTCCTTGAAACAAATTTTAAAAAATGATTCATGGGGAAAAATAAAAATACGTATAAAAAAATCGGCTGTTCGAGCCTCGTCAGGGGGAGACCCCCTGAACCCCTCCAAATTTTTTAGTTTCGTTATTGCCATACTTAAACGATATTAATGGACTATGTCATTTTATCTCTCATCTTTCGTGTATTTTGCCTGGTAACCCTATGTTGAAATTTTTAGGATTGTAACCTATTTATGGAAAAATATGTGTGATGCATATTCTACAGCTTAAGAAATATTGTAACAATAGATTAAAGCTGTTGTGAACTAATAGTATTTAAATATATGTAAATTTAGTTTGCTTTTTTGGGGCACATTTTTCGGACAATTTTCAATAAAGGGGGGGGGGGGGGGGAGAGATAAAATGACATAGTCATTAAAAAATAGCAGCACGGGCGCCTGAAGGTGCGTGAAACTCTTTGGGTATTTCAGAATGGCGGCTTATATTGCTTAGTTAGTCATGAGATTGGACATTATTTGATAAACATGGATATAAAGAATTAGAAAGTGCATTGAGAGTTTGCAACACTATTTGTCATTAATTTGCACAAATGGCAAAATTTATTGTATTCTATCAGAGCAGTTGAATTTTATTTATCTTTAGCTGAAATTTCAGGCTCAGGCTCCAACTTAAATAATATTACTCGGGCTCAGGTGGGCTCGGATTAAAAGTCCTCGGGCTCGGACTTCAAAAAATGAGCCCGAACTCATCTCTAGTGGGCACCACATGAGTTCATTGTAATTTTATTCAAGTACACAAATTTTTGAAGCACTTTATTGCTTGGGTCATCTCTGAAATCTCATCAACTGCTGCCAAGTTTACAACTTTTGGCAAAATAATCTCTTAAATTTGGCTCCAAAAATACATTTCAAAATCTAAACTGAGTTTGGCGATATCTCCTATATCTGACATGACATCACCAAACCTTTTTGAAATATTGTATGTAACTGTAAGTATTAGTAGTATCAAAGTATTGTATTGTACATGCTTTAAAAATGTTTGTAATTCAATAGACTTACAAGAATGATGTGTGGTGTCCACATCAGATTTTTAAGTGTTGATGAAATTTATATAATGCATTTTTTCTAAAAGATATTTTTAAATTATACTTTGATTGTTTTATCATCAGTAAACAGGTAAAACATAATAAAAAGTCACATGTATGCTAAAAATACATGCATTTAAGGGTTAATAACTATAACAATCATAAAAATTACAGGAAGAGGATTTATAACTTATGTATTATGAACGAACATTTAACACCATATTTTAATAAATATCACAAAGAAAATTACATTTTTTTTTTAAAGTGAGAAACTAATACAAGTAATTTTTATGTTAGGTGTTTCTTAAAGGATGCTGTGCACTGTCTACCCTTTTTTATTAAATTGCCATTTTTACTTAGTCCTTTAAACAAAGAAAAACTAAGCCTTACCTCTTTTCTAAGCATTTACTTATCAAATCGTAACATTCAAAAACAAGAGTCATTTATTTTATTATTTATTATTATTTTTTTAAGGGAAAAACATAGTTAAGAATTTTTTTTTTAATGGAGTAAACTACTCCGCTCTTAACACCTGCATGCTTACAATGCAGGTGTTTTTCAAGCACAATCAATTGGTAGAGACTTAGAACAGAAAGTTTAATATAAATATTTTAAATCAGTGTCAGTTGAGAGGAGGAAGGGCAGATGAGATCGTACAGACAGTGGGGATGAGAGAAGCGGCCATAGGATTAGCTCTCTTCAAAGTGAAAATTTCCTAATAGTCATGGTGGCAGGTTACCAACCACTTGGAATAATCTACAGACCTCATCCATAATAAAGGATGTGAAGCAATAATTTAAATTTATTTTAATTACTTAATTTTTCATAGCAAGGAAACAGAAAAAAAAAGTAATATAATAGAAAAACTAAGAAATTTCAGGATTTTTCAAGAACTCAGTTTTATTTTGTTTATTACAAAACAATTAGTAACTGCAACTCACTATTGAAGCTTTATTCAAACCCACTACTCAGACTTTTTAAATATTTTCACATCTGTTGAGCATTACTTGCCCTTATAGTTTTGTCGAGTGGCGACTAACATTTGCAAGGGTCATATAGAATATGCAAAAGTTTAACATAATATATTTGGTACTAGATTGTGTATTCTACAATTCTATGCATAACATACAATGCAGGATGTGAAATACCAAGTAGAAGGTAAGGTAAATGCTGTTTTAAAAGAATAGCTGTACAGAGAAAGAATCCAGTGGAATGTTGGGAAAATTGCCTTTAATTTTAACAGAAAGTGAACTTTTTGATGTGCCCTCTGTCCCTTTCGAAAAGAGAAATTAATACTGGATACAAGTACTCACCATTTCGTCAGCTAAAAGTAGTAGACCTAAAAGAAAGTCATCTAGCTCTATATGAAATGAAACTTTTGGATCAGCACTGACTGAAACAGAAAAATTCAGAATAAGCTGAATGAAATAGTGCTAAATCATAATATAAGCTAATTTATATACTATAGTCATTATTTTTTAGATATGAAAATAATGGCTGGAACATAACAGAAACAATATTTGTAGTAATCAAAAGTTATTTTTATATTATCAGTTAGAAGTATAAAAATAAACATCGTTCTGAATTAAAAGCACAATTAAAAATTATACATCAAATAGGGATAGCAACATATATCCAGCAAACGTTCTGCCTCAGGCTTAAAATTATATGAGAAATAATATTAATACTGTGAAACATTTTTGGGGTAACCTGCTCTTTGGGGGTTAAATAAAGCCTAAATCTTGTATTCTACATGTTAAATAATTACAATTTACATACTGTTGCATGAAAATCAATTAACTGGAACGTGAGATTAGGAGTTTTGGGTATCCCCATTGAACTGTGTACTGCAGATTGTTTGTCAACTTTCTAGAAATAATAAAAGATGTGTTTAATCCAGCCAACTGGAGTGTTTACTGGAATTTTCCATATACACTGGACTTTTTAAAGCTAGAAACTTGAAAACTAAGCAGAGTTTTCTGGAACAATATACATAATAAATCACATACGTGCAACCTATGGCCTGCCATGGCTTTTGATCCGGCCCACACAACATATCAAAACCACCGTATAAAACTTATATAAACCATTGAAAATCCCATACAAATGCTAATTATCTGGCCCGTGACTTCGCTTACATCCTGAAGTTTGGCCCACGACTTTGCTAACATTCTAAAGTTTGTCCTGCAACCTTTCAAAGGTCACCCATACCTCTAATAAATGAATAACTTCTAAAAACTCCAATAAGGAAACATTAAAATATTTTGTTTTTAATACTTATCAAAACATATTTTTATCATGTAAAGAACACAATAAAAAGTAAGCACTTCCAGTTTTTTTAAAAGACTAATAAATTATGGTACAGTAGAACACTTTTGCAACTGAAGAATGGTGAACCTTTGCATTACCAGTAATGATTGTCTTGATATGCACTATTTTTATGTATATTTTAAGAATGCATATTAATTTGTTATATTTTAAGAATTACTCAGAGTAGGGTAAAAAAGGCAATTTTAAAACAAATAAGACAGTTTTGCTCAAAATTTTTAATGTAAAATTTCTAGTTTCTATTTTACAATTATTTTAATTCAGTGAAACCTGCATATGATGATATTGTAAGGACCTAAGAAAAGTATCATTATGGAAGTTTAATATTATAGACAGTCCAAGCATTTGTGTATTACTTGAGCATTGAAGGTGTTCTTCGATTATCAAAATAAAGATAAAAAATACTTATTGAGCACAGTAACATTTCAATCAGCAATAGACTAGTCTTACAAATTGACTTTGAAGAAGTCGGGGATGAATTAAGTAGAAGTTTAACACATATATGTAATGTATTAATTTCCTCCTTTTGGAGTAGGGAGTTTACTACATTACGTATTCTTTCATAGTTCAGGGTTTGCACTAGACTGTGGGATAGCTTGATTCCCACAATGGCATACTAAATCCCACTAAGAAAAAAATAACACTCCTAGGATTTTCTTGTATGCTGAGTTGTTCAATTTTGATGAAGCAGCTACAATATTTAACGAATTTAAAGAATTAAAGATATCATCAAATTCGTATTATCAAAATCATTTGTATATTATATTGCTAATTTTGATATTTAAAATCTTAGTTTCATTATATTTTTGTAAGGCTGTTAATTTTGCTTGTAAAATTAAAAAAATAATAATAATAATAAACAAAATTCTTGAGTCTTTACTCAAATTTTTAAAAAATCCCATTTTATTTTGAAGCCAGAGTGGGAGAATCTCACCTAGTTTTTTTCCTAGAGTGAACCCTGCAATTCTATAAAATTTTCATTATCATTATACATGAAAGTATGTATAAAAGTTGCATGTACAAATTTTATTACAGCATTACAAAAAAAAGTAAATTTTCTTCAAACCCCAAAGTTTTACACCACCTGTCACAGAATACAGGCTGTAACTCATGAAAGACAAATTTCAAGGAACAAGACTTTCGATACATGCAAAAAATGCTCACTAACTTTTTCCGCTTCCATTGTGCAATCTTTTAATATCCCACATCTTGAACTATAGGAAGTGTTAAAAGAAAATCGAAATCGAGTTATGTGTACAACAATTTATTATTTTTTTGTCAGAGTTAAAATTATCATTATAGAAAGGTGCCTATAAAAAGTGGTTATCATTGTAGACAGGTTCAAAATAGAGGAAATAGGAATTTCGCTGTGACGAATGAATATATTGTTATGTGAAGTTTTACTGTAATTTTAAACCAATGTGTTTTGTTGAGTGTTCTTGTTAAGAATAGTAATTCTTCTGCATTCTTTGATTATATTTAATTGCATTTCTTCCCCCTCTTAAGCTGATTCTGTTTCTGAGTCTGGGAATAATTTCTTGTTATATATGCTGCAGGCTGGTAAAGAAAGGGTGGTTTTTTTTTTTTTTTTTTCAATAACTGATTTTGAAAGACAATTATCTAATTGAGAGCTGATTCATCAATGACAATGTTAACTGCATCAGCTTTCATTTCAGTAGAACAGGCACTAATTTCATGAAAACAATCGCAAAAAGATTTCTAATTTTTGATTTAAATATTTGTAGGCGGTTCTAAACGACCTAAGTAATTAGTTTTGAAACTAATGCAGAAAAAAAATGGCTGAATAAAATAAGAAAACTAATAACTAAAAAAACATACTGCTGCCAGATGACCAGATATCCAGTTGAAATTTTGGCCGGATATTTGGTATCTGGGCAATTGACATCCATTGCAGCACTAAAATTAAATAATAAAATATGAAAAGACAATGTAGCATGCCAACAAGTAAGAAACAACAGAATAACAATAGTTATAAAACTACTAAGAATCTAATACAAAAAGAACACAATAAGAACCACCTATAAATATTTACAAAAAAGAATACACACAGAATAATATTTTATCGAATCATATCTAGATATTTACTTTTGCTGAAATGGAGTTTAGATTTTGAAAATTATCTAGTACACAACATTTAAAATTCTCATACAGCTTTAATTTCTAATAATGTAAACTGAATTTTCATTTCTTTCATTTATCCAATTGTAATCTATTAAAAACTAGCGAAACCCAGCGAATTTCGTACCGCCTAACAGTCAACGAATGTTGGGATACCTTTCAGCTAAACTTAATTTATGATTGTAATAAAATGAATACAAAAAATTTATCGAGTTCAATAGTTCATTAGGATAATATATATAAAGAAAATAAAAATTCAATAAGTTCAAAAATGAAGTATTTCAATGGCGTGTTGGCAAGACATTTGTTTTGATGAAGCTATGTATTTTGATGCAAGGGTTACACTTGGGTTGATTTTTTTCAGTGAAGCACTTTGTGAATTACGACATTTTCCGTTGTGTTATCAGGCACAAGAAAAAATAATGTGATGGTTTACCGACACATGAACATGCCACGTACAACTGCCCATGAGAAAAGCATGCATTTTCTAAATTCAGACCACAAACACTCAAGGATTGGCCTTGAGATTTGTTAATCCTGCCTTTTTTAAAACAAATAACAGACAACATAAAACAAAAAAAACAAAAAAATTACTTTCCCGATTTACAGCTTATACAGCTCCAATTCAAAATATTACAATAATGTAAAAAAGAATGGGTTTACTGTTGCTATATTTTCAAGATTAAAACGAAAAGCACAGAAAGGATGTGCAGTAGGCTGTCACTCAAATGATGTCACTGAAGCGTCACATCCAGTTGCTCTGTTGAACATTCCTACAATTAATAGGCTTGTAGTGTGTGACGTGTTGGTAGGCAAACTAACCAGTAGGCTTGCTTTACGTTACGTCACTTTGCTATTTGTTCACAAACATGCTATGCCTTATTAAAAATCTTCAAAATAGTAGTCTCCTGCATTTCTGAATGTGGTGTTTCCAACCCTGAAACATATTCATTTTCAGGGCTGGGGAGTAGCGCGCTACAAGTAGCGAAACTACAGTAGTCGCTACTTTTTTTAGTAGTTTGTAGTGTAGTGTGTTACTTTTTTAAAAAAGTAGTTTGTAGTGTAGCGCGCTACAAAAAATTAGTAGTTTGTAGCGCGTTTTGGAAGCTACTTTTGCTGCGTCATCATTTCCGGCAATTGATCTCGTGTGCAAATTCTCTTTCTCATGACACCAAGCATAGAACTGGAACTGAAAGAATGCCCAATCCCTCCCCCGACCCTCCCAGGGTATCTATGTGTGCCCGTGCCCCCCGGGATTCTATGGGGCACACACCACACACACACGAGCATGTATTATTTCTATGCTCTCACAGAATTCAAAGGAATTGTGTGTGAGGGGATTCTTAAAATCTGTGGGAAGGACTTGCAGGGGGCAAAACAGCTTCGTTTTACAACTTCCTGGTTTACACCAGCCCAGAAAATTACTGAAAAAGCAATGAAAAGGAAAAAAAACTCCAATTATACCCCTTGAACCTGAACCTATAATGAATTGTCTACTTTGTTTGGTTTTCTAAATTCGTTCTCAAACGTGAACTGCTCGCACATTTATTGTTGTCTTTTTTGGGGGGAGTTACGTTGCGTTCAAATTTTCATTTTAACTTGGTTAATGTGACTTGTAAATATATAATTTTGTGAATAGTGTTTAAGTTTCTATATTCTATGTATGTTTAATTTTATGTTTAAATTTTATTTAATGAATACAATTACCAAAATGGGCCTAAATCAAAGAACCGAAGGTATGTTTAACTTATGTGCATATTTTTTTCTCTTTGTTAAATGTAATATAAAACCAAAAATAATTGAACAGTATGTAACATATTACAAAAATTAGTTTTATGCGTGTTTCTCCCCCCCCCCCCCCACGAATCTCTATGAAAGTGAAAGTTTATTTTTGTAATAGTTGTAGTATTTTACGATCTCAAAGAAAACAGCAACAAATAAGAATACGAGTTTTGTTTTAAAATATAAGTAACCGGATTATCTAAATACAAATTTAATGATTTTTTGAAAATCGCCTTTTCCCAAAGGGGGACAGGGGGCAAAACGGGTATTTCACAAATATTTAATATTGATTTCATATCTCAAATTAAAAAAACAGACATTCACAGGATTTTTGTTTGAAAATATAAAAAAATAGGAAAATCGGAAAAAAAATGGGTGATTCTTCGAAATTTACCTTGAGGGGATGGAGTCAAAATGAGTGTTTCACATATCCTTCATACCTTACAGGAAAAAAAAAAAAAAAAAACAGATATTAAGATTTTTTGTTTTAAAATGTAACAAAATGGAAAACCTAAAGAAAAATTTAAGGATTTTTTAAAGATTGCCACCCCAAGGGATGCTGCACTGGGGGAGGGGAGGGGGGCAAAATGTTTTTTACATATATATTTAACATATCCTTTGTATTAAAAAAAGAACATTCATATGATTTTTTTTTAAATACAACAAAAAAGAATATCTAAAAAGAAATTTTAGGAAGGGGGAGGGGATATAGCAAGTTGGCAAAACAAAGACAAACAAATGAAGTATAAGATTTTTATTCTTATTTTGCTTTAAAATGTAATAAACAAGAACGTCTAAAAAATATTAGGATTTTTTTGTCACCCTTACGGGGGAGAGGAGGGAGCCAAAACATGTTTTTCAAATATCCTTCATATCTCAAAGAAAAAAAAAAGCAGATACTCTTTATTTGTTAATGAAATATTTAGATTAGTTAAAATATGTGTTAATTTTAAAAAAAGTTTTGCTATGTCACTTTCTTGAAACATTCAACTATCAATATACGTCAAAAAATAGTAAGGCTGTCTCAGCCCCCCCTCCCCAGAATATACATTTTGTATGGCAAAATTATTACATACGTAGCTCTAAACGACACATTTAGTGGCGTAAGCTGTCCTCCCTTTGCAAATAAATAAATTATTAGCTTTTAAAATGAAATGTCGTTAATTTAAATATACAAGTACAACGTATTGCTCTTAACAAAACATAGGAACTAAATTAATTTGGCAAGCTGTTAGGTGATCTTTCTTCTTGACGCAATGACACCCTCAATTATTGAATCCTTTCTTTATACAACTAGTCCCACCAGTGGCGTATAAATACTACCTTCAAGGGGGAGGGGGGTGGGGTTA
This sequence comes from Cheiracanthium punctorium, assembly GCA_038373885.1. Classification (NCBI taxonomy): domain Eukaryota; kingdom Metazoa; phylum Arthropoda; class Arachnida; order Araneae; family Cheiracanthiidae; genus Cheiracanthium; species Cheiracanthium punctorium. The sequence goes on from JAWZYV010000496.1 coordinate 10,162, forward strand.
TAGACATAACTTTGTGTTAAAATGCGTAATATTTAAGCTAAAAAATTAAAATTTATGGGTATTTTGTTAAAAAAAATTTGACAAAGGGAGGGGGGGTGTTGAAGGACTGGAAACGATGCAATAACGCAACCGAAAAGGAAAGCCCTCTCAACATCACTTGAATGTTAATCAGGGAGAGCATAGCATTGTTTAGTGCAAGGTTGAAAGAGCCGAACGTCTCTTCCTGAGAAAACTTAAATTTAAAAATGTGAGGTATTACCCAATATTAAACCCGTGTTTTATCTGTCCCCCATCATCCAATGGAGGAGACTCCCCTGGAATGGCCAATGTTGCTTCCGAGGACGGGGGTGTTTGAATGTACCGTCTGGGTACAGCTTTTCTTTGCGCTTGCGATAGCTTTCAAAGAACCCATATTTAACTTGTTCGCTTTCATGTAGAAAAAAAAAAGGCACAAAAAAGTATGTAATCACCTTGTAAAGTATGTAATCACTTCTGTAATCACCCTGCTGTATTACTTCCTTGTACGTAGTATAAGGAAGTAATGTGATCCCGAAAAATTTTGGGGGCCAAATTTCGACAAAAAATCCGATTTTGACTACCTCTAAATTTAATTTTAAGAATTTTTTCGATGCATCTCATCGTAGGCTAGCATGCACGATCATATTAACGCGTCTGCAACTCATTTTGACCAGCGGCGAGTTTATTGTGGTCAGTTTTTCCATGCCGTCTGTACGTACGTATGTATGTAACTCGCATATCTCAAAAACTATGGGTCGTAGAATGTTGAGATTTGATATTTAGGATTGTTCTATGATCTAGTTGTGCACCTCCCCTTTTGGTCGTAATCGAATGAATAGTTTATGTACAGGACCGCCCAAAAGATTCGAAATACATTACGCTCTATGGGCCGAAATTCATTAAACTCGCATATCTCAAAAACTATTAGGCGTAGAATGTCGAAACTTCATATTTTGGATAGTTGTAACATCTAGTTGTGCACCTCCCCTTTTGGTTCTATTCGATTGGATAGTTTATCTACAGGACCGCCCAAAACATTCGAAATACATTACGCTCAATGGGCCGAAATTCATTAAACTCGCATATCTCAAAAACTATTAGGCGTAGAATGTTGATACTTTATATTTAGGATTGTTGTAACATCTAGTTGTGCACCTCCCCTTTCGGTTCCATTCAACCGGATAGTTTATCTACAGAACCGCCTAAAAGATTCGAAATACATTACGCTCTATAGGCCGAAATTCATCAAAGCGTTTTTTAGAGGTATTGGGCTATTTCAAACGACTCAGTGATATATGCTGTAAAGAGTTAGAAAATGAATTTCTCCATTAAAAAAAGTGTCTTTATCATTTACAGTTCTGCTACAGGAACACTCAAAAGATTTCCAATACATTACGGCCAATGGCAATTTCAGGGGCATTCATCCATTTCAAGCACAATACCGTCCTACCACATAAGTTAGGTAATGGTCCGACCACGGTCACGTGCCTCCCTCAAGAACTATTCCAAAAGTCGCCAAGCTTGGCGACTTTTGGTGTACGTGTGTGTATATTTAACTCTCAAACCTCAAAAAACTATTATGAAATTTTATATATAAGATTGTTGTAACATCTAGTTGTGCATCTCGATTTTTGGTTCCAATCTACTGGAGAGTTTATTTACAGGACCACTGAAAAGAATTTCAGTACTTTAATGTCTATGGACATCTTCAATATAATACAATTGTAGACAGTCATTGTTTGGTACATGCCCAAAATCTCGGCGTCTGTCCTCGACCTTGGCGAGTTTTGCCGAAATGTCGCCAAATTTGGCGATAGTCAGTCATTTGGTCCATGCCCAAAGTATCGCCATTTGTCATCGTTCTTGGCGAGTTTTAGCAAAATATCGCCAAATTTGGCGATAATCTGTCATTGTTGGTCCATGCTTAATATCTCGCCAAATGTCGTCGACATTGACGAGTTTCGCCGAAATATCGCCAAATTTGGCGCCAAAAATTATTTCGTATTTTGTATAACTCTAAAACTTTAACCCGTAGAATTTTGAACTTTTGTATTTAGAACTATATTATAATATTTAACGGTTTTCAATATCTTTTTTGACAGCAATCGACTGGGAATTTATGTACAGGGTGAGCCAAATGACTTTAAATACATTAAGGTGTATGGATGCATTCAATTCATTGAAAGTCTGTGGTCAATGACTACTTTGGCTATCCCCAAAATCTCGCAAACTATTTCAAGTTTGTCGGCTTTTGGTGAAATATCGCCAAATAAAGTGTCATAAAGAAATCTTTCAAATTGAACTCAGCTTGGCGATATCGAAATGTTTGGCTAGAAATCGCTATATCTTACTATTATTGATATTTTATATCTTTCAAACAAATAAGTTTAGAGGAAGTGCGTAAAAAACATTTTTGATTTAATAGACGTGCAAGGAAGTCATGTGTTGGACACATCAGATTTTTTATATATATTTTTAATGCTATTTATATTAGAAATAAGGTATTATTTTGTAGTTGCAATTAAGTGGATAAATTTTTTTTTTAATTAAGGTAGAAACGTATTAAAAAAAACCTCTCAGTTAAACGAGTTTTTGACCGAGTTTAACGAGTTTACCGCTCAGACATCCAATTATTATTATTATTATTATTATTATTATTTTACTTTTTTGGTTCTCATGCTTTCAGAGCTCACTTTCCCAATTTATTTTTATCATAGAGGTATTAAAACTGAATTAGTTTTCAACAATACTTCAATAATTAGCAGTAGTTGTCAGTAGCATATATATAGGCTTCCATTTCGAGGGGAGGGGGACGATTTGGTATTTTAAACTTTATTGTTCTAAAGTTAAAAGAAATGTTTCAAAATAGCTCCTTTTTAATAATTGCTTTACATTTCTTGAGGGGGCCTGCCGCCCTCCTCAAACACTCCCCTGGTAGTTGTTTATTAGTGCAATAGTTTTTTTCTAATTAAGATATCAATAGTTTTCTCTAATTAAGATATAAATATCCTTAAATATGAATGTAATGCAAACTGAATCTGTTAGCAAAATTTGTCTCCTAAAAGTAGCGAAAAAGTAGCGACTACATTTCAAAAGTAGTGTAGTTAACTACATTTTTCAAAAAGTAGTTGTAGTTGTAGTTAGCTACATTTTTCAAAAAGTAGCGGTAGTTGTAGTTCGCTACAAAAAAAAAGTAGTTTTTCCCACCACTGTTCATTTTATTACGTTAGTTAAAATCATAACTTAAGTTTAGCCTAAAGTTATCACTACATTCATTGACTGTTAGACAATGCAAAATTCGCTGGATGAGCTAGTATAACATAAATGTTTATTTTCATTTGCCACACCAATTTTTAACTATTTAAAAAATGTTAGAACTATTTAATATCCAAGCTGTACCAATTTTAATTTCCATGTATCCAACATAGCAATTCTTTGTAAATCCTCCATGGTTCTGTCTCGTGTAGACCATCAAGCTGTGTAATCTTGAGGAGCTATTTAGAATCGCTTTAATTGCGAATAGGACGTTAGTGTTGCAGAGTATACAAATTTCACACATTTTTTAATTTATGAAGTCAAAGTTTAACCGCTGTAAAAGATATACCTAACTCATTTTTAGTAAAAAAAATTCCTAAAAATCTGCAAATTATGCTACATATTGTTTTTAAAAGAAAATTTTCTACTCTATCCGATGATTTAAATGCCGTTTTGCTGCAAACGTAATTACCGCCATTATTATGAATTAGTTGAGGAAAAAGTCAAAAAATTGCATAAAATAAAAAAAATTCCAATTGGAATTTCAAAAATTTTAATAGTTATTCTGCGGGGTGAAGACAAATCCAATGAATCAGAGATCATTAAAATCGGTCCAGCCATTCTTGAGTTATAAGTGTTGGAACAAACCCGACTTTGTTTTATGTATATAGATTATAGCTAAGATATGTGATATTCGGCAGTAAATAAGCCAATCTGCACAGGATAATGTATAAAAGTATATGGAGAACTGTTTCAATGCCAGCCATAATGAAAAATTATAATCAATTTTCACATGCATAAATTACTAATCCCCAATCACCCTGTGTTGGCAAATATCCAAGCTGTGCCAAAATCATTTCTTAAATATCTTAATTTATTCAAATGATGATGTTATATAAGCAATCATATTGCATTAACTTTTACTGTTTAAACTGTAGAAAAATGAGAAACTGCAGATAGGTCAAAAAATTTCAAGAGTGCAAAATGTTTACATAATATGAAAAAGAATTTTGGCGAATGTGTAAACTTAAAAAGTTACCACAGTGAAAAATGGAATTAAAAAAAAAAAAAAAAAAAAAAACTATATATACTTATGAAAAATAGCATCCATAGATTTTTATAAAGGAATGGATATAAGTAACAAATTAAATCCTGAAAGTTCAATTGAAAAAATAATCTATTGCTGATCACATACATTTGTAAGGAGTTAAATACAGAATACATTTAGAAATCAATTCTTAGCATATAAATTTAAATAATAATGCTAACTTCCTAATAATTCTCCAGCTTGTTCTCGTTCAATTAATTCTCCAGTTTCCAAGAATATGATGAAAGCAGCAGAAAATATCAGTCTTTGAGTAACGAACCGCCAGTGTTCATGATACCTAATAAAAAACAATGTATTTTTTAATGAAATTTAAGTTACAAAGTATTTATCAGTTAACAGCATAACATAAAAATTGACAAATTGTGTATACATTTATATTCTATCTTTGTAATCAGTTATTCATGAAACCATTTATCTCAATTGCTAGATATGCAAGGATAACTTGTATAATATTAATTTTAGATAATCAAGATCTTTACTGCAATTAATCATGATAAGCATTTTAATCCTAATGGTAAAAATAAGTGATGAAATCATGAGAAATCACACAAACTCATTCAATAAATAGGATGAAATAGTATATATTTAGCAAACAACAAAATAAGTTGAAGGGGTAAATAAATAAATATACATACATATATATACAGGGTGTCCAGCCTTAATGTGACCCAATAGCTAATTCTCGAACCGTTTGGTTTAGATATGCACTTCCAATTTGAAAAATGTTTTTAAAAAAGTAAAGAATGTTTTTACGTGCTTTTCGAACCAAAAACCCATTTAGAAGAAAATTACAAAAATTAAATTTTTATATGGTCCCCAAGTCCTATCACTTATATTTAGAAAAAGATGCAGTACACAAAAACAAAGTAAACACAAAAAGTTTCATATTTTTGCAATAAAAACTGACCGAGTTATGGAACTTTGAAAATCATACATTTCATCCATTTTCAAGAAGCTAGTAAGGGACAGTCTCCAAAGTGAAATTAATTGGAACTCTGCCAGGAAACTTTCGCTCTTGCACGTCACTCTTATGTGAATTGTTTTTAAATTTAAAAGTACATACATTACGTTAATAATACAATAAACAGTTAAAAAAAAAAAAAAAAAAGACTTATTTGCTGCAGCTTCAGACTGATTTGCTGCGGTACTGATCATGGCGAACGTTAAAAATCTGTTGTGTAGTCACTTGCAATTGCATACAGTCGTATTCTAATATTACGAATTCTAGTATGGGAGAACGAGATGTATACAACTGAAGAATACTGTGAAATGGTACTGTTGTATGGGCAATGTAATTGAAATAAGAGAGAGGCAACAAGACTTTATGCCATTAAATTTCCCAGTCGAAGACATCCATTTTATTGTACAATTGCCCATGCTGTTCAACGCTTGTATAAAACTGGGAGTTGTCATAGATGTATTCCCTTGTGTTATGCCACACCTTCAAGCTTGCGGATACCCGCTGAGGATGTTCTAGGACATGCCCTGGCTCATCCTGAAAGTAGTGTCCGGGATATTAGCAAGGCTTGTTCCTACTCAAAATCGACAGTGTGGAACATATTACATGTGTACGGTGCATATCCTTATCGCCCAGTCCTGGCGCAGGAACTAATGCCTGGAGATCGGAAGTGTCGTTTTGATTTTTGCAATTTCGTGTTAAACACACTGGATGAGAATCCAGATTTATTGAATGAAGTTTTGTGGTTGGATGAATGCCAGTTCTCGAGGCAAGGCACAATTAATACACATGCATTATTGGTCACTCGAAAACCCACATCTAATACGACCGAATCGCCAAATGCATTGGTCGGTGAATGTGTGATGCGGAATATGGAAGACCACCTTAATTGGCCCAATTTTTTTTCGATGGACCTTTAACATCAGACTCATACACGAAAATTTTACCTAGACCGTTAGCCGATTTTCCAGAAGATGGTGTTTCCTTACGAGATTTGCAACGCATGTGGTACCAGCATGATGGTGCACCCGCACACAAATCTGCACAACCATGTATATTTTTGGCACAGACATTTGACACTCAAATAATCGGCTACGGAGGTCAACAGGAGTGGCCCCCGCGATCACCCGACTTAAGTCCTCTGGGGTTTCCTGAAAAGCAAAGTGTACGAACGTGAATCCACAAGTAAATCCGGTTTACTCAATCGAATCAGCATGGCATGCAGGTCTGTGACACCATGTTGCAGATGCTGCAGGCAGAGTTTCTGACGTGGGTTCGGTACTGCATTTCTGCGGAAAGCAGTCATTTAAAACATTATTTAAGTTAATTTGGTCATTCAGATATAATAAAGCCCCTGATTCATGATTGGTGCATCATTCCACTTATGCTATAATTTGAACAGCAAATCCTGTATTCCTTTGCTGCTATTTGTTAAAACAAGCTGTTTTAATCTTTTCGGTACAAGTTCTATTTCCTTAATTTAACTTTTATTGTTTGCCATACAGCAATACAAATTGTCAATCTATGATGTTTATTATGATGCTATAATATTACTATGATGTTTTTCTTTTGCTCTTTCTGTAGATAAGTGAATTACTGTTCTCTAAACTCAATTTATATACGATCCCCTTTTCTGAGCAATTCAGATGCTTCAATTTTATGTAGGCATAACTTGGTCAGTTTTTATCATAATAAAATGAAACTTTTTGTGTTTACTTTGTTTTTGTGTTCTGCATCTTTTCCTAAATATAAGTGATAGGACCTGGGGACCATATAAAAATTTAATTTTTGTAATTTTTTTCTAAATGGGTTTTTTGGTTCGAAAAGCACGTAAAAAACATTCTTTACCTTTTTAAAAACATTTTTCAAATTGGAAGTGCATATCTAAACCGAACGGTTCGGGAATTAGCTATTGGGTCACATTAAGGCTGGACACCCTGTATATATATATATTATCATTAAACTATTGTATCTTGGCTAGTTCATTTTAAGAATTACTCAGAGTAGGAGAAAAAAGGCAATTTAAAAATAAATAAGACAGTTCTGCTCAAAATTTTTAATGTAAAATTTTTACATGGTGCAAGGAGAGCCCAGTCTCTAAATTTCTTTTCACAAAATGGATATTTGTTTGATGTAATATTGAAGCTATGAAGAACATAAAACTAGTAACACAAAAGAAACATTTTGCACACCATAAAAAACATTAAATTTTCATTAAACTAAAGTGAATGGTACTAGGTATGTATAATTGTGCAAGAATGTTTCATCCTCCCACCAAAAAAAAAGTTAAATAAATAAAATAAAATAATTTTTTAAAAATGTGACAGTTTTAACAAATTGTAATTTCAGTAAGAAGCAATTTTTAATTGACAATATTTTTGCACATCTACGTTTTAAAAGAGAACACATATAAACAGAGCCTGATCATAGGTGGTCGGGGCCCCGGGGAAGAGGTTATTTTGGAGGCCCTATACTATCACAAGCATTTTAACTTATTTTTGTTTGCTGTTGCATTTCCCGACATAAAAATAAAACATTTTTAAAGAATACTAAAATTGAATTAAAAATTACCTATTTATTTATACTTATTTAGAGCAAGACTGTATTTAAAAGTGATTTTATATTTTTTTAGTCCGTTGGTATTATTGGCGCATGGATGCGCTAATTCAAGGAATGGCAATTACAAGGCATGGGAGCAAAGTTTTTCACTCCAAAAACTTTTCTTGATAATATTTGAAATTTTCATTCCTTCATCATGAAATAAAAAAATGTTGACTAATGTATATTTTGTGATAAGCATATATATGACCTTACCATACATTTTCAAAAACTCCTAACTTCTTGTTTATTGATCCATGAGTCTTAAAGGCCATTGAATTAGAAGAACAGAAAATAAATCTCTATGCCCATTTATTGTTAAAAATTATGCTACAGATAGTACAAAATAAATTTAGTTTCAAAATTTTTATTATTGCAGTATATGTGAACATGTAATAAATCATGATAACAATAAATCGGGAGATTTGGGGACCCTTATTTTTCCGGGGCCCCGGGCTATTTCCCCGCATGCCCGTGTGATAATCAGGCTCTGCATATAAAGTTAGTACATTTTTTATATAGATATTTTTGATTATTTTTTAACAATATGAAATATCGGAATTTTTATTGTTTATTTTTTTAAAATATAATAAAGCATGAAAGGTTTTTTTTTTTTTTTTTTTTTTTTTTTTACATATACTAGGATATATAAAACTGAGGGTACATTCAAAAGTATTTCAAACTTAGGAGTAACTAACCTGAAAATTTCACCTTCAGGTACGATTTCACGTAACTGTGAAAACAATCCTTTGACAAGCGTAAAACTTTCTCTAGCTTTTTTACATATTTCAGGTACTAAAAAAAAAAAATAATAATAATAATAATAATAATAAATAAAAAATAAAAAAACATTTTTTTCCTTAGATTATAGACTATACAACATACTTATAAAAATATGTTACATTACTCACACACAACATTAACAATAACTTAAGTATGGAAAGAACATCAAATTAAGAAAAAAATTTATAAGATATTTGGAGGCTTTTGTTTCTGTCCAATTTAGATGTAATGGTGAAGATACCAGTTTACTATCTAAAAGTTGGTATGTTCAATTTCTAGGTGTTACAATTTTTTAATAAACCTATATCTAAAGAATATAGGTTTAAAACTGAAAGTGCCTTTAGAATTTTTTCCTCCTTAAAATAAGTGGGAAAAAATTCCCCTTATCTAAGTTTTCCCCAATAAAGAAATTTTTGGGGGGAAATTTTAAACAAATTAAAGATTTGACAAAATTTATTAATTTTTACAGCTGTTAGAACAGTTTTGCTTTAAATTTCAATTACACTGAATGTGCAAGTGTAATTTATTCACAGCTAGGATGGGGTTTTAATTTTATTTAACTACGACTAACTAATATTCTAATTCTGTAGAAAAATTTCAAATTTTAACCCTTAAGCAGGCGCGTCTACTTTTGTAACTTAAGCACTCGTATGGGGTAAATCTTACCCCATTTTGTCTTCTTTATATTTTTGACTAAAAGCATTTGAAAAACAAATTTGTGGACTTATAACGTAAAATACATCAGTTCTATTATGCTTCATGGGAAGAAATCGTGCTTTTCATATTTATTTAGAGATTTTCTAGCAGTTCCTTTAAATATCATGCTTTCTGAGAAAATGTCATATGATGTGCTTCATACCTAAACACACTAATTACTAGGGATGTAACGAATATTCAGCCA
>JAWZYV010000497.1:0-19504 GCA_038373885.1 Cheiracanthium punctorium
ATTTTTTCTTACGTTCTTTTTTTCTTTTCACCGTTGCCACTCACTCTCAAAGAGAGTATAATCCATCTGACTCAATGACTACCTGGAGCCATGGAGTCGGTTACTCGCTTGAATGGCAACCCCGGTGCAACAACAGGCGACCAAAAGGCTGAATCATATTGTCCTCTTCCTGCTCTTAGCTTTCGTTGTTCTCGTGTATCTCTATCAGTCAAGCTCTGTCAAAAAGGGGAGACTAGGGATGATTTTTAAAAACAAACATTTGTCTCTAAAAATCTCTGGAAGTTTTCTCAAAAAAGGGGCGAAATTAATATATTTATAAGAAAAATTTCCTTTGTGTAAAATTTTAATGACATTTCATTTAAAAAACTTGCATTATTCCGTAGAACACACACAGACAGCACAGCAAACTTACATCAAACATGCATTCAAGCTTGATTTATCAAGTCAATAAACTTGAATTAAGCATGAAAGTTTCAAGCGTGTAAGCTTAATGCCAAGCTTGAATCAAGTGTTCAAGTTTACACTTGCCCAGCTTGCATTAAGCTTGACATAGCAAGCTTAATTTCAAGCTTAAAAAATTTTCTTAAATACACGGGGCGCCCGTCGGACGGAACTCGCCCCACATATTTTTATTTTTTCCACGAATTTTCCCCTCTGTGCTGAAATCTCAAGTTAATTTAATCTGTTTCCATCAAGCGTCCGCGACTAAGATCGAACTCGGGGACCTAAGGGTTGGGAAGCCAGCGTCCTAACCATTCCGCCAATCTGTCTCGCGCTGGCTTGACTAAAGTTTGAAGTGACTGTTATCGTTGTCACGCCCTTTCCTGGCGAGATCGATCAGTTGGCCGATGCCGATCTGTTTCTTTTATTTTTCCATGGGATGAATCAAAATTAAAATAATGTTATGTTGTGATTTAGAGGACTTCTACTAATATGGAAATAAGCATAATATAAACTTAAAAGCAGCACACGTTTTAAAATTTCAATATAAATACACGGGGCGCCCGTCGGCGAACTCGCCCCACATATTTTATTTTTCCACGAATTTTCCCCCTCTGTGCTGAAATCTCAAGTTAATTTAAGCTGTTTCCATCAAGCGTCCGCGACTAAGATCGAACTCGGGACCTAAGGGTTGGGAAGCCAGCGTCCTAACTATTCCGCCAATCTGTCTCGCGCTGGCATGACAAAAGTTTGAAGTGACTGTTATGGTTGTCACGCCCTTTCCTGGCGAGATCGATCAGTGGCCGATGCCGATCTGTTTCTTTTATTTTTCCATGGGATGAATCAAAATTAAAATAATGTTATGTGTGATTTAGAGACTCTACTAATATGGAAATAAGCATAATATAAACTTAAAAGCAGCACACATTTTAAAACTTTCAATATCGCGACACCCATGTTGGGCAATACTGGCCAAAATCGAGACAAACGGCTGATTTTGAAATCAATTTCGCAGTATAATAAATCAATTTCGTAGCTAATTTTTGTAGCAAAATCAATTTCGTAGTATAATTGTATTTTATTTTGAAGAATTTCCATATTTGGAAATATAGAATCTTTTTTTTTAATTCTATGGTCAAGTACATTTATGACGGATGATAAATTATTTGTTATGTGGATGTGGCTTTCCAAATCAAGTAGTAATCAAGCTTGTATTAATACGTCAAATTCAAAGGAATGTCAAGCTTGATTTAAGCTTATGTGCTGTCTTGGTACTTGAAGAAAAAGGATATTTTAGTTATAAAATAAACATATGCATATGAAAATACATGAATTAATTGATACAATAAAAACAAATAAACAAGCAAAATATGGTAACGATCTATGCGGGCAAATTTTTATCGATTGCTTAGTTTTGAAATGTTTCACCAAAGGCCATAGTCTTCACATTCTAAAGTTGCAAGGTGTTTGCTCTTCCAAGATGGAAAATACCCAGTTAGAAATGTCTGCACTTTTTTTGCAAAAAAGTATAGATTGTGCACAATCTGTGCATAAAAAGTGGATATTTCGAATATTTTAAAGTTACATACTTTTTGTGCAAACATTTTCTAGCTGGGATTTTAAAGCTGTTTTGAAACATTTTTCACAAAAATCTCAAAAATCTAAATCCAAATTTCAAGAAACTCTAGGGACATTAGTTTAAGTTGTACGACCACCTATCGTGTCATTAAATTTTGCTGTATTCACTTAAGTCGTACGTGATGCGCGAACTAAAATTTTACGCAGTTTGAAACTATTTTTCAGAAACATTTCTAAAATCTAATAATTTTTTTTTAAAAAATCTGATCGATTATAGTTCAAGGTTAAGTGATCGCCTATCATGTCACTTACATTTTACATTTTCATTCGCTTCAGTCAGTTTTACGTGAATGTGCGAATCAAAAAAAAGGGTCACGGACAGAATGACAGAATGACAGGACAGACAAACTTTTTTTAATGGCCGTACACGGGCCCCAAATGCTTTAAAACTGATAGAAATCGCAAAATTTTTTATAATTTTGAGTAGTATACAAAGTATAGTTTTATTTCTTTTAGGAAACTGAAATGTTCCAATTCCGAACTTGAATAAACAATCACTTAAAAACTTTATAGAGCAAGAGCCAGCGACCGCCAGGGACCTTCGTCATAGTATAAAAGCTGAAACTTTCTCTGCGCATACCCCCCAACAGAGGTAGGAACAATCGGCCACTATAAAGTTTGGATGATCGTGGCTTTGTCGGGTAACATCTGGCAAAGGTGTATAAAATTGCCAAAAATTTCGTCATTTCATAAAGCTTCATTTTTTTATATGTCCTTCTTCGCAGTACTAGAAATCACTTTATCCCTTGCCAGACACTTTTCCATCGTGGCAAACCCCCGCCAGACAATCTCAAAGTCTTGAAAAACGTAATTCTATTACGAGCGCGCTGCAAGAAAGTTCGCGCGTATGAAAGTTCAGGAGTAGCAGTATAAAATGTGCTTGCACTTTGTGACAGCTTGACGTACTTCGTCGCGGAAGTTTACGAACACAACAGTTTTCCATGACTTTGAGGTTGTCTGGCGGGGGTTTGCCACGATGGAAAAGTGTCTGGCGAGGGATAAAGTGATTGCTAGTACTGTGAAGAAGAACCTATAAAAAAATGAAGCTTTATGAAATGACGAAATTTTCGGCAATTTTATATACCTTTGCCAAAGCCACGATCATCCAAACTTTATAGTGGCCGATTGTTCCTACCTCTGTTGGAGGGGTATGCACAGAGAAAGTTTCAGCTTTTATACTATGACGAAGGTCTGGCGGTCGCTGGCTCTTAGACTATTAGGGCCCGATTCAAACGAAACGCCATCGGTCGTCTCCAAAAGGATCGTTTTCTCTCTGGAAGTTCGATCGCTTTTACAAGCGATCGCAAAAGTGTATTCAAAGTGAAACAAAATAGGCGATCGAACTTACAGGTTTGCTAGGTCGAAACTTTATCGCCACAGAGTGAAAACGCAACTTCCGGTGACGTAGAAAGTCGCTGTTAACCAATAAAAAAATCGCATCTTTCTCTGGAAAAAACTTTTAACTTAATGGCGACGACTAACTGTTTATTTATTTATGTTTGAGCTGCAAGGGACAACAGGCTGTGTCTTAATTTTTTTCCCCCAACAGTATTGTAGGTTAATGTTTTAAAATTTTAACTGGTTTAGGTTAATATTTTTTGTATGTTTATAATCATGGAAATACATTTTTGAATTTATGACAGATTTTTTGATATTTATGAAGATTTTTTTAGAAAATTAATAATATATGTTCGTCATAATTATCATGTCGAATTGTTCGAATTATCGAATAATAATTGTTCTCTAGTTTGCCTACTACATTTTATTTTTCTGTAGCAGAGAAGCTGTTTATAATTATAATGGAGGGGTTAGAATTACTATATATTTTATGTTCTGATATATAATTAACAATCAAAGACATCCTTAATATAATGGTATGAATATTTGTATTTGTTTAGGAGGGTTGCTAGGATGCTTATTTTAGCGAGAAATTATTCGTTATTCATGTATTTTTTTCGCGCTGTTTCAAACATCAAATTTAACCGAGCAATAAACGATTTAAAATAAGGACTATAGATGGCGCCTGCATCGTAGTGTCTGCTAGAGTGGAACTCAAAGGGCCGACAGAAAATAAACCCTACAGAAATTCTGTTTCTGCGAGAAAATCCGCTTTACCGCAGGCCCTAAATCTTTTGCAGAATTCCCTGTCTGATAAATTCCAACGGATTGCTTCGTAATTTTCAATAACGAGTCTTCGTTGTTGTTGTAATCTTCTTATCAACCATCCGCCGATCGATCCGCCATGTTCTCGAAAACGATCGCTTTTGAAAAAAGCGATAGCAAAAACTCCGATCGCAGTGTCACGTGATTCCAAAAGCGATAGACAGGTTTCACTTGAATAGGAAAAATAGGGATCAGTCGAAAAATTTCCGCGATCGCAACGGGAAAACGATAGAAACTCTGTTTCGTTTGAATCGGGCCCTTAGTCTTGTTGTTCCAAGTGAGGCCGGTACTGTGGTTAGAATGCTCCCCTACCATGCGTTAGTTCCCCGGTTCGATCTCGAGTCTTTGAAGTTCATATCCCAGCAAGCGCACACACGTATATATTACGTATTCCCGATGTCGAAATGTCGAAAATAGGTCGAGGAAAAATTACAGCAAAAAATAGCGTTTAAAAGAGATCAAACATACATTGTGTTGTCGACGTTTTAAAGAGCCGTTGTATGCTGGTCAGGGAGGCGGCTATCTTCGACTGTTAATGTTTGTCACCCCCACGAGGCCTATAATCCGTCAATATATCGCCGATTTTCCGCTCATAGCTTCGGCGATCTGGAGAGACCCCCAGCCAGCCAAGAAGAAACAGATGGAGCACCGAGAAATTTTTTCAGCTTAGTTAATAGACAGTTTAACGTCGAATAAACAGTGCAGGGGAGACAAACGTTACCGTGTCCTTTCACACGACCTTTGACCTGTCCACCCCACGCGATTTCTCAGAATTTTGGAGAACGCTGAAGTCACGTCACAGATGCCTTTTTTTTTTCTTCTTTTTGTGTGTGTATTCCGTCGTGGTTCGCTTCGCAGTTTTTTTATGCAAGGGCAGATCTAGCTTCATTTTCATCGCGTGGTCACTGGCTGAGCTGCTGCGCTGCACAGAAGAGTACATTTTCGATAGTTTTAACTATAAAAGTGGATATTTTTCAAGAATCTCTTGGAATATTTTCAAGTTTAATGCTAACACGATTTATCGTTAGCTTGACATGTATTAATAAGTTTGTCTGGCTCTCTTTAAATTGTGTTGGCCGGTGTTGTTAAAGTTTGTCGGGGTAACTACTAATTTTAATTTCGGCTGTCAAAATTTTAGAGGTGAGTTACATAATTACTTAACTAATACTTATGTGCTTTGTTTCTTTTAATCATTTTCTTTTTTAATCGCTAATTATAGGTCTTGTTATTCCTTATTATAGAGTGAAATATACAGGTACAATTACCATAAAATCAACTGCTTACCTTAAACATATAAAATATTTTTTTCTCATAATAAGCACGATTTTACTTAATGTGAGCTTACTATAACAAAAGTCAACCATTATTGCATTATGGCTTAGAATGAAATAGGTTAAGCTTTTTTGTGCAAAGGTAATTTTTTTTTTTCTTTTTAAATTGTATACTAATATGTATGCATCTAGTATGTAATATAAACCTGTTTGGAGTAGTAAAATTTAACAAATCAAAGAATTAAGAGAGATAAATAAAAAACTGTTTGTGTAATGAAGTAGACAAGATTTTTTCTCGTGGGACGGGGGGGGGGACTAAAATTTATAGATAGAAAACTTGTTCTCATTTTATTACATGGAAAAAGTAATAAAAAAAGCAGGCTTATTCGTCTAATAGGTCGTTCCTTGACGATTTCGTCGAATCCTGACAATTTATAAACGTTCTAATTGTACCTCAATTCTAGATAATTAGAGAATGTGTGAGTCACATACTATTTACATTACATCGTGAAAGCATGGAAATTCAAGCAGTTCTTATCTTGCGGACATGCCGTTTAAAAAAAGGAAACACTTTATATTTTTAAATATAAAACATTTTACTACTGGTTATGAGGGAGTTGTCGGAGGACGATTAAGAGAAACGTTCCCTCGGCCGCTCACATGACGTATAGTGTACAAAAGGTATTTGAGAAAAAACTGACGGACAACTGGAATACACAAAAAGCTGCACTTTATTGTAGGTATCTTCACAAAAACAGTTATTAAAGAAACAAGTTCAATTACGCACCGCACATTGCTTCATAAAAAAATAACACAGGAACATATCTAATTGTTCCGGCCACACGGCATGCCGGAGTTCCATAAAAAAAACGAACACAACCTCCTCTGACGGAGAGCAATCGAGAAGTCTTGTCAAATCTTCCTACAAAACTGCCAGCTCTCTACAGGTTGGCGAGTAAAATATGAGCACTCATAAGCCACTGCCCCACGTGACAACCACCGTCCGGTAGGCGTAAACAATATAAAAATTTGAAACAAACGGATTAAATGATTGATGCCAAGACAGAAGTGCCAGAATTTGGCGGATGCCAATACGTAAGGCTACAACCCCGTGAGAAAACACCGACGGAAGACCGGGAGACGCTAATGAACTAACACAGCATATGCTAAAGCGAAATTAATTTAGAAGGGAAACCCCGAAAAATCCCAGACATAGCGTCGCGCAAAAGGAAAGAATATTTTATCGAGCCGAAAAACAAGAGTGGAGAGAGATTAATACGGAAAACGAAATTTTGATTTAGAAAGACGAAACATAGGAACATTATTTTAAGACGCGCGAAAAATATGTGAACTTCGTCACATATATCTCTCCACAGCCCAACAAAAAAATTTTGACGCCAGAAAATTTTTTTTAAACAAAGAACTTTAACCCTTGAATTAAACAGAAAGCCTAACATGCAGCGCTTATGAGGGCTCATCACAAAAATACAATACCAAATAACATAACAAATTATAAAATACATCACAAAATACCATTTGCAAAAATATCAACAATATTCTGCTACAAATAAAACAATATAAAACGATTCAATTATCCATTACATATCAAAATTACACATGTGCAGAAAACTAAAGAAAAATAACCTTGAATATTCAAATAATATATATGTACATATGACGTCATAAATGTGAGATCTCTTTATACGAACAACTTAACAATTGCAGATAACATTGCAGATAACATTGCAGATAGCTTTGCAGATAACTTTGCAGATAACTTTGCAGATAACTTTGCACGTGCAAAAACATTTACTTTCAAAGTGCTTTGCATTATCAACGTCCATGCAAAATAAGAAATGAAAGTTTCTCAATATTATTAACAAATCTCAAATATACTTAGTGCACTTAATCAGGTTTAAATATTAAAATAAAGTTCAAAGATGAAGCTTCTAATTAAATGAATGTCAAAGAAGATTCTTATAAAAGTCATGACATAATTTAAATAAATCAAGTCAAAATGATTGCAATCAAATACCTGAAATGTGTCCAATGCAATTTAGTAGCAGTACAGGTATTGCTATCAACTTTCAAAACAAACTCTCTCTTTTTTCTTAAAGTTTGTTTATTTATTTATTAATATATTTTTTTTAATATCAAACACAATTTACTTCGTGAAAAACATAATAAAAACTTTCAATGAATAAAAATATCAAAACATATATAAATATTTTTTTTAAACATGAGCTTCAAAACAAATTAAGATTTTTGTGACCAAAAACAGGAAACTTTTAAACAGAAGAAACATGAACATAAACAATATTTGCAAAAAAATGGTAAACACAAAAGAAAAATGTATGTTTGTGTGTGTAAAGAAGGTGCAGGTTAGAAAAACCCATTAAATTGTGTAGAAAAGAAAAAGAAAAGTCAATTGTGCTGACACAGCGACAAAAAACGGATGCATGACAAGGTTGACAATGCATCAAAAGTTAATCTTGTTACCAAAAAAAACGCGAGCGTAACAAGTATCCTATGGGGACACGGGCAAGGCATGCACAAGGCATTCAAGTTCCGACAGGGGGGAAAAAGAATGTCAAGTAGCACCTATATGTGTAGCAAAACATGGAGACCAAAGTGACAGTGTGAGAAAGTGTCAGTTAAAACTTACAAAAGTGCAAAAAGCACATGTGAACAGAAGCTAAATCTCTTCTCAACAACGGGGCGCATGGGACTTGTAAATTTGGAACGACTTAGCTTCAGGGAAAATTACAAAAAGGGACCGCCAATAAGAAAAAAACAAAGCATGACACCAACAAAAGAAATGATTCCCAACAACCATTAGCTCACCTACAGAAAACTATTGTTCCTCTTTTTTTTTTTAATATAACAACAACTTGATTAACTAAGTTTCATGAAAAAGAGATACATATCATACAGTATACTGAAGTGTACATCTTTAAAAATACTGGACCAGCCAGATACAAAACAAGATATTATACAACAGTGTACAAAGCAAGGAAGTGTCTGTGGGCACCTTCACAAACACGCCATTACTAAAACGAAAACATGCATCTACTTTCTAGGTCTTAAATTATACTGATTATGTGAAGTTGTAGGTAGATTAAAATTATCTGTAACACCATTATGGTAGTGATTATTACTATGTAAAGAAAGATATTCAGAACGTGGAGGAGCTAAAATTAATCTATCAATATGTACTCTCTGGGGTTCGAGATGGGGAGCTTGCAAACGTCTAATAGAGAAAGAAACAGGTGAGTGTTTTTCAGTGATCACATAAGGACCTGTGAATTTAGGTTTAAATTTATCCAAAGACTTTTTATAAACAATGTCATTTACATTTAAATCTCTGAGCCTAGCATGTTGTGAGTGTCTCTGAAAGCGAATCGTTTGTGAAGAAATAATGTTTTGATAAGCTTTCTTATAAATAGAGTCTAATTCTTGCATTAATTTATAAGTGTGTATGTCATTAAGATTTCGCGGAGTTGTCTCAAAGTTAAATGTGTCAAAAATAAGTGATAATTCTCTGCCAAAATGTAATAAATTGGGTGTAAAACCAGTAGTTGAATGTGTTGAACCATTATACAAAGATTTGTGAATTAAAATTGCATGTTCGAAGTTGTGGCCATCAAGTAATAAAGAATTTACAGAGTATTTAATGGAAGTATTTATGCGTTCAGCAATCGAATTACATTGTGGATGACCAGCCGAAGAATGATTAATTTTTATACTAAGTTTGTCATGAAAATGATTATAAATTGAGGCAACAAACTGTGGCCCTAAATCTGACAAAATCACTGCAGGACGGCCAAAAGTTGTAAAATATTTAAAAAGAGCCTCGACTATTACATTAGCAGACGTAGAAGTAAGAGGCACAAGCTCCATATGGCGAGAGAAATGATCAGTGATTGTTAGAACAGTACGACCATTACTGAAGGGACCAACAAGGTCAATAGCAATAGTATGTCCTGGATAAGTTGGTGTGTATGTTTGTTGTAAAGGAGCAGGTCGAGTAGGATGATGTTTCACCTGTAAACATACAGTACAAGAGGCAACAAAATTGACAGTATCAGTATAAATACCTTTCCAAAAATACTTCCTTGTTAGAAATTCGTAAGTCTTTTTTAAACCATAATGTGACAGATGAGAAATTGTTAAAGCTTTTGCTTTTAACGAATGTGGAACAACAATTACATGATGATAAGTTTGATTATGAACATTATACTTTTCACACATCAATAACATAGTTTCTGGATGAATAAAAAAGGCAGGATGAGTTGCAGAGGAACCCTTACTTAAAATTTCATTATAAATGACAGACAACTCAGGATCAGCATTTTGCTCTCTGAAAAAAGTTTCATTTGAAATTTCCAACAGTGGATCAGTACTATTTGAATTTTTTGTAGCTAAAAAGTTCACATATTCATTATTTTTAGGAACATTATCAACAATTGGTATAACACCTTTATCATAAATTAACTGAGGATTACTGTCAAGAGTTTCAGTATTATTTTCAAAGTTGTCCCTAGATAAATAGTCAGCAAGTACATTTTTAGATCCAGCAATGTGCTGAAAACTAAATGAATATTCTGACAACTCAAGTAACCACCTTGTGATTATGTCAGCTGGGTTGGTAGTCTTTTTATATTTTTTCAAAGGAGCACTACCAGAAAGAATTATAAAATGTCTATTATACAAATAATATTTAAAGGCATTAACAGATTTATATATAGCCATTAGTTCCAACTTAAGAGCAGGATACTTTTGCTCAGCTTTATTTAACGATTTGGAAAAATAAGCAACTGGAAGTAGTTTATTACCATACATTTGTAAAAGACAAGCACTTATAGAAATGTTGGAAGCATCAGTATTTAAATAAAAAGTCTTATTCCAGTCAGGAAGTCTTACCATAGGTTCAGAGAAAAATATTTGTTGCATCTTTTGAAAATTTTCTTCATGTGTAGAAGTCCAAACAAATTTAGCTTTAGGAGTAGTTAATTGAATCAAAGGTTGAGATAACTCAGAAAATGCAGGAATTAAGTGTTTGTAAAAAGTTGCCAAACCAATAAAGCGTTTTAATTGTTTTTTTGTTGTAGGAGTTGGAAAAGAAACAACTTTTGCAATGTTACATTGAATAGGCTTGATAAAATGATTTTCAATATGAAAACCCAAATAGTTTGTTGATGTTTTATGAAAAGAACATTTAGTAGGAGCTAGTGTCAAATTATATTTACATAAAACTTTTAAAACTTTTTCAAGTTTATGTACAGTGTCTTCAAAAGAATGTGATCCTATAATAAGATCATCCTGATATGCGAAAATTCCATCTGAGTTAACCTCGTCTAGTAAAAGATCCATAAGAGCCTGAAAAGTTGAGGCAGCGGATTTCAAACCGAAAACCATTCTTTTATATTTAAATGAGCCAAACTGAGAAGTGAAAGTTAATTTATCTTGTAAATCTTTTGGTAAATCTATTTGATGATAAGCCTGTTGTAAATCTAAACTGGTGAAAAATTTATATGTTGATAGATTAGTAATAATTGTCTGAATTTTAGGTAAAGGATATGATGAACCTTGTATGACAGAATTCAACATACGCAAATCAAGGGCTAACCTATACTTCTGTTTGCCAGAAGAGTCAGGCTATTTCTTTACTAAAATTACAGGACATGCCCATTCAGAACAGTTACGTTCAATTATACCTGCATTCAGTAATTGGTCTATTTGCTCTTTAGCTTCACTTTGAAGAGCCTGAGTAATTGGAAATGGCAATGTTTTTATTGAAAAATCATTAGTAAAGTTCAACACAGGAATAACTCTGTCAGTGTGTCCTAAAGTAGACATATCTTTTGAAAAAGCAGCAAAATTGCTTAGTAATAAACTACTTAATTCACTTTGTTCATTACATTCCAAATGTGCTAAGTCAAAATCAGATGAAGTTAATTGCTGTTTTCTTTTATTAAGCACTTCTGATGAAGGCTGTATTAAATTACACATTTGAAAATTCTCAGAATCATCGGTTAGGTCTCTTTCTTTAACTTCATCAATATCATAAATATTACCAATCTTGGTATTCTTATTTAAATGAATTTTCTGTTCAGATACATTATGAATAAATATAGAAAATTTTTGAGAGCACTTGTTACCATTTTTGTTTTGATTAAAGTGTTCATTTAAGTAACAAGCCTCATAAGAAATGTAATTTTCAGCATCATTTGGTGAAAAAAGAAAATATTCAGTGCTAGACTTATTATCACAACAAACCTGAGCATAAATATGCTCATCCGATTCTAAAATGACCTTTTGACATAGATAAACAGAATTGTCATTTACTTTTATTGAATTAGGACCTTTATCATTATTATCAGTTGCACACACATGCATATAGCTAGAGTCTTTATTATTTAGAAAATATACCTTTAAATCATTAACCATAAGACAAGAATTTTTCATATCAATTGAAATATTGTTTTCTCATAAAAAAGGAAAACCCAAAATACCATCAAAATGTTCATTAACTGGAATGTCAACAATATAGAAGCAGTGGTGAAAAAACATTGATTTAATTTTAAAGGTTAATTTAATACAAGCAGAGAATTTTATTTTTGAATTAATTGTAGATATAGTGACTGAAGAAGCCAGGTGTTTGTAATTGATTTTAGATTTAATTTCATTAAAAACATCCCTTGTAAGCAAAGAAATAGAACTACCAGTATCAATCAAGAATTTAAGTTTTTGTTTATTCACCATCACTTCAATTATTGGTAATAAATTACAATCATTGTTCACATTTGCAATAAAATATTCATTTCGTTTTTCATCTTCAAAAAAATTATCAGTCTGTACATATTTAGATTCAGCAATGGTAACAGGTACAATAGTCTGAGTCGAACAAGAACGAACTCTACGCTCAATAGACACTTTTGGTAAATTTTTAGACAAAATTGGGAAATTGTCTGGTGTATGTATGAAAGAACGAGATGTGTTCCCACCAGTCAAATCACACCTCGAAATTAGTTTAAATTACAGTCATTAGAAAAATTTCTTCCTGAATTTCGGAAGTTGGGTCGACGACCAAAATTATTATTTTGTGGAGTATTGTGCAAAACTTTAAATTTTCTACACTGGCGTGCAGAATGATGTCTGCCGGAGCACAATTGGCAGATAATACTACTTTGACCTCTATTTCTGTCGTAATTTTGAAAAACTGTATTTCTGTTTTTAAACTGTGTATTATGAGGTCTACGTTGTCTGAAAAAATTCCGTTGCTCAGAAGCAGAAGCAGAAGCATTACGATTGGTGTCAGCAGAACCAGAAGTAGAATTTTTAAAAGTCAAATCATTAATTTTTGAAGCTAATTCTTCAATTTTTTCAGAAATAGCAAACACTGGGGCTTTTTGTTGATTAGCCAAAACAAGTGATTCAGATTGTGTAATATTTTGTAATTGCTGGGCACGCACAACAGCTTTAGAATAGTCAGTTATGTTATCCTCCAAAATTTTAACTCTAATGTTAGATGGCAAAGCCGACATCAATTTAACATATTTAATATCATCAAGAGCTTGAGAATCTTTAATTTTATATACCTTAGAAACCAAAACATTTAATCGATGAACAAAAGCAGTTACAGAGTTAAAATCTCCAAATTTCAAATTATTAAGCTCGGTTACTGGAGCTAGAATTTCATTATTACAAAAATATTTTTCAAATTCTAATTTAATTACATCAAAATCTCTCGCTTTATTTACAACCTCATTTTCAATAAAAAACTGTAATGCTGGACCAATTAGTTTAGTCTTGAAATACAAAATAGTTTTTTCTTCTGACCATTTGTTTAAAGATGCTAAGTCTTCCAATATACCAAAGAAATGTTTTAATTCTACGGCATTACCATCAAATGATGGAATATTAACAGAAAAATCAGAAATTTTAGACATTCTACAATAATAAAAATAAATGACTTACCTACAAAAATGACATAAAACACACAAAACGCAAAAATTATCCTCTTATGAATGAAAATCAAAACATTTATCCTTGTGACACACATAAAAGTTCCGAATCCATTATAAAAACACACATAATTCTGAACACCACACTCGTCTTTCGGTTTCCGCTAGAGTTGACTCAGAAGTATCGGCGAAATACAGGAAACATAGGAACAACAAACACTGGTAGCTGAAAAACACAGGGCGGCGAAACCAGAAGAGCATCGTAACACCGGAACGGTCACTACGGAAAATGTAGGCACAGAGAACCATACAAGTCTATGACTTTCGATTTCGTCATACACACTGCTGGCTAGAAGGCACAGGTATCAGCAAATTCTTTTCAGTCGCACAATGCTGGGTAATCAAAAATCCTCTAATCCCTCTGAAAAATCCGAGAAAGTTCACAGCACAAGGAGCAGTTACTGAATCACCGCAGGGAGACATCAAAATTCCGATGACATGGAGACGGGAGAGTCCGCAGAAAATTTGTTTTGCTTAAGTAAGAACAGTTTTTTTTTTTTTTTGCACATTCATACTTGGGCAAAAGGAAACTCCGACAGCCGGTGATGTGCCGGAAACAACTACTCGTGAAAACGAGCTGGTCATGACGCACCAAGTTTATATGAGGGAGTTGTCGGAGGACGATTAAGAGAAACGTTCCCTCGGCCGCTCACATGACGTATAGTGTACAAAAGGTATTTGAGAAAAAACTGACGGACAACTGGAATACACAAAAAGCTGCACTTTATTGTAGGTATCTTCACAAAACAGTTATTAAAGAAACAAGTTCAATTACGCACCGCACATTGCTTCATAAAAAAATAACAGGAACATATCTAATTGTTCCGGCCACACGGCATGCCGGAGTTCCATAAAAAAAACGATCACAACCTCCTCTTACGGAGAGCAATCGAGAAGTCTTGTCAAATCTTCCTACAAAACTGCCAGCTCTCTACAGGTTGGCGAGTAAAATATGAGCACTCATAAGCCACTGCCCCACGTGACAACCACCGTCCGGTAGGCGTAAACAATATAAAAATTTGAAACAAACGGATTAAATGATTGATGCCAAGACAGAAGTGCCAGAATTTGGCGGATGCCAATACGTAAGGCTACAACCCCGTGAGAAAACACCGACGGAAGACCGGGAGACGCTATGAACTAACACAGCATATGCTAAAGCGAAATTAATTTAGAAGGGAAACCCCGAAAAATCCCAGACATAGCGTCGCGCAAAAGGAAAGAATATTTTATCGAGCCGAAAAACAGAGTGGAGAGAGATTAATACGGAAAACGAAATTTTGATTTAGAAAGACGAAACATAGGAACATTATTTTAAAACGCGAAAAATATGTGAACTTCGTCACACTGGTTTTAGCTAATGAAAAGCAATTTTGAATTAAATGTTCAGTAATAAGAAGTTTTAAATTAACTTCTAATCGCTTAGATAAAGTTATAAAATATATATTGATAAAAGTTTGAACATATACAAAAAATATATTAAAGTTAAAAATATAATCTTGATTTTGAATTGAACTCATAAGTAAGTCGCATAAACAGCAGATGTCGCTTTTACATATTAAAGGGTTTCCATTTTTCCCTGGTACATTTTATTAATCATTTTGACTGTATTGGGTATTTTTAATAAAAAATTATTTAATCTACTGTTATAAAGAATCTATATATTTTCATATACTGGTGAAAAAGCAACTTTTTTATATAAAATAAGTAAATTATATTTACTATTAGTAAAATTGCATTTTAAACTGTATTAGTTAACTAAATTTACTAATATTTATTTAATTTTTTAAGTTACTTTTTCACCATTTTTCAACAATATATGAAATTATTTAGATTGTTCATAACTTTGAATTTAACAACGCACCCCCTTTTCTTATTGAATATACCTAATACAGTTAAAACAATTCATAAAATGTACCGGGGGAAAAAGTAAATCCTTTAAAATGTAAATTAGACTTAAGCTATTAATGCGAGTTACTGATTAGTTAAATTCAAAAAATCAAGATTATATTTTTTCTTTCATATATTTTCTCTGTGTTCAAATTTTTATGAATGTATATTTTGTAACTTTATCAGAACGATCAGAAGTTAATTTAAAACTTGTTATTTCTGCATATTGGATTAAAAATTATTTTTCATTAGCTAACAAACTAATAGTAAAATGTATTTTATAGAAAAATAAAGTGTTTCCTTTTAAACGGCAAAAGTGCACAAGATCAGAGCAGATTGAATTTCCATTCCTTCACGACGTATGTAAATGGAATGTGCCCATTCTTTAAAGGTCTGGAATTGCGGCATAATTACTACGTTTATAAATGGTCAGAATTCGACAAATTCTGTGAAGTCTTTAAGGAACGACTTCTATTAGACGAATATAAGCCGGTTTTCTCTGTCCTGTTGAAGCAATTCGACAATGTATAACGTAAAATCAACCACTATGAGCTGAATTTTAAAAACGGATTCTAAGAATCTGTCTCCCTTCGCCGTTATAGCGACGAGTGTTCGACCAATGTCGGGGATTATCTCTTCCTGGCGGCCACCCTTTTCCATTCTTGCGCCGTAGTTAAGCGAGATTGTTATCTCTCACGGTCGCCCCTCGCGGGTGATACGCCGTCGAGAAGTTCAGCGCTCGACGGGCAAACAGGTGGACATATCCAAGGATTTTTAACGTCGATGATTACGTCGAAACTACGTCGACGGCGACGTTAATTCGATGTATCGTGGCTGGCTGGGTATGTCTGATAGCAACATTAGAATTCCAGTAAAGGAGGAAAAAGTCAAGAGACGGTGTTGTCCGAATTTTGTTAACTTTTTTTTTGTACTTTTCAAACTTTTTCTAGCATGGCATGCTGTTTGTGTTCGAACTAGCAACGAAGACTGAAGAATAATTAGTAAGGGTTAGTGAGTTAAAAAGTAACGAATACGTAAGGGCATTAATTTTCCACTAATTTTTACAGCAGTACTCGTTAAGTTTTTGATTTAGCATATTCCAATCCAAAAGTTTGTAAATCAGTGATACCAATGTTTCTGATCATTTTCCCCTTTTGGAGACTCAACATTTCTTGATCAACTGGACGACTTCAGCGTCTAGTGCCATTGTAGAAAATTAATATTTAATTAATACTTATCATCTGTATTGCTTGTAATAATATTATAACGTACTGTTTATATACTATAAAAATATATTATAATATTGTAATTTTATTTTATTTATATATATATTTATTATTTGTTTTTAATTTCACGCTATTCTGTTCAACAATATTGTTTCAGCTTCACATTTCTTTGTTTATATTATTTTTTCAATGTTTATATATATATAAATATATATATATATATATATATATATATATATATATAAATATTTTTACACAGCCAAGACTGACACCGTGAACAGTATTTGAATTGTACATGAGTAAGGAAATGGCGGATGACTGGAAAGAGGAGCGGCTAAGTTCCCGGCATACGCCCTCAAGACAGAGACACCACGTGCGGTGAACAATAGCAACGATCAACATTGGGAAATACACATTTAGAAATCTTTGGATGACTTGAATAATACTCGAGCAATATTTAAACGAACATGAGTAACTTCAGAATCCGAGTATAGAGTTGAAGGATTATAGGAAAGAGGCGTGGCTAAACGCCCGGGATAATAACCCTCGAGAGAGAAATACTATTCGCGTTGAACAATATTGTCAAACAGCATTGGGCATTACAAACAGTGCCATCTTTGGGTTATATGGCACAAGCCTACAAATCAAAAACATAAGTGTCCAACAGCAAGAAATTAATCAAGGGACGTGACCACGGGAGTGTCCAAGGGAGTATAGGAACGCCTCCCCACAACCGAAATTTTGATTTTTGTGAATGAAATAATGAGGTTAACGTCTTTTGTGAACTCATGAAAATGAACATTTTTATTTGTTAACAAGAAATCTTTGTTCAAAAAATTGTATTTTACATGACAAATATTTTTGCCAACATTAAATCAGCCCTTTTTGCCAACTGTATGCCGTGTCGTCTCGTTTGACAGAGAAATTTTCTGCCAAAGAAGTTTGTTTTTTTCTTCATTCTGCAAGCTCATTAATTTTCGCGAGCTGGCTTCATTCAGAGCGGAGGGAGAAAGCGAATAAGCGGTTAAAACGAAACGACTTGTGTTTTTCTGTTTTGCACGCTTGTTTACACGACCTTTTCCACTATGTATTTATCCTTAAAAGAAATAGTTAAACGTTGCTTTAAATGCTATAATATAGTCATAGTTAAAATCGCTTGACCCACACATATTGTATTGAGCAATATTTATTGTTCTACCGTTGACAACGCAAATTTTGATTATTTTTGTTTAAAAAATTGTACTGAAAAAAAAAAGAAAATCTGAAAAACACTTTCAGATTTTAAACACGCACTAAAGTGCTATATATTAAAAGCGTATCATAATTTATGCGTCGTCCCTATTTTTCTTCCTTTTTCCATTAAGTTAGAAAGTGTATCATTTTTCATAAGTATGCCGTATTTTTCTCCCTTGTTTCATAAAACCAATCTGGAAAAGAAAGCTATCTTAAAAACGCCTACTAAAGCTATTTTACAATCTCCGCCAAGTGTATTCCAACTATACTCTCCTGTTTAAAATATTGTTCCGAGATGTGCATCATAATCCATGAGTGTGCCGTGTTTGTCTTTCTTGGGTTGATTCCTAGTTTAACGCCCCGACTCTCGCCTAGGTGGTGATAATTAAACATATGCAGTTACCATGACGTTTTTTTGTACAAACACTTTTGAAAATATCTTCACCGTGACAGTTCATATCTACAAAACTTGTCGACAAGATTGCGTAGACAAAATTCTCGTACAGAGCGAAATAAGCACACCAGCGCTAAAAAAAAGGTTAATCTTAAGTATGCATCTTACATTTGTTTTTGCGCCGAAAGAGACGATGAACAGTTTATTGTGGTAACCCTATCGTTTTGGTTTGGTGACATTGCAGAGAAGCTATTTATGGCAACCCCTCCGGATAGTCAATGAGAGTCCAGATTGGCCAGAATCGAGAAAACATGTGTAAACTCTTATTTCTGCTGTAGGCGTACTTGTTGTAAGGTTTAAGAATGTACTGAGATATTTTGATTTATTTTGGGGGATTTTATGTTTTAAGGATATCTTCTAATAGTGCAAGTAATTGTCCAAGTGTTAGTAGTGTAGTGGAGGAGTTTCAAGGGATTTTTCAGCAGAATTTAAGGCTAAAGTTGTCAGGTAACAAACTCACGTGCTGGAAGAAAGGTGTAGTGAATATAATTTTTTAATGATTTATTTGTTGGTCAATCAGGATTTATTTAGGATTTTTTTTTTTTTTTTTGTGGCAGACAGGGTTATTGGAGAGTGTTATGATTTGCACAAAATGCAAGTATGCGGTCAAAGACGGCATTTTTTGCATTAAAAGAAATTCGCCGAAAATCAAGATAGTATGTATATTCAAGTTGATCAAAAAAAAAAAAAAAAGAAAGACGAACAATGCAAAAGTTAAAGGTATTTCCCAATTATTTTTCATTAAAAGGCAATATTTTTCTGAATATTTTTACATTTCTTTAAACATCGATATTTCGCTTATGCACTGCTGAAATATATAAAGCTTTCCAGTAAAACATGTTTGCTTAAAATCTTGTACTGGAAAGTAGCACGCACACAGGCGTTGAATCAAATGAATATTTCTCATGTTACGAACAACTAAAAGTTGTTTGCTTGATAGATAGAAACTACCGAGGACGGACGATAGAAGCATGTGTGTTTTTATTATAAAACTATTTTCTCCTTTTAAATTCTGGTAAACGATTTAAAGTAGTAAATGGGAAAAGGATTCCGTTAAGTACTGTACAAGATTTAAGTATGAAAAATGAATAAAGCATGGTAATTTCTTATCTTAAAAACGATGTTTTCAAGCTAATCGCTATTTGCAGTAAACTGTGATGT
>JAWZYV010000499.1:0-20134 GCA_038373885.1 Cheiracanthium punctorium
AACGTCCCGTACAAAAAAAAAAATCCCTATTTTAGTAAAATGTGCAACCATACCAATGAGGTGATGGGCAAAATTTAAGAATTAAAAATGTCAAAAATATGAAAATAAAAATTTGCTGACTTTTTTGCATCACCTCAAGAGATTAAGGTGGACATTCTATTAATTCTTTTTTTCTGTGCATGTGTGTGTATCGGTGTAGTATATAGAGGCCTGCGCCTTCGCTCCGTGTTTCAAATCGGCGTGCTTCGGCATCACTATAAAATTAAAATACAATATCCAACTATGATGAAAAAGAAGAAAATTTTCTTATAACAATACAACTTGATTTTTTAGGCAGTCAATCAGTATTTGTAAGGAACGAAATTCTACACAAGATATCCAGGTTTCTAAAGGAGTAAATATTCAATCATTTCTCGAGTAAAAAGTTGAAATTTTACTGCTATATAAAGTGAATATTTATTGAAAATAATTTATATAAAAGGAATCATATTTACTCTCTAAGTAATTGATTATTTTTCGCCTTGAGAGAGTGGATGCTGGCATATTTATTGTCTACAATCCAAGTTTTAAAATGTTTGGATACTGACATATAAAAGTCTTTATTATGACCCTGCTTTACTACTCGTAAATATATGGAAGTTCTCCTATATATTTTTTGCGTACCTCCAATATACAGGTGTAATGCTACGGGCCGTCTGAGCTTCTTGCATTAATATAACCTCAAATTTTTTAACCTTGAATTATAGACTTCTTTGACCGTATGAAATGTATTTTTGTAAGTATAAAAATCATTCACAATGAGTACATGAAATTTCAAAAAAATTACTTTGTTTAAAGTAGTGAGAGATTACTGTAACCATCATAACTGTTGCCAAATTAAAGTATAAAACGGCATCTTTCAATCGGGATATAAGTTTCAAGTAAAACAATCACGACAGATAATCAAATTTTCTTATGTAGGATCTCTCAATAGGGTGGATCGAAAAAACTTTTTTTCGAAATTCACATTGCCTGAGTCATTATATGGTGCCAAACTAGCTGAAACCAATTGTCTCCAAATTTCAGCTTAAAATATTGACATCTTGAGGTTCCACACCTCAAGTAAATGTTTATATTGGCTTTTTTTCAAGTTTTCAATGATTTTTATGTAAAAAAATATTTTTTTAATTTAATATTTTACTAAATAATTCATTAATTTATAAAATAATATTAATGAATTACTTTCTCATTAATAAATTGTTTTATTGAAACATTACTGCCAGATATCAGATCCAGAAATGGCTTTTTGCACATAAAAAAAGCAAATTATACTAAAATCTACTAGATGGCAGCGCGTGTTCTAATCTAACTATTATATCATAACCTAATAAGGCACGTCACTTTTATTGTGTGGAATGATTCGTTTTTGCGATTGCCTTTGTTTCAACCACTTGTTTCTAATTTGTAAGATTGAAGCAATACGTTTTATTAATTTTGATTTATATTTGACAAAAAAATAATACGGAGTTTTGAATTTAAATATGACCACAACTTGAAGCGAAACGTTTTGTAGTGTTTTCGGAATTCTAGTACTATTGAAAGAGACAGTGCTATTACCAACATATTCTGATTTAATGAAGCATTTCTTAATCACAAAATATGATATACTGTGGAATAAGGGGAACAAAAAGGATCCTTTAGTAAAAGAGATCATCAAATTATTTCTTTGGACATTGAAAGAATTTGGAAGAAAGCCTCCTTGCCTGTGGTAAGTCACCAAGAAGTAATTCCCCTTATTAAAAATTATAATCACAACTTAATCACAACTTAATTCGATACAAGTAGCACAGTCTTTGTACACTATATACTTCGATGGAAGAACGGACACAACTATTATGTAAGAAGTGAAGCTCTTTATATACTACTGTATCTGTGGAAGAGCATATTGTTATGTTGCCAGAACCTGGTTCTGTTCACATAGGACATGTGACTCCGCATTCAGGCTCTAGTACTGATATTACCTGCAGCATCATCAACTTTGTTACACAGAAAGAGATTGCACTTTAGGGTCTTGTTGCCGTTGGGTGAGATGCACCGAAAGTCAACATTGGGAAGAAAAATGGCGTAGTTAGACAGCTTGAAATCTTTGTTGGCCATAAATTGCACTGGTTTGTATGGTTATTGGATACTAATGAACTCCCTCTTCGCCACCTTTTCCATAAGATTGACGGAAAGACATCTGGGCCACACCAGTTTTCTGGAACAATAGGAAAATTTCTGGAAACGTATGAAACGCGTTTGCTGTGACAAATTTTGTTTCTATTCCTGTTGCTCTGCCTGAAATTGATAAAAAAGATCTCAGTACAGACCAAAAGTACCACTTCGATATTTCTAGGGCAGTATGCTCGGGACAGTGCCATCCAGATTTGGGAAACAGAAGTCCAGGAAGGATGTCTCATTCAAGCTGACTCACTACAGCGAACTGAATACTGCACCTGTACGTGTCGACTGCCGAACCAACAGAATGCTTTAAACTCCTAGTAGACTATGTGATGAAAGTGTACGTGCCATCCTGGTTTGAAATAAAGAAAATCCCAGGAGCTACTCATGGAGCACGGATGTGAAAAGTTCATTCTTCCCAGAAGATTTTAAGTGAATCATTCATGAAATTATTCCGAGGAGCTCTTATTTTGCTCATTCTGAAAATATTCTGTTGGCAATGCTGCTTGATGAATGATCACATATTTGGTAATTTGACCTAAGAAGAATATTGAAAGCAAGAAAAAACTGACTGGAAGGGAAAAATATGCCAATTTGATCTTCTAAATATAAATTTCGAAGCAGAGTAGTATTTTCAGATGATTCACTGGGACAATCCTTTGGAACCACCCGCTACCATCAACCTCAGTGACAGAAGACGTAGCAAGTATGATCATGAACGGCTCAGAATTTGAAATAGAGAAGCTCCCTTGCCCTTCTCAAGCAGTCGAAAGGCATGTAAGACTACTAACGCAAGCATCATTGGTAACATGTGGAGCAAAAGCCAGAGATGGATACATTCGTTGTGGAATCAAATCACGAAAGGAACTACCAAAGTTCATTATTTTGCCCGGCATGTGGACTCCAAAATTGAAGACTGATTAAAATAAAGTGATTTATTAGTCAATAATACTCGAAAGGTAAATTTGGTATCATTTCCTTTTCTGTATTAGTGTGCTTTCTAAATATTAATTGTCTTTAAAAATGAAGTAATATGTAAGTATTTAATAACTATGTATTCAAAATATACCCCAAAACTTATGACGCTCGGTTGCAAGTTAGTGACTTTTTTTCTTCTTTCTTTCTTTTTTTTTTTTTCTTTTCTTTTTTTTTTTTTTTTGTTTTGTTAACGGCAATAAAACATTGCCGTACTGTTTCTTTTTAGTAGTTAGAACTGTTTTTGAATCAGAAAATAAAGTTATTGTAAACATTAAAATTAAATTTTTAAAAAATGATTTTTTTTACTTTTTACGTTAACATTCCTTTCTTTGAGCCCAGTGTGGAACCTGAAGACAATCAGTGAATGGACTAGAATTTTTTTCTGTGACTTTTTTGCCATACAGCACCATTTGTTGAGTCAGGCAACATTAAAATTTAAAAAAAAATTTTTTGGCCTTTTTCACTCTACCCTATCTTTCAACAAGTAATTAGTATTTCACTCTATTGGGGACGCAACTAAAATAGTCAAGTATCAGTAATATTCACGTATCAGTAATATCTCTAAATGATTAAAATGCATTTATGCATTTAAATTACATATTACCATTTGCTCCTTGCTTTCCTATCTAGGGATGGATGCGAGACGGACGGGACTAAGACTTACAGCTTTTATGCGAGACGAGACATGTATTCTTATCATTACTGTATAGGGAATGTGCGAGACGAGACAAAGCTTTGTGCTAGCTGTTTTGAGAGACAGAACAGGCCTGTTTACCGTCTTGCGTCCATCCCTACCTATAAATACTGTCATCTGGTTACATTGCACACATAATTGTGCATGCCCAGGATACTAAATATTTATTCTTATTAATTTCCATAATTCATTTAAACGTTTATTATAGAAGCTTTTTAATGAAATTCTATTTTGTCTTTCCGTCATCGTGCCACGCTTAAAACCACGGCAACTTCACTTAATAGAAGTTAGAAGCATTGGAGTCTTTCCTAAATCAGTAGAGACAGTAGTAGAGGTAGCCAGAGAATTTTATTCCAGACAACTACAGCCGTGTTCATTAGCGCAACAATACAGTTCCAAAAGAGATACGAAGTTCGGAATAAACATCAGGAGAGCAGGAAATACAGCACAATGTCGATTATCAAGTCAAAATATCTGTAAGAAGTCCCGTCTCAGCTCTGCGCTCAGACTGGTCCAATCATGTAACTGTAAACATTCCAGAGTATTCGAAAGCTCTGCTATTGGACAGAGTTTAAAACAACGAAATCATATAATGCTCAGATTTGACAGGGCATGTGTGACTCGAAGCCCTAGTGGTTCGCTTATTCTGTGTTTACTTGCCATGATGGAAATCCCTCGAGAAAATTCTCGAAGAATCTTTCACGCCAAAGAACATTTAATAATTAGTTTTGTTTACCCAGTGTTTGTGTTTATCGCCGTGGTAATGACAAGGAAATTACAATTAAGTTATTAAAAGAATATGAATTTGATCACGTAAACACGAAAAAAAAAATGTTTTATTCTTTTTAATAGAATGGACAGTGTGAAAGCAATTTTACCAATGAAACAAAAATTGTTCTAAAAATTAGTTTTATCCAGTAAGCTAAATTAAAATTTTTGTTAAATTAATCTAACCCAAAAATATTTGAAGTATCATTACTAGAAACAAACGATCTGTTAAAATGTAAGAAACGACATTATCTAAAAATCAATTTTAAAATTCATTAAATTTTGCCTATTAAGCTCATATTTTGTTGTATTTTTTCCGGCATAAAGACAGTTTAAAAAATACTGTACTGTAGTTTTGCTGCAGTGGTATGAAATACAGTACATTTAAAATCCCTGATCTTGTTATGTTTAAAAAATATATAAAAGAAAATAATTCATTAAAAAGACTATGTTAACAAATTTTTTATTTAACTAAACATACATTAAAAACGGAAAATATATTTAGAAGGATGAAACTCTTATGACTTTGAAAAAATTTTTAACTAACAAATAATTTCGACCTTTTTAAAATTCTATAATCAGAAATACAGTTATTTCTAATTATTAAAATTTTTGTAAAATATAATGAACCAATTCAACCGCTCCTAAGCATTCTGGCTCAAACAAATACGAATACGTTTTAGTTTAAAATAATTTTAAGTAATTTCTATGTTTGATAGTTTGAAGTTTTTTGTGTGAGACTATGAAAAGAATGCTCGTTTGTAATAATTATACCAAGGAAAAAAGGCACTTTAGATTCTTTTGAAAAAAAAAAGTTTTGCTCGTAGTAAAAGTAAAAACTTTTGAAGCAAACATGAAGTTTACTAAATTCTTATCACAGGGACTATGATTTATTTTTTATTTTTTCTCTTTTTCTTTTCTTTTATTATTTTTTGCCCTATGATTTCAAATACGTGTTTATTGTTCTTAAAATACTTTCAAATATTGAAGTATGTTGTCATTCGTCTGTTTAATTTTAAAGAAATATATTGAATATGAAGTTTTAATATTTTGTAAATATTTTTATGGAGTTATAAAATCTTTTGTCTTTAAAATTAATTATGTAAATTAAGGAAACTTAAAGAAAACGAATTAAATATATTTATCAGATTTTGTCATTTAGCAATTATAGGTATGTGATATTCTCTACTGACTAGAACACTGCTGATGACAATGAAATGAAGCTGTTTGTAAAAAAATCAATTGGTAGAATTGATAGAATGTGTTTGGATATGTATTCAGTATTATATGTATTATGTATTCAGTAGCGTTTATGTGTTTATGCCGAAGCAGAACAGGATGTCATCTAAAAATACAGCTTTGTGCACTTTTAAACTAAATGAAAAAATAAAATATAGAACATTCTAGAAATATATTTGACTAATTATTAGACGTAAAATGGAGGATTTTCTACTTAATAGTTTTGACTTGAAAGTAACAATCAAACTATTGTTAGCAAGCAACGTTTATAAATGCATAACATATGCGTATTGGGTGACTGGGATGGAAAGAAGATATGAAACATTGAGCGTATCAGAACAAAATATTATAGTCTGCGGCATCATTTAACAAAAATTTCCAATCTTGTGCGAAAGTCTGTGAAAGAATCATGGTCCTATATCCCTTAATGCCGTGGTTACATGCGTCATATATATTAATAAGGGTGAAAGTATTCCTTGATGATAAATTAAACTTCACGATCTTGATAACCATGTTATTTCATCAACAACTAAAAAAATCTTTCCACCATAAAGGAAGAGAAAATATTAGGTTAATAAACATTCTGTCTGATAGGATGGGGTAAAAAGTTTTCTTTTTCTTTCTGGAAACTAAGGAACTTAGTTCTTTCTGGAAACTAAAGTTCAGCAGATCGTAAACATCTGATTTCGAAATAAAATCCAATCTTA
This sequence comes from Cheiracanthium punctorium, assembly GCA_038373885.1. NCBI lineage: Eukaryota > Metazoa > Arthropoda > Arachnida > Araneae > Cheiracanthiidae > Cheiracanthium > Cheiracanthium punctorium. The sequence goes on from JAWZYV010000499.1 coordinate 6,586, forward strand.
TTAAAAAATAAATCCACCTGAAAGAGATGTTAAAATATTTATATATATATATTAATTCAGTAAACATATTAAAGTATATCAGAGAAGTATGATGACAAATCTCTATTGCATAAATGATCATACATCTTATTTAGACAATACAATTAAAAAGGAACTTTCGGAATAAGTAGATTCGTTCTAATTTAAATTTTAAGTTAGTATAAAGCGTGGTAAATTTTTAGTATATTAACTACTCTTACTATGAAAAATAAAGTTCAATATTGTGTCGAAATTTAGTAAACACTTAAAGCCATCATAATAATTTTAATCAAAAATATGCACATTTTACGTTCAATATCACATAAATGATTTTGAATTTTTCAGGAAAATTGCATAACTCCGGGAAAGATAGTCATATTCTACAAATAGAAAAAAAAAATTGTCTAGCCGACGAACTAAGCATGAAATGTAATGTTAGTGTTTCAAATAACAGCTAAACTTGCGGGCAAACGCGTAATCGTCAAGAACCGTAAACGTCGCTGCAGATCACGGAATGAATTTTCATTCCCGTAAAAGGAAAATTTCACATAACACCTGGCAAAAAAGGCCATTTTTTTGTGCTGCAACTCAATTTTTATTTTATTTTTTGGGAGTCATGGTTTACAAAACCATATCTTTAGTCCTTTGTGTCCCCGTGTTGTTAATCTGCAACATACCAAGTAAAGCTGTATAAATTAATCAAATCTTATTAAAAAACTTTTGGATGAATGTTTTTGCCCATAAACACCGTGAGCATGAAACAATTTTTCAAAAATTTTCAAAATTTTGTGATATTGAAGTAATATTTTGACACGAAACTGTGTTTTGTACTTCAGCAGCCGAAGTACTGGTAATTCCAGCACTTAAGTGTTTTTTCGTAGGTCAGCTTTACTAGAATACTAATGATTATTTAGAAAGCACTCAGCTTAAACAGTTCACAAACACTGATACTTTGGTATGCTCTAAATATAATTTAGAGTGATTCAAAAATGCAAGTAAAAACTTTTATTGAACTGTACAAGATACATAGTTTGGCCAATAAAGTTTTACATGAATTACAAAACTTTAAAATAAATTAAACTGCAGCATGTTTCTCTATATTCTAAAAAAAAGTAAAGGCCGCTGTCGCCGCCGCTGTCAAAAGCTTGTCAGCGTATCTTCTCCTAAACCGTGGGGATTTGAGTTTCGACTAAGGTGCCCACTGATTCGAAAAATTCCGAGGAACCTGCTAAGCTTATTTAAATTTCGAAAATCGAATTATTTTAGAAGATATTAATAAAAAACTGAAAAAATAAACCGAATGGTTGCCAGATTTCGCATAAAATCATTCATTCCTTTGCAACAAAGCGTTTCCAAGTATCTAGAATCGCGTGAAATTTACAAACATGAGTTAGAATTACGCCCATTTTACGCCAAAATAAAAACTATATGAAATAAGTAACTCAAAATGTGTTACACAAAGTTGACAATTTTCAAATAGTAAGTTCGCTTAGACAACAGGAGTTTAGAATTAGCGATTATTCGTTTTTCCAAACCAGAATAACTAATATCTTGAAAATGAAAAATAAATAAAATGCAGATTATTTTAAAGCCGGTTCTCGTCCAGCTGGATTATTTGCTACCAGTAGAAATATTTGGCGGCGTTAACTATGCCATTATAGCAGTTACAGTACACTTTGGATATTTTCTAGCGCGACGAGATGGTATAATTCGTGGTGCTAAGTACGCCAATCTGCAAACGATTATGTAAATGAAAATATGGATAACGGTTTTCCGGTAACCTTACATGAACAGTAATTATAGGTTGTGAGCATGTGTAAATCGCCAAATAATGAAAAGTCGCCATTGGTGGCAAGCTATCCTATCTGTTCCGTAGCTTTTATTAACTTTACATGTACGCAAGTCACCAAATAATGAAAAATCGCAATGGGTGGCAAATTCGAAGGGTGTCCAATAGGTTTTACATTATTAAAAATACAGCTGAAACAGATGTTCTGATTTTATTACGCTTTAGCTCCTAATTAATATAACTTTTGAATGGCAACATTGAAAATCATTGTATTTCTGAAGAGTGCAAATAATTTTTCCAGCGATTATAAGCGGAGTCTGCACTCCAGGTGTAGTATAGCTCAGGGCCCGTACAACACGGGTTCACATAACAAAATATCTTCCGTGTTATGAGGGGGAGGGGGTCTAGTGTAGTGTGAAGTTTAAATTTTTATGTACCAATGAACATGCAAGAACCAAGCAATGCGTAGCTCAGTAACATTCTATCTGATCCAATCTTCGGGTTTTGTCTGTTGAAATTATGTCTTTTTTACGAATAAGCCTGATTAGGGGCCGAATGCCTCATACGAAAAGCGAGCGAAGCGAGTCTGGGGGCCTTGGCCCCTAGTATGATATATTTTTTCCCCATTGCAGTAAACAATTTATAAAAATTCAGCATTGAGATATAAAGGGCTAAAACGTCATTGCATGTCAAATATCTATGTTGGTAGAAAACATCATTCACGTGTTCCTAGAATCGATGCTTCTCATTTAAAATTTTATTTATCACTGCAGGCATGAAAGGAAATTTTAATCAAAATGAGGCTGCGCGCTGAAAGGCGAAAGCCTTCAGTTTCAGTTCGTTGAAAGCATTGGATTCATCAAACAAAAACTTAATACTTAAATTCCAACGAGCAGATCTGTCTTGCTCTTCGTGCCAAATGCAAGCTGAAAGATTATTAACATGCTTTTATTAGCTTCACCTGTATGTGTGTTTGTATGCTTGTATGTTTGTAACCGACTCCTTTGAACTCGATTTTGACCCATTTTAAACGGTCAGATTTAAATTAAACTTTGTAGATATATCAAGGATCGATGACAATACAATAATTTGATAGGTTTATCGCATTATCCTGATTTTAACATGCTTTTATTTATTAGCTTCACCTGTATGTATGTTTGTATGTTTGTGACCGACTCCTTTGAACTCAAATTTGTCACACTTTAAACGGTCAGATTTAGGGCGAGATTCAAGGGAAACGTGCGCGTTCGAGTTCGAATCGAACGTTTTTCAGTCCCCAGTTCCCAGTCCAGTCCCCAGAATGCTTCCAATGAACAAACCTATCGCGCTGTCACGTGATCAAAACACGATTGTTTTGTTTCAGTTGAATAAGAAACATTGATATATTTCGAAGTTTCCCCTGTTCGACGAGGAAAACGTTCGAATTGTGTTTCACTTGAATCTCGCTCTTAATTTAAACTTTGTACATTTATGAAGAACCGGTGACAATACAATAATTTTATAAGTTTATCTCATTTTCCTGATCAGGATCGCCAGGATTAAATAATTTCCTCATTTCTTATCCTGACTGAAAGTAGAACACTTCCAAAGATTACAATCTTAAGAAAACATTTTTTACTGTGGCCGTGATCGAATAGTGGTTAGTACATTGCGCTGTGGCCGCAATAACCCAGGTTCGAATCCTGGGCACGGGAATATTGTTATATTTACAAAATATCGTGATCCATCACATTATGGAAGAGTTGAGTACAAGAACATGTTAAGGCCATTATTTTTAACACGCTTTTATTTGTTTATTAGAGACCTATTTTTCCTTTTTAGTGAGGAAGGTAGCATTTAACTGCAGGTTGATTAATTCTTTGGTGCACAGCAGGGGCGTTGCAAGAGCGGGAAGGGCTCATGGGGATGCCCCCCCCCCCGAAATGGGACCCTTTACTTAGCTTACAATTTGATATTTTGCTTACAATTTAACTTTAGCTTTAAATTTGATACCCAGCCCACCCGAAATAAAATCCTGGCTACGCCACTGGTGCACAGTGAAAATAAATTATCTCACAGTTTGTACTTTACAACTTAGTGTTCCTCAGTGTCTTATGAGAGATATCATCGAAAATTAAAAATAAATTTTAAATACATACAGTTTAAAAAAAGCTAAAAAGCACCCTTTTATAGCAAATCGAACTAAAAAGTGAAAAATAAAAATATAGTTTAAGAAACCAAAAAACACGCTTTAGTGATAAATTGAACTAACCAAAAAGCGAAAATTAATTCTTAATATAGAAATAAATTAATGAACGAAAAATAGTATTATTGTGAAAAGAGCGTGGGGTGCTCCATATATCAGTTCTTGAGAATATTCGATCGGTACGATTAGTACAGAAATGATACAAAAATTATAGCACAAAGCGCCCAACGCTTTTTTCACAATAATACTATTTTTTGTTCATTAATATATTTATATATTAAGAATTAGTTTTCGCTTTTTTAGTTAGTTCAATTTATCACTAAAGCGTGTTTTTTGGTTTTTTTAAACTATACTTTTATTTTCTGGTTAGTGTTTGCCAATCATTTGATTGGGTAGATTATTTTCGGCGACTACTTGCGATCTTTTTTTTTACTTCTGAACCTCGATTAATAGATTTTCGTTCATAATATAGTAACATACTATTGATAGCAGCTGATATCCCTTGCACTATTTGGCGCCGCTATTTTTTATTCATAATAACATCAGTCATAGTTCATTTGCCATTAGGAGTCAACTTCAGGAAAGAAACATATGCCATTTTGTGCATCTCTCAGCGTAACTGATCAGCACCTATCTTCAAAAATTCAGGAGCAATAACTGGTAATGTTGCTCAACATGCAAAGCAAAATTTTTTTAAAGCCCGATATAATATTATGCGATAATTACTCAGATGCTTGGGCATTTCTCTTAAATACAATCGAATTCGTGCATTTTATTTAAGCTCTAGTTGAGGCTAACAACTCTCAAATATTTAGAAATCTCTACCAAACGTTGTTGTTTTTGTTTTTAATGCCCTGTAGCTAACCACGTAGCCGGCGTCCGATACTCCCTCATTGCGAGATGTGCGAAATTGCGAGGCTTCCATCCAGTTGAGGCCCAGTGAGAATACGGGCTTACCTCGAGGTTTTCTAATTTAGAACGAATACCAGGTGAGAGAGCAGCAACTGGATTAGCACATCCAGTGGTATCGTTTGAGAAAACGGTGGACATTGGAGCCACAATGGAATTTACGTGTACCTATCTAACGCAATTGCAGTGATTTAAGAAAAGATAGTTGTTTTGCTGCGTAGATGTCTTTTTCCACGTTAACACTACTCACTGTAACTACACTTACACTGTCGTCCACTATTCACTTGAACTCTGTGATTATAATGATGATCCAATCAGTCTATTTGTGTTTAAAATCGAGCCGACCACTTCACTTACTTATTGAAACGAATTACTTGACATTTTTTATGGATCACTGTGTCACACAGTCAAGAAGAACGTAACGCTCTTTAAATTTTACTTCGAGTGGTTTTTTTTTTTCAAATTCCAAATATAAGTGTAGTTTTATTATCTTTTTTTTGCAAATGTTAAGCGTTTCTTGAATTCTTATATTTATGAAGTATAAATTAATTGAATAAGTATGGCAGAAAACAAATTCTTTAATTTAAAAAAAATGCATATAGATATTTTTCATCCAGCAGAAATTCCCTTACTCACAGATAACTTATATTATTTCGCTTCTTTCATTTCAAATGTTGCAAAACTGCGTGTCTCGCAGTTGGAGAAAATAACGGTGAGTCTTAATCTGTCAATATTCAATTCAAATATACTTACGAAAGAGATAAACTGCAATTTGTTAAAATGCTTTTTAATGGTATCGACCTTTTTTTTTTTGTTTTCAAAAAATCTATATAACTTCTCATCTTTCTTCGTTAGAAATAAAACGCATAATTCTGCTCCGAGTTCCGCACTTTAATTTCAACGAATGTCATTCATCATGGATCTTCGATCAATTATTTTTCTCGTGACTTCTATCCTTTTATGGTGCCAAAATATCTATACACTCTGAAAAAATATTTACCTAGATTATTTCACAACGTGTGCGTAAACGTCACGCCAACACGTTTTGGTGTGAAGGCTGTGTCAATTTGTTGTACAAGATTCCTCGTGATTAGCTTATCAACGTCATTACGTCATTTTAGAATGAATTTACAACACATAGTGCTGTACTCCAAATCTGCAGCACTTGTTCTGTGTTATTTTAGAGCAATATGTGCGGTAAAATTACAGGTATTTATTTCACTGTAATTCGCATGTATTGTAATAAAACCATTTCTTATGTTAGATATATACAAAGTATACATTTATAGAATGTATTTATGATTCTTTTGGAATTTATTTATTTTATGTATCAGATTACAACGAAATATAAAATAACAAGTTCTGTCTTTTGTCAGAACTAGATGCTATTTTAGAAAGTCTCTTATGATTTGATAGAATTGATTTTTTTATTTCTTAACAGAGATAAAAAGAGGTACTTACTTTGGTTTGTCTTTCTACACGTCTGTCCATCTCTGCTTGAAAGTAAATTATTGCTGTAGAACTGAAGCTTACAAAAGTAATGTTCTTCATGAAAAGTAGGGTTCGAAGTATTCATGGTTATTTTGTGGAAGCATGCAAAAGTATGATAATACATTACAGTCTATGGAAATTTACAGGCATTAACCCTTTTGAAGCGCAGTAAATATACAGGGTGTGTCACAATTCCCTCCCGGATTTGGAAGGCTTATAAAAAATATATATATATGTGGGATCAGGTTAGTCACTGACTCCAATAAACTCACTGGTTTCAGGTTAGTCACTGACTCCAATTAACTCACTGGTTTTATTTAAAACGAGACATTTCATGATCTTAAAGTGCATAGCAAAAAGTTGCACGCACAAAATTTATTAACTACGTGAAAATATAAAGATTGGGTTGTTCTATAGATTTTGAGTGGGGTGAATAGCATAAGTGCTGTGTATTAGCCAAAAGGGCTTGTTTGATGATTAAAAAGTATTTTTCTTTTATTAGTTTTGTTTATTTATTTGACTGTAATCAGCCTTCAGCTTCCTACAAATGGGGGCTCTTTACCGGGATTGATTTACGGACTAACGTTGAGTAATGTTATTGCAGCATTTCAACCATTGAGTAATCCAAGGAACTGTGAGTAGAAATTTTATTATATCTTAAAAGAAGAAGTTTATTAAGAAAATATGTCCTGCTTAACGAAAGCCAAGAAATGTGATTTGTTATCATTATGCGAAGAGTTAGGTATCAATGTTCTGCCAAATACAAAAGTACCTGCGCTTTTAAAGTTAATTAAAGACTCTGAGGATTCTGATGAAGATTTTGTCAAATCTCGCCTTGAGGTCATAAGAGAAGAAAGAGAAATGGCAATCGCAAGAGAGAAGGAAGAAAGGAGGGAAGAAAGAGAATTAGCAATCGCAAGGGAAGAAAGAGAATTTGAGTTACGACGGTTAGAAATTACTTGTAGACGAGAAACCACAATAGAAAATCCGCTTGAGTCTAATAATGAGAATAGAAAACAAACTCCGCAAAATATTATGACGCGATTCGACGGATCCGGAGATATTAGTATTTATATAGCACTATTCGAAAAACAAATCGGCCGATTAGACATACCTAAAAATAATTGGGTAATGCATTTATTAAGTTTGTTACCATTAGAATTCGTAAATATAATATCGAGAGAATCGGATCCCTTAGCAGATGATTACGATAACGTGAAAAATCTTATTTTAAAGCGTTTTAAGTTAACGGCAGAAGTTTATCTCTCACAAGAAACAGCAGTCCGCCAATAGGCGAGATTTTGCTTTCGAGCTTTGTAACTATTTTGATGAGTGGATTCATGGTATGGAGGTTGGCGATTTTGAAAATTTGAAGGAATTAATTATAACGGATCGTATAAAACAGAGTTTGCCTTATGACATTCAAGAACTTTTTATTGATGACCTCCCAAGTATTAAAAAAGTTGATGTGTTAGTAAACAAGCTAGATGATTATGAAGCCGCAAGGCGTAGTTTCAAGAAGGGCATTAATCGAAGTTCAAATAATTTTGAAATGACTAATAAAAGATCCTACATGAAGGAATCGGATAATGAAAAGTATTTTAATCGTGTCCAAAATAATAATAAATCTAGATATTCAAATAGCGCGAATAATTTAAATGTTGACTGTGTGATAAAAAATAGAGACATATCAAAAATTAAGTGCTTCGCCTGTAATCTCTACGGCCATGTTGCTTCTCAATGTTTAAATAGAAAAAATGATTGCCAAATTTCCCGCCATGATTCTCGACAAAATAAAAATTTCAACCAAGTATCCACTTCACATACCAAAAAGGAAGCTAACTTCTATATCTCAAATTCCAATAGGATGGAAAAAGATATTCAAATTAACGGCAAGAAGGCAAGATGTTTGATCGATACTGGAAGCGAATTGAACCTAGTGAATTACGAAACTTATATAAAAATTGGCTCTCCAAAACTATTTTCTGACGATGTAAAAATATCAGGTATCGCCAAAGAAGTAGTACAACCATTAGGTTATTTTCCAACGGAATTGTGTATCGATAATATTACAATTTCTGCTAATGCTTTCGTTATGAAAAATCTCGCGCATGAAATTGTTTTAGGAGTCGACGTAATCAACAAATTAAATTTATCTATCGATGAAAATGGATTAAAGGTATTAGGCAAGCGCGAAAATGTTTCGATCGGCTACATTAAAGTAGTAAAAGAATTTGTAACTGGATATAAGGAATCGCCTAGAATTCAGAGTATTGAAAATAAAAACACTTTTCAAATAAATGAACTGTTGACGCATCAATATTTGCCTAATGAAACGGAGTCAAGCGAAAATACTTGTATAAAAACATCTTATATAAATCACGAGAGTAGTGTAAACAAGGTCTTAAATGAGAATCAAGTTTTCCTTGAGAGCAAGGGGAAAGAATTTGAAAATGAAGGGTTACCAGAATATAATTTTTTGATTAATCTATCCGAAGCTGTAAGCTCTGAAGAAATAGATTTGAGTCATTTGATTAAGTTAGATTGTAAAGAAGAAATCAGGAAGTTGATTGCAGATTACAAACCAAGAAAAACGAAGACTGCTGAACTGAAGATGAGCATAATTTTAACTGACGATATACCTGTGAGCGAGCGTCCACGAAGATTTCCTTTGAAAGAACAGAAAATAATAGAAGATCAAATTCATGAATGGTTAATGGATGGGATAATTAGACCTAGTTATTCTGATTATGCTGCACCAGTGGTGTTATGTAAAAAGAAGGATAACTCGTATAGTTTGTGTGTAGATTATCGAAAATTAAATCGGAAGATCGTTAAAGACCGTTTCCCTTTACCATTAATTGAAGACGTATTAGATCACTTGGAGAAGGCGAAAGTTTTTACAACTTTAGATCTGAAGAACGGATTTTTTCACATCGAAATAGATGAGAAGAACAGAAAATATACTGCATTTGTTACACATAATGGGGAATATGAATTTTTAAAATGTCCTTTCGGGTTAAGCACATCACCAAGTCAATTTCAACGATTCATAAATAGAGTTTTCAGAGAGTTGCTGCGTGATAATACTATTGTTATTTACATGGATGATATAATCATTCCATCCCAAGATGAAGAGGAAGGAATTGAAAAGTTAAAGAGAGTGCTGACTGTTGCCTCTGAATACGGGTTGGACATCAATTTTAAAAAGTGTCAGTTTTTGAAAAGAAAAGTTGAATTTCTCGGTTATGTCGTTGAAGACGGAACAATACAACCTTCACCCAATAAGTCACTAGCCGTTCAAAGGTTTCCTCAACCTAAATCCATTAAGCAAGTTCAGTCATTTCTAGGGTTAAGTGGATATTTTCGCAAGTTTATACCCAAGTATGCCCAGATAGCCAGACCATTGAGTGATCTACTACGAAAAGGCTCCACATTTAAGTTTGGTCCTGAACAAGAAGAAGCATTTAACAAATTGAAAGAAATTTTGTCCCAAAAGCCAGTATTACATTTGTTCAAACAAGGATCTCCATTAGAATTGCACACTGACGCAAGCAGCCATGGTTTTGGTGGCATATTACTACAGAAAGGAGATGATGAAAAATTTCATCCTATACAATATATGAGTAAGAAGACAACTCCTCAACAAGAAAAGTATTGCAGTTATGAATTAGAGGTTCTCGCAATAATCGAAGCCCTAAAAAATTCAGAAACTATCTGTTAGATTCAAAATTCAAGATCATTACTGATTGTCAGGCATTTCAGAAAACGTAGAACAAAAAGGAATTAGCGGCAAGAGTTGCCAGATGGGTTTTATTCCTAGAAGACTTTGATTATAAAATCGAACATCGAACAGCAGATCGAATGAAACATGTGGATGCACTGAGTCGAAACACTGTTCTAATCATCACTAGATCTTTAGATGGGGTAACAGCCCGAATTATCACTTCACAAGAGCAGGATGAACATATAAAAACAATAAAAACCTTAGTTGACAAGGGAGAAGAAAACGGTTACTTCCTTAAGAATAATGCGTTATACAAGTGGGAAAATGGAAGAGAGTTGCTAGTAGTACCTGAAGAAATGCAAAATGAAATCATTAAAAAGATGCATAACAGAGGTCACTTTGCTGTCTCCAAAACAGAAGAATTAGTAAAGCAAGAGTTCTATATTCCAAAATTGAGAAAACAAGTCGAGACGGTAATAGCAAACTGTATTGACTGCATTTTACACAATAGAAAACGCGGTAAAGCCGAAGGATTTTTGAATCCAATTCCAAAAGAAAACTTGCCCTTAAGCACCTACCATATTGATAACATTGGCCCATTGCCATCTACTGACAAAAGATATCAGTATATTTTCACAGTAACAGATGCTTTCACGAAGTTTACGTGGTTTTATCCTGTTAAGTCTATATCAGCCAAAGAAGTCATAGACAAACTGAAACTACAACAAGTAGTGTTCGGCAATCCTTCAAGAATAATATCAGATAGGGTGTCTGCATTCACATCTAAAGAATTTGAAGAATATTGTGCAGAGCAAAGTATCGAACACATAAAGATAACGACCGGATTGCCTAGAGGGAACGGACAGGTCGAAAGAACGCATGCCATCTTGATTCCAGTCCTGTCAAAACTTTCTAAAGAAGACAGTTCAAAGTGGTACAAGTACGTAGCCGACGTACAGAGAATTATCAATAGCTCTACCACAAGAAGTACGAAATTCACTCCTTTTGAATTATTGATAGGAATTAAAATGAAAGATAAGAATGACTTGAGAATTAAGGAGATATTAGAAGATGAATATATGAACTACATGATGAAAGAACGAGAAGATATGAGAGAAGAAGCGAGGAAAAACATCATGAAAATTCAAGAAGAAAATAAGAATCAATTTAATAAGTGTAGAAAGGAATCAAAGAAGTATAAGGTTGGTGATATAGTGGCAATCAAAAGAACCCAATTCGGTTCAGGCTTAAAGCTGAAAGAAAATTATCACGGACCTTATAGAGTATCGGTTGTAAAGCCAAACGATTGCTACGAAGTAGAAAAGGTAGGAAATCACGAAGGTCCAAATAAAACATCCAGTGCCGCCGAGTATATGAAGCCTTGGGGAAAATGACTTAAGTTTCAGTCGAGGACGACAGAACTGTCAGGACAGCCGATCTGTGGGATCAGGTTAGTCACTGACTCCAATAAACTCACTGGTTTCAGGTTAGTCACTGACTCCAATTAACTCACTGGTTTTATTTAAAACGAGACATTTCATGATCTTAAAGTGCATAGCAAAAAGTTGCACGCACAAAATTTGTTAACTACGTGAAAATATAAAGATTGGGTTGTTCTATAGATTTTGAGTGGGGTGAATAGCATAAGTGCTGTGTATTAGCCAAAAGGGCTTGTTTGATGATTAAAAAGTATTTTTCTTTTATTAGTTTTGTTTAATTATTTGACTGTAATCAGCCTTCAGCTTCCTACATATATATTGCCGAGAAATCAATAAAGTTGACGTTATTGGATAAAGAAATGTTAAAAGTTTTGTTTCACCGATGTCCAATATGTGAACCTATCGTGATGCAGCAGATATCAAGTCTAAAGTCAGATTCTTCCCTCCCCTCTCTCCCTTTAACATGTCGCGATCCATATTAGCAATTGCGGTTGTGATCTTTCTGCGTAAATCTTTAAATCATGAGGCACAGGGGGCACGCACACACGATCTCTTATGTAACCCCATAAAAAATTTGCATGATCAGGAGAGCGGGGTGACCACGGAAGAAGCCGATTATCGTCGTCAGAACCTCGACCAGTCCAATGACGAGGAAGCTTGTTATTGGGTAAACAAAACTTTTAATGCTCCTTTCTCCAGCTAAGTCCAATTTGCTGCTGTATTGATATTATATTACTTTTATAAGCCTTACGAACCCGGGAGTGAATTGTGACATACCCTGCATACTACATACTGTAAATGCGTTTGTATCAGTTTGCTCTCCATGAAAAATGAAAGACAGTCTAATCCGTGAAAAGTCTAATTCATTTAATATTACTGTATTGAAAAATAACATGTGATTATAAAACCTTGAAAAGTTAATACTTCTGATTTCAAGTACAAATAAGCAGCGATGGTACTTAATTTATCGGTAATCACCCATAGATAAGAGGTTCTAGTTTTTATAAATTACTTATTGTTTAACATTAAAGAAGTAATACATATTAATTACATTTTCTAATTACCTCCGCCGCTGATTGGTGAGACAGGATGGATTTATATGCTGAAAAGCGTGACCTCGAAAATTATTGTGTACCTTTTAACCCATCGTTAAATAGAGCTCTTGTTTTTTTTAATAATTTTTTTAAATTTCTATTTTAGATTATGGTTTATACTAAAATTATTCATGATATGCTTACCAATATGGACTTTCATTTTTTTGATGATGAATTTGATCATATACATAAATATTTTAACTTAAATATTTCCAACACAAACTTTTAACTTTAGATTCACTAGCTACCTTAAAGCATTAGACTCAACCATAAAATATATTCTTTCTTCATTTCATCATATTTTATGCACAGCAAAATTATTTTCAGATATACTTTGAATATCTGATTTCCATATTTTTTCCTCTTTCCAAAAATGTTCATTCTGCGAAGAACTGAACTTTGGAATCATTGAAAACTATCAGCGTTTGTGTAAGAGTGTTCATAAACGCAGATAATCTATGTTTTACAGAAATGGTCTTCAAAACTAAGTGCTTAAAAATTTATTTTAAAAAAAAAGAAATAAGAGAAAAACTACTTCAGTAAAAACAAACTACTTGAAACTTATCAAGTGATTGCAGTTAAAACAAACACGCCATTTTTAAAGAAAGATATTTTTTCTTCATCCTAGTCTAACATGCAGTTAAATAATTGCAATGGATTTATCAAAAATGTTGAAGAAATTTCGATGTTAGTTCAGTCATCCGAATTGATTCCATCGAATGGTGTAGATATAGAAATTCTTACACCACAAATATTATATAACGAGAAGAAAAAGCCCGTTGTAGAGGAAATTACAACGGGCGCTAGAAAAATCATTTGACGAAAATATATCTACGCTCAATATATTTAATATTCGTCCACCTAAAATAAATAACTTAATATTCAATTTTTATTCTA
>JAWZYV010000500.1:0-19764 GCA_038373885.1 Cheiracanthium punctorium
CTATCCGTTATTTCAAAATATTTAACACTAAATAAACTTTCTTGCAAGTAAAAGTAAACAACAAATACAATACTATTAAATGTAACATAAAAATAAAATATTAGACCTTAAATACTTTTATCCAACAATAGGTAAACAATCAAATCAGTTTCTTAAAAGATATATTCTAAAAAATTTTTAAATAAGAGAAAAAAAAATATTTAAAAGAGAAAAAAAAATATTTCATATACACTCTTTAAATTCAATTATGAAAAAAGAAAATTATTGGATTTCTCTCTAATTTCATACTTCAACAAGATATTTCAGAAAAGGTCTTTAAAATTTTAGAAATTTTAACATCAGATTTTTAAGCAATAACTTCAGAATTTTTTTGGAAAAGACTCACCCGTTTCTCAGCATGAATATCTTAATCCGTGGCAGGGTATTAAAAAAATTTTTCAGCCAATTTGGCTCAAACACACACACAAACACTCAGTAGAAAAAGATCCTTCCTAATTGTATGGCACAATTCTTCTTCCTGAAAATGTAGGTCAAACTCTTTTTCACATTCCAGAAACCCGATATACTCAACCTAGAGGGTGGTTGAAACAGCTGCTTTTCTCGAAAACAGAGATCACAGGACGATGCGAAGATGGGGGGATGTGGGGATCCTTTGCAGACACTAATATCAACAACTCCACCGAAGATATTCTGTCAACGTAAACACTGCACGAAGATCCGCACTATCTCTAAAACACGGGAGAACAGAGACCTTCTGCTTCCTTCCTTTTAACTCGAACGAGGAAAAACCTTCCTTTTTCTTTGCAGCGACGAACACTAGGATCTCTCGTAAAATTTTCTGACTTACTGGCGTAAGGCGATCTATAAATTTCTTATACAATTCTTCCAAACGAATTTCTCGTTTTCTGGCTTACTGACGTAAGTGGCACACAGTACCGCAATTCTCTAGCTCCACGAATTTCTCGTAGCTTAACTCCTTCTTCTAAAGCTTCTGAATACTGGCGTATTCGTTGTATGTAATACTGACGTATTTAACAGCATCTGCCATCTAACTAATTCCAACTCTTTAAATCCCGAATTCTGACACCAGCTGTGGCGTCCTAAATAAAGAGAGAGCCCTTTTGCTCACACAAAACACTTTATTAGACGCACATAAAAACACATAGAAGATTTGAGTTGGAACTTAAATAGTCAGATGGCGGGTTCGAAAAACATTTTGGCCGTGCCGGCCCGAAACCAGAGGAAAGTACCTCTGTACTGGTCACCAGTGCCGATCCTAGCGGGGGGCAAGATGGTGCACCGCACGTGGGCGGCCAAACTTAAGGGGCGGCGAAATGATTATCAACCAACATAAAAAAATAATAATGGCCTTATATAAATGTTTTTTTTTTTTAAAGAAAGAAAGAAACAAACAAACTTTGAGTGAACATTACCCTAAACCCTAACCAGCTGCTCGCAGTGTTTCACATACTCACAAGCCGTTCAGAGTTGCCTGAGATCGCTTTGGCCTAAAACGCTCAAACCACATCGCTACATCGCTACACTGGAGTCGGTTTGGGGCGAAACAATTCCTTTTTTTCCATAGCCGCGAATCACCGTCCTCAAATGAACGTTAGTGTGTCCTGGGAAAAGTGTTGCCCCAAGTGATATAAATGAGACCGTGGTTTTGGAGAATGTATGGACATAGCAGAATCTGATCTCGCAGAGGCTCATCCTGGAACATCCAAAGAAAACACAACCTCTGTTTTTACTGTCAGTGATGCTGGTACTTGGCCTTCTAAATTAACTTTTAGAACTATTGAACTTTTAATTGAGACGGAATTTATGTCTGTAAGTGAAAATTTTAAATTTACTTACAAGTGAAACTGGTAGACAGATTTAGTTATTCGTATTTTTACAAGTCATTGAAAAATGTGAAAAAGTTAAGACGAACTTGGCTTTTATATTCTGTTTCATTAGATGCCGCATATTGCTTTCCATGCAAATTATTTGGAGGGTCCGAAGGAGAAAATATTCAGCTTATTAGTCTTGGTTATAGGGATTGGCAACATTGCTCTGACTATTTTTCTAGACACGAGAATAGTGCAAAACATATGAAATGTGTTAAGACTTTTTGGGAGCTCAAAACACGGCTAAGCAACAATAGCACAATAGATAGAGAACAACAAAACTTCATTTCTTTGGAAAAGAAACGTGGAGAGCAATTATCGAACGAATGATTGCTATTGTGCAATATTTGGCTAGCCAGAACTTAGCTTTTAGAGGTAGTAGTTCAAACCTATACGAAAAAGCAATGGAAACTTTTTAAAAGCGGTGGAAATGATAGCCAAATTCGATCCTGTTTTACTTGAACCTATAAATAACATCCAAACATCGGGTAGGATAAAAAAAAACCCTCATTCCCTATTATTTAGGTCAACATTTTCAAAATGAAATTATTGCACTTTAGCTGATTCTACTAAAAAACAGATTATAAAAATAATACAGAAGTCCAGATTTTTTTCTGTTATATTGGACAGCACACCGGACATTAGCCACACTGAACAAATTACCTTTATAATTCGAATGCGTGAACATGTCAGATAGCAAATCAGTCATTTCCGAATTTTTTTGTTGGATTTTACCCAATTAAGGATAGTACAGGGGAAGGTTTGTTGAATTTTGTGTAAATCTCGATGTTCAAAACATTCGGAAACAAGGATACGATAATGGCGCCAACATGCGCGCAAAAAAAATATAGGTCTGCAAAAAAGACTATTAGATATTAATCCTAGGGCATTTTTTGCACCATGCGTGGTACATTGTCTGAAAGTAAACGACGCTGCTAAATCAAGTGGAGAGATTGCAATTTTTTTTAATGTTATTCAAGAATTATACAACTATTTTTCAGCTTCGATATACAGATGGGATATTTTAAAGAATACAATTACAAACTTTTCTTTAAAGCCGCTAAGCGATACTCGCTGGGAGAGTCGAATACTTGCATTACGACCATTGCAAACAGATCTTAAAAATATCCTCGTTGCGCTGAATCAACTTTCACATGAAGCAAAAGATCGTGTAGCAAAGCTAAAAGCTAAATCTTTAACGGAAACAATTTATGCATTTAAATTTATATGTTCAGTAATGATTTGGCACGATTTTCTAGAAAGAATAAATATTGTTTCGAAAATGTTACAGCAATCGAACATAGATTTAGCAGAATGTGTCGAAGCATTAAGAAATTTAAACACATATTTAATTTCGAAAAGAAATGACGAAAGCTTTGCCACATTCATCAATCAATCGTCTGTTATTGCACAGGAAATTAATGTAGAGCCCGAATTTTCTGAAAGAAAAAAACCTCGTATGTTTCACTACGAATTACATGATGAAGATGTTACAGACTCTGAAAAAAGGTTTAAGATTAATTTTTATTTTCAAATTTTGGATATTTCCATCAATTCAGTAGGTGAACGTTTCGATTTGTTGGAAAGCTGTTTCTCAATATTCAGTTTCTTACTAACTTTTAACTCTGAAGATAGTGACAATTTGAAAAAAAAGTTGTATGGATTTGGACATTAAACTTCAAATAAATAAAGATGGAAAAATAGAAAGGGACTTAGACGGTCTAGAATTGCAGTGAACTATTATGCTTTCGAGATCTGTTTCCAAATACTTGCCGGTTAAAGCCATTAGAAATTTTGAATCATATATTAAGTCGAGATTTAACATCATATTTTCCCAATTTATCCATAGCACTCAGAATATTTTTGACTATACCAATCAGTGTTGCTTCAGGTGAAAGAAGCTTTTCAAAATTAAGTTTGATTAAAAATTACTTAAGATCTACAATCTCACAAGAAAGGCTTACGAATTTGGCTATTATTTCAATTGAAAGTGACATCTGTGAGGTGTTAGAGATTTTAAGTGTTATAGAGGAATTTGCCTGTAAGAAATCTCGAAAAATATTTTTATAATTTTTTGAAAGATCAGAAATATTTATTGTAGTTGTAGATTGTATATTACTGAAAATAAATTACAAACTTTAACTTGATTTTCATCCATTCCATGCTTTTTACACTTCCATACATTTTAAAAAAAGTGATTGATAGTAATTTATTTAAACATTTTGTTGGCTTGTAAGAAAATGGGCGGCCAATTTTAATTTGCACGTGGGCGGCCGAAGGTCTAGGATCGGCACTGCTGGTCACTGTCTGGAACCGAACTCTTCTCTGTCTTGAACTACCGATCTTGCTCTGCGCTGGGATCTCAAGTGGATTTCGATCACTTGGCACTAGGGATCGACCGATAGTATCGGCGCCGATACCTCCTATTTTTTTAGGTATCGGTATCTGTTCTTTCGATTCTAAAAGTATCGGGAAGGTATAGGTTTCTGTTGCTTTCATCCATTTTCACCGATACTTTTCAACCGATACTTCGCTTTTCAGAAGAAAAACACGCAGTCGCAATACCATTCTAGAATCTTTATTTTGGTAATGAGATGAGAGTCGTCGTTTCAATGGCACATTTGTTTGCGCAAGTGTTTTCGAACAGTGTCTATTTTTTAATTCTAACCATCGCTAAATGGATTTGTATCACCAAGTGTGGTCGACATTATGGACGAAGAATCGTTAGATGACAGTTTAACAGGACGATCGTCTATTCTTCTAAACGAGTTTTGTCTGAGAAAATTAATCTGGACCAATTTGTGATCCCAACCAATATGTTCCTTACACCAGAGTAATCTCCATCAGCAAGTGTAAAAGGTAATAAAAAGGTCATTCCGCATTTTGAAAGGTTTCAAACTACCACAGTCTGCAAGCTCATTTGTATGGTAATTTGCAAATATGTTAAGTATAGCAAAGGAAACGCTCTTATAAATGGACATTATTTTTACAACATTAAAAATAGACAACAAACCAAGGTGAAATCAATAATAAAGAAAAGTTAGTTTCCACCTATAAAAAAAGTATGAATTGAGAAATGCAGAAAATTCGACAATAGCTCAAGTGATGAGATATGTTATTGTCTGGTATATGTTGGTAATTTTGAATACAGGGAATGTTTCATTCATTACGTAAGAATCAAAATTTTGTAAAATAACAAAAATAAATATGTACTTATAAATATTCAATTCTCTCGTTTCAGGTAAAAAATATTCACCCTTCGTCAGCTAAAAGAAAAAAAAAGTAGGAAAATCCGAAACGCTTTCAGATTTTAAATATGCACTAAAGAACTATTCACGAAAAACGTATCATAATACATGCGTCTTCCCTATTTTCTTTCCTTATTCTATTTAGTTGGAATGTGTATCATTATTCATTAGTGTGCCGTATACTTCTCCCTTGTTCTATGAAACACATCTTTGGAATTGAAATCTATCTTAAAATCGCCTACTAAAACAGTTTTACAATCTTCGCCAGGCATGTTCTAACTATAATTTTCTAGTTCCTAGCCAAATTCGGAAGATATCACCAAGCTCAGTTTGGTCTTGCAGTTGATTTTTGCCAGCAAAAGGAAAGATCAATTATAAAAAATTGCAAACCTTGTGCGACTTTCAAGATTTTAATCTACCCCCCCCCCCCCCCCCGCCTCCGCGTTATTTGGCAAACACATTTGAAAAGATCTTCACTCTGTCAGTTCATGCTAAACCCGACGTCCATAACATTGTACTATTTCAGGTTCAGTCATTGAGATCATAGAATTCATACTTGACTCTTGAGATTTTCCAATTAAGTATACAGTATCATGAAATGTACATAAAATAGAGTTCAAAGCAGACTCATAACTCATGCTAAACCTGAAGTCCATAACATTGTACTATTTCAGGTTCAGTCATTGAGATCATAGAGTTCATACTTGACTCTTGAGATTTTCCAATTAAGTATACAGTGTCAAGAAAGACTCCAAACATCACCAAGAAAGAGTGGCAGCACAGCGATCTCCGTCCCATGCCCGTCCCAGCCTCCCAACCATCTTCGACATGAGTCTTCTCACTTCATACAGCTTCTCGATATCTCCTTATGTCTTCAGCAATGATAATTGCACTGGTTATTAGGTCACGTATTTCTTTTCTCAACTCGTAAATATTCACCTTTTCTCTTGATTTCGGGAGTTCATGAGCTACTGTTTCCGGTGCAGAATCGCTCTTCATGTCTTCAGCGATGAAAATGGCATTATTTATAAGATAACGTATTTTTTGTTTCAATTTGTAATTCCGGTTCTGCTCCGTTGGTTTCGGTTGAGCTGCTGCTATTTCCTGCGTCCAAGTGTCATCGCAAGCAAAACTTCTAGACCTCTGCTTGTATGGCATCATTTCGTGTTCCAATATTTGTTGAGTAGTAGGTCTTCTATATGGGTCCACCCTTAGAACGCCAGTCAGAAAGTTTAAAACGTGACAGCATTCAGATTTCTGTATTTCAGAACAGGGAAACCTTGCTTGCAGAATATTCTCAATTGCCGAGCCCTATAAAAATTTACAATAAATGTGTTATTTCAGTAATTTCTTTGCATTGCTGTATACAAATAGTTATACTAGTGATTAAACTGTAATTAAAAGCAATATAGCCAGTTTTGAGTGCTTTTTATCTATTGGTTATGATATTCTGAGCTACAGTTTACGTGTTTTGAAGTCAGCGAGTTAATAGCTATCCAGATAACTGTCTTTCTAAATGGTGAATCTTAAGCTCCGCTCTCCACAATTTTGGGTAAAGTCGTTCGTCTCTCGTATTAACTATTTATTAACACTTAGTTTGTGTGAATATCCGGGTTATACTTAGAAGCTTACTTCGAATATTTATGATAATTTTACGTTTACTTAAATGATTATTTGTAGAATGTTTCCAGACATACCTTTCTGAAGCAAAATTAAAAACTTTTTCAATATACACATACAGCCCAACTTTAAGAATTTGCAAAGATAGTCTATTTTAAGGTTATGAAATAGTCATGAAAATAAACTGTTATTGTGGCAAACAAGAGCTCATTATCTTGCATAGTAAAACTCTAGGTTTGCTCTTGTTTTCTCACCACTAAGGAATTAAAGCCCATTCAAAAAAACCGGAAAGAAAAATGAGGCTCTTTTTTTTTTTTAAATGGAGAGGTTCTGCATTTCCTTCAGGCTAAATTCTTTTTGTATTCTTGTCAACCCTTTGAGGCGCAACCCTTTACCAATGCTGAAAAAAGGGCATTCGTTGCCATTGCTCGACATAACTACCAGCAAGATGCGGACGATCGAAACGTTCATCGCATGCCACAGATCTAGAGACCCTTTTTTGACGACAGCTGGCTGTGCCGGCACAACCAGCTGAACGTTTCGATCGTCCGCTATCTTGCTGGTAGTTAATTCGAGCGATGGCAATGGCTGCCCTTGTCAGTGCTGTTAAAAAGAATCGTGAGAATTTTTTTACGGGAAATGACGTGCTAAAAAGTAAAGGATTCTCGTGGATCTATGTCACCCGCAACTATTTTTATAGAAATCAAATCTATTCTTCGTGGCTGGCAACAGTCAAAACGTCATAGTTTGGTGTTCCCAAAGCGGGAACACTGCGCGTTAAAGGGTTAAAGTTTTAAAGTCAGATTAGGAACAACTTCATTGTATTGCTGAATATGTATAAAGAACAGTTTATTTTGTAACGTGTTTACTTACTTCAAATAACTTTAATAGCAGTGGCCTTTGTTCTTTCCACCAATCCATTTTTTTTCTGAGCTTGAGTGTGGCAGGTTCAAATCCTGTGAAACAACTTAGTACAGTCATTCCGTAAGTCCAGACGTCAAAGGAGATGCCGTCGACTTTAGGCCTATTACACTGTTTGTGTTTTAAGTCGAACATTTTTTAAAAGGGCGCTACTGTAGGGTCGATAGGTCTGAATTCTGGATCCCAACATTCTGGAGGGCATGACGTCAGTCGTAGTCCGTACCTGCAAACAAACTCTGTGAATTCAGGTATTTTTTTTATGTAAAGCTCTTGATTTTAAAAACTGGGTATGAAGAAAAGACATTTGAAATTCTGATAATCTATTAATCTATCTATTTTTTAAAAATCTTGCGCGGATTACTATTTTGCAGATGTGAATGAACAATAATCATAATGTCGGTGAAATGCTACTGCGATTCTCTATCGAGAACTGTGTAGATTAAAACAGAAAGTATTATGGATCGTAAGTCCTTACTTGTGTGTGTGTGTGTGTGTGTGTGAGTCTTAAATAATACAAAAGATAATTCTTTGAACTGTCTTCAGGCCTGACGAGAGGGGGAATTTCCTCCGTGCACGGGTTTTCTTGGGGCTCGTGATTATAAATTTCCGAAAACTTTCTTTTGTATAGATAGAAAGAAGAATACGTGAAATTCAGCACCGACTCGAATAAGTAAAGCTGATGCCCTAAACACTGTATTGCTAACGTCACATACCGAGGTCATACTTACCTAGGCCTAGAAGGGGTTCTATACTTACCCGTTTCACACGCAAACCGTTTTGAGAGGGCTGAGACTTATTTGGCAGTTTTGGGGTCGCAGTGCTAAAAATACAATATGCTAACCCTTTGAGGCGCAACCCATTCCCAATGCTGAAAAAAGGGCAGTCGTTGCCATCGCTCGACTTAACTACAGCAAGATGGCAGACGATCGAAACTTTCATCGAGTGCCACAGAGCTAGAGACCCTTTTTTGACGACAGCTGGCTGTGCCGGCACAACCAGCTGAACGTTTCGATCGTCCGCTATCTTGCTGGTAGTTAAGTCGAGCGATGGCAACGACTGCCCTTTTTTCAGCATTGGGAAAGGGCTGCGCCTCAAAGAGTTAAACTACTTAAAACTAAACCGAGGCCTAGTTAGCCTGCGCGGTAATCTGGCTCTAGTTAAGTAGTTTCACGACGTGATGGTGGAAACGATTTCAGCGAAACGAGTCGTCATTGATCAGTCGAATCGAAACTGGCTCTGGCTCTGATCTTTTTCGGTAATCAGGCCCTGAAGAAAAGCTCATATTTAACAGCAAGTGCTTTTGTTTTTGTAAAGAAAAAAAAACAGTTATTTGTATATAATACCAACATTAATTTTTTTAAATGAAAGCTAGAAAAGTGAAAGTATCAGTGTGAAGCAAAAGCACTTTATTTCTATTTTACGATGAGAACAACTTAATCATTATGGGAGATGGCCCGTCAGATCTCCGACCCCCCCGACCTACGGGCCTGACTGTCTTTATGATTCGGTGTTTGACTTTTTTCAACTTTCACTTATTTGATAATTCCTTACGAATTTTTTCACAAGTACTCTTCCTACATAAACGATCTTTTATCGATGCACGATTCTATTAATCATTTTAAGCACCAAAAGATGGTGCAACGTTTATACATAGAAAAGTTGCAGCTAATCTATTACCATTTTATGGTTAACTGTCAAACTCCTACTATTATATTCGGACCTCGGAAAATATAACAAATTTCATAGATTGGGGGCGCCCCAAATCTATCAATGCCCGGTGCCTATATTGGTCATAATCGGGCGCTGGTGAAGTGTCTTCATTATCGGAGTCAGTTTCACTTTCCTGGCCCCCATTTTTATCACCTGTTACTCTTCCACTAAGTGGTCTGTTCAAAAATTAAAATTTTCTTCAAAACTAATGAAAAAAATCAAAGGTAAATCTGAAATATTCGCTATGGGAAGATAAGCTCTTCGTTATATGGAGAATGTTTATAGTGCTATTTAAGCATCAAAGTTACGTTTCCATGAAAAATTTCGTTATAGGGAGAAATTCGTTGTAAGGAGACTTCCTTATAGGGAGATTCTTCTGTATATATAGGCTTTTGATGTCTTTGGAGAAAGTCTAGCTCTTGATATAGATTTCGCGCTTAAGAGACACGTTTTAAATTTTTATTTTAAAAAATTGGCGCAAGGACATCTGATTCGACTTGGGTATGATATAGATATCAAAATTGATGGGGGAGACCGTCCTTGACATCGTTTGATATTTCAGGGGATGACGACCTTTAAAGTGTTAAGCAGATATGGGTAACCTTTGAAAAGTTGTGGGCCAAACTTTAGGATGTTAGCGAAGTCGCGGGCCAAACTTGCGGATTTTAACGAAGTGGCGGGCCGTATAATTGGGATTTACATGGCATATTCAATGGTTTATACGGAGTTTTCAAATGTTCCGCTGGCCGGATCAAAAGCCGTGGCGGGACACGTCCGGCGGTTGCCCATATTTGTGTTAAAGTGTAATATTTCAGCCTTCGAAATACGTTTGAGGAATTTGTTTCAATTTAGTTTATAGAACTTCAGATATAGACATTTTAATATTAGTCAGTCGGAAATATTTGAAACCGAAAGTAGCATTCTGCTATCGGAAGTGAATCGTTTTTCTGCGCATGCAAACGGGATAGGATTTGGACCGAATGACGTTTGTCGGACATACCCCCCCCCCCCCCCCCCACTGCATGGTGTTTCTCCTCAAACGTAAAAAAGCCGCCCCTTTTGTGCTCTAGATCAGTGGTTCCCAAACTATGGGCCGCGACCCATTGTTGGATAACGGGATGCAATTTCGGTGGGTCGAAAAATTTCGGGAAAAATTAAACTTTAGTATTTTATATATACATAGTAAACTATACTATTTTATATAGCCTAGCCTATATGAGTTATCGATATGAAGTAGTGGGTCTAAAAAAAAACATCTAGTTGAAGATTTTTTTTGAAGAGAAGGACAAAAAAGTTTGGGAACCTATGCTCTAGATCAAGATTTTCTCAGTTTTAGTTCGAAATGGCCCCCCTTTCGAGGAAGGCACCCAGACATTGTTTACCGTGCCACGCCGCCCCTGCTCAGAGCTTAGAATTAAAACAAGTAAAATTTGTTCATATCAATCACAGAAAAACATGTTAAGAATGATCATAAAAACAAAAGCACTGAAGAGCAATTTCATTAAATATGAATACTTTAATTAGCAACTTTTCTTTAAGACTTGAAAATTGAATTTAGTTTATCATTTTTGGATTTTTCTTTAACCTTCATTTAATCTCGACATTTTTAAGCATCTTTTATTTAAACACTCCAAGGAGTAGCTTGAAAACGAACAAAAATATTTTTCATCATATTGCAGCTGTTCGAACCCAAAATTAATGATACTAAAATTATAAACAAAAACTACATATATAAATAATTTATTTCTTCGCAAAGAAATTAACTTTTTGGTAGTGACATGAAAACTGGCGACTCCCGTGAACTTTAATTAGTTGGTCCAGAAATTAAATGATTCATTTTTAAAACATTACACACTATCAAAAGTTCGGATTATCAAACATTTAATGATTGTATTATCTATCAGATTAATGTGAGAACGTAGGATTTGTGTATCATTCTGTTTTGAAAAGTGTAATAATTATCAATATCTAATAATTATTTATATTGTTAATTTAAAAATTGAATCTGTATTAGTATAATTAGTGATACTAATTATTATTTAGTTTATTTCACATTTTGGGGTAAAAAGCATATTTCTTGTGAATAGTATTTTGTTCATATATAAGGAACATATAAGGACGTACAAAACGTATATATAAGAACGCACATTCTTCGTACGGAAAAGATCAAATACATGGATCATCCGGATTAATTGTGACTTAACCCTGTCCGGAGAATCAAAATATTCGGATTTTCAAAAAGAATTTAAAAATGATCATATGAGTTCTACTAAAAAGAAATCTTGCTAAAACATTTAATAATTCCCTTAGTGGTTAAATAATTGGAGCAGATAAATAAACCATTAATTAATGTGAACTTATCATGCATTTTAAGAGAAGAATTTACATACGTATTTAATGAACAATATGTAAATACATATGTACTTACATATTACTGTACAATTTATACATTATCACAAGTTAATGCAGTTTAAGAAATCTGAAAAATATTTTCATATGTGAAAGAATTATAATTGAAGAAAATCTAAATAAAACCTGCAACCTTTGAAGTTGAATAAATTTCATGTATTTACTTTTGTAAGCACAAAATCGAGGCATGAACCAAAAACAAAGACGCATATAGTAAGAGCAAGCATGACGCTGTTTTGGGCCTAATTTGGAAACCTTTTATCTGGCTCATAGCAACAAACAAGCGACAAAATACATGTTGAGAAAAATTGATTTAAATATTTGCACCAGTCGGCACAGGAAATGGATTCTCTTATTAATATTGTTACGAATTTTCGGGGCAACCCGCTGCTCTGGGGCTTAAAATGGTTTAAAATTCGTATTCTACGCTTCAAATAGACAAATTTTGCTTTTTGCTGCATCAAAATCGGCCAATTAGAACCGGAGATACGGAGGTTTTGCTTTCCCATATATTTTTCTATGGGCTTCTAGAAATCTCAAGAAATACTAGTCCTAGAGCTTAGATCTCTTCACTTTTGAGGACTTATTTTTGGCGCCAAATTTGGCGATATTTCGCCAAAAGTCGCCAAGGGTGGCGACTTTTTGGTCATTTGGCGCGATTTTCCCAATGGAGCCTGGAAGTTGTTTTTCCTGCATTAAAAACGCTTAATAACCTAACATTTCTCTTCTATGACGTAATCAAAATTCACGCTTTATGTAGAACCCTCGAGAAATTGACTTTTCTGGAAACCTCTTGTACCTCCTGCGTCGGCTATTTATAGAAGCGGGCATCGCCCCGAAGCGAGTCAGTTGCGAGTTGAACATTCAATGTGTGAAGAGCTCTGAGTACGCTTGTGTGAACTGATAGTGCTATAGAAGCTGTGTTTTAGCTTGCTTTGTGAAGCTGTTTTTAAAGTGCTGTGTGTAAATTCTTCATTGCTGTGTCTTAAGGGATAGTGTACTATATCCCTTGAATATTTCCACGGAATTTTTGCCTGTAAAAGTGACTTATTTTGTGTGAGAAATACAGCATTTGTGAGAGCTTCTGATCCAAGCAGATTGTTAAAAGCACGTTACTGCTAGATTGTGCTTGTGAATTGTGTGCAGCTGATTGTTCTACGAAGTTCTAGAAGAAATAAAGTTTGTGTTCCATCCTGACAAGTGACTTTTTACTTGAACTTTTTACACCACTGGACTTTAGAACGACGAACCCCAGGAGTAGCAGAGTAATTCCGCAACATTTGGTGTCAGAATCGGGATTCTAAAGAAAGACTTTAATTTTCCAGTTTATGGTTTTGACTAGACAAAAAATGGAAGAACAACTTCAAAAGCTCATGAATATGATGCAAGAAATGAAAGCCGGACAAGACGAGATGAAAGCCGGACAAGACGAGATGAAAGCCGCACAAGAACAGATGAAAGCCGGACAAGACGAGATGAAAGCCGCACAAGAACAGATGAAAGCCGGACAAGACGAGATGAAAGCCGCACAAGAACAGATGAAAGCCGGACAAGAACAAATGAAGGCGGATTTAGAAAAGAAAATTGAAGCCGGACAAGAAGAGATGAAAACTGGGTTGCAGAAAATAGAGAAAAATCAAGAAAAGTTGGAGCAGAAGATAGAGAAAACCCAAGAAAATTTAGAAGAAATTAAGCAGGGCCAAGAAGAAATGGAGAAAAGAGTTTCTCTCTTAGAAGAAACTCAGACGAAATATGAACAAAGAATTGAAGGGAATATTAAGGAATTACAGCAGGATATTTGCAGAATGCGTGAAGAATGTGAAGCTAAAATTGAAGAGAAATTGGACTCTCTCGTAAAGCTGGGAAAGTTACCCGAAAACATCAGGTTATCTTCACACCGCCCAGCAGTGAAACTTACTGCCTATGACGAAAAGACTCCCTGGGAAGCTTACAAGACCCAATTTTCGATCGTCGCCAGAGCCAATGGTTGGAGCGAGTCCGAGAAAGCTAATCAACTGGCCGCTTCCCTTAGCAATTAATGTATTGCAAACTATCGGAGCTACAAAGATAGGAGATTTTGACGCCCTTGCCAGTGCCTTGGAGATGAAATTCGGAGAGAAGTGCCAGAAAGAATATAGTAGAATCCAACTTAAGTCAAGGATGCAGAGATCTGGCGAGACCCTTCAAGAGCTGGCTTCGGACATAGATAGGCTGTGTCATCTAGCCTACATGGACCACCTTGATAATGTCCGAGAAGAAATGGCGGTGCGTCATTTTATTGAAGCCATCCGTGATCCAGAAACCCAAAAGGCACTCATGTTGGAGGATTATCAGGATTTGAAGTCTGCTCTGGTGTTCGCAATGAAGCTAGAGGCAGCCCAGCGGGCCGTGAGAAAAGATCGGCATGCTGTTAGAGCTGTCACGGTCCAAGAGGCAGCTGACAAAGACACAGAGAGCGTCGAGAACAGATTGAAGAGAATTGAAGATCTCATAGAACGAAAATTAAGATCCGATAGAACGAGAGATGGCCGAAAGAAAGTGAAATGCTGGAAGTGTGGCGTTGAAGGCCATGTACAAAAGCATTGTGGTCGAAAGTCTTATGACCAGCAAGAGAAATCTAAGAACATGAAAGAGGGAAACTAGGAGGTGGCCATCTCGCGGGGCGGAGGTTGCCATATAGTCAAAAGCCCCACCTAAAAGTCTTGCAGATTTCATCAGTGAATGGTGGCAGTAATGGACTCTTCGTACAGGGATACGTTAATGGTTCCCCATGCCACATGGTGATTGATACTGGAGCGAACGTAACCATCATAAGGACGGATCTGGCCAAGAAATTAAATTTGAAGATTATCTGGACTCCGTCCTCGCTGACCCTCCAGACTGTGACAGGTGACAAGATCGAAGTGGGCGGAAAAGCGCAAGTAGAAATCACGTTTGGAAATGCCAGATACGACCATGTGGTATATGTCGCCAATATTACAGACTCTTTTATTCTCGGACTCGACTTTTTAAAATCGCACAAATTTAATTTGGACTTTAAGAATAATGAGCTTCGTTCAGACTCAGAAGAAATAGCTGCGTTCGATATTAGAAATGAAACTGTTTTGCCTGTTCAGCAAATAATAGCCCAGACTGATATCACTCTACCTCCCAGAACTGATTCAATAATTTCTGGAACAGTAAAAGAAAGCAATAAATTCCGTTTTGGATTAATCGAACACCCAAGCAATAGTGATTCCATCAGAGGAGTACTTGTGGGAGCAACACTTGTGGACTTGTCGAGAACAGAAATTCCAGTTAGAGTAGTAAATGTGACGGACAAGTCGAAGGTGATAAAGAAAAATGAAGTGTTGGCGACATGCACTCCTGTTACCTGCATTAATAAGAACATCAACCAAACGACAGCTAAATCTTCCGAGTGCCTGACGAAGGAATTATTACAAGACGTGGAGTTAACGGCAGAACAGAGAAGCGCTGCGGAGAAAGTAATAGCTGAATTTGAAGACCTCTTCTCTCGTACTTCCGGTGACTTTGGCCGTACGAGGTTAACGCAGCATAGAATAGACACAAGCAGCCATTCTCCCATCAAGCAACATCCTAGGCGGCTGCCGTTTGCTAAGCAAGAAGAGGTGAGCAGACTTTTAGAGGAGATGCAGCGTGATGACGTCATCGAGCCATCGACTAGTCCGTGGGCCTCGCCGATTGTTTTGGTCCGAAAGAAAGATGGTTCCACCCGGTTCTGCGTTGACTATAGACGTCTGAATGACATTACCAAGAAAGACAGCTACCCTCTTCCCAGGATAGACGACACATTGGACACTTTATCGGGAAACGAATGGTTCTCCACTCTGGATCTCAAGAGTGGCTACTGGCAAGTAGAAATCCATCCCGATGACCGTGAAAAGACTGCGTTCACCACGGGACAAGGATTGTGGCAGTTCAAAGTTATGCCTTTTGGACTCTGCAACGCACCGGCTACATTCGAGCGTCTAATGGAGACAGTGTTGAGAGGACTTTCCTACGAAGCATGTCTCGTTTATTTGGACGATATCATCATCGTCGGAAGGACTTTCGAAGAGCATCTCGAGAACATTCGAAAGGTACTGCAGAAATTAAAAGAGGCAAACTTGAAACTAAGTCCGTCGAAGTGCAACTTGTTTCGTCGGGAAGTACGTTACCTCGGGCACATAATATCCGCCCACGGAGTCCGAACCGATCCCGAAAAGACGTCCGCAGTCCAGAACTGGAGTCGTCCCGAGAATATCCACGACTTAAGAAGTTTTCTCGGTCTGTGTACTTACTATCGAAAATTCGTGAAGGGCTTTTCTCAAATTGCAAGACCTCTTCACAAATTGACCGAGACTGGACAGAAATTTCTATGGACTGAGGAATGTGAGGACGCATTCAACGAACTGAAGACGGCTTTAACATCTTCGCCGATCCTGTCGTATCCTCACCCTGACAAGCCATTTATCCTGGACACAGACGCAAGTAAGGAGAGTGTTGGAGCAGTTTTGTCCCAGGAGATAGATGGCCAAGAACACGTCATTGCTTACTGGAGCAAATGCCTTTCAAAGGCAGAACGTAACTATTGTGTTACGAGAAAGGAACTTCTTGCTATCATTAAAGCCGTGGAGCACTTCCATCATTACCTGTACGGCCGAAAGTTCCTGCTCCGAACGGACCATGCCTCTTTAACCTGGCTTCTAAATTTCAAGAATCCAGAGGGCCAAATAGCCAGGTGGATACAGCGATTACAAGAATATGACATCGAGATACGTCATCGGAAAGGGGCATCTCATGGAAATGCAGATGCTTTGTCGAGAAGGCCCTGCATAGACAGTTGTCGCTATTGCTCCAGGGCAGAGAAAAATTACCATCTGAAACATCCCGTTGTCCGCCAAGTTACATCATCGGCACCATCTCAAGATCCCTGGAGTGACGAAAATGTTCGGGCGGACCAATTAGCAGACAGCGACATCAAACCTATTGTGGAATTTATGGAAAAATCCAGCGCTAAGCCCAGTTGGCAAGAAATATCATCTTACAGTCCGGCAACAAAACAGTACTGGGCTTTATGGGATTCGCTTCGCCTGAGGAATGGAGTCCTGTATCGTAAATGGGAGTCGGACGACGGCAAGATGCTCCGATGGCAGTTAGTACTCCCTCGTTCGAGGATTCCGAAGGTTCTAGAAGAACTTCATAATGGCTTAACTGGAGGCCATTTTGGCGTAATGAAGACCCTGCAGAAAGTTCGCGAGCGCTTCTACTGGGTTAGGGCTCGAGGCGACGTCGAAAAGTGGTGTCAAGCTTGTGACGCCTGTGCCGCCCGTAAAGGCCCGAAGAAACGAAGCCGTGGAAGACTACATCGTTATAATGTAGGAGCGCCTTTTGAGAGGATTGCCCTCGACATCCTGGGACCTCTTCCGCGAACTTCGGATGGCAACAAATACATCCTAGTTGTCATTGACTACTTCTCTAAATGGCCCGAAGCGTTTCCTATTCCCGATCAAGAAGCTACGACCGTAGCAGAGGTACTGGTGCAAGAATGGATTTCCAGATATGGAACCCCTCTGCAACTTCATTCCGACCAAGGAACGAACTTTACCTCTGCAGTCTTTAAAGGACTATGCCAACTTCTCGGAATGGACAAAACCCAGACTACGCCTTTACACCCACAATCCGACGGCATGGTGGAGAGGTTCAATCGTACAATTTTGAACAACCTCTCGCTCCTGGTATCTAGGAATCAAGAGGACTGGGACAAGAAACTCCCCCTGTTCCTGCTGGCCTATAGGAGTGCCGTCCATGAGACTACCGGCTTCACACCTTCCCAGATGCTGTTCGGCAGAGATCTTCGCCTTCCCGCCGATCTAGTGTTCGGCCGCCCTCCAGATGCGCCTTCATCGCCAGAGGAGTACGTGGAAAACCTTCGGGCACGGTTTGAAGATGTACATTATTTTGCTCGGGAGCGGATCAACCTGAACACGGAAAAGATGAAGACTCGCTACGACACGAAGGCTACGGGACACGAGTTCAACGCAGGTGACAAAGTTTGGCTATGGAATCCTACTCGACGGAAAGGCCTGTCTCCCAAGCTGCATTCGCCGTGGGACGGTCCTTACACAGTCCTAAACCGGCTGAATGACGTCATCGTACGGATTCGTAAGTCACCAAACTCGAAGCCAAGAGTTGTACATTACGATCGGCTAGCCATCTACCGCGGTTGTAATTAGCTCAGACCATGGTCACTATGGCATAATTCCTCTTTTCTTTCATCTCTCATTCCTTTCCTGTCTTTCTCTTCTCTTCCTCTTTCTTCAACTCTCTTTCTCTCACTACTTACGCCATGTTTAGTGTACATATTTGTAAAATATTGGTTTTTATTAATGCGTATTTGTTTATTACATTTATTGCTTATTAGTGTAATTGTTCATTATGTATATTATTTATTTATTAGAGTGCATTTGCTTACTGTGTTTATTGATTATTTGCTTAAATTATGTTGTTAAGATTTGGTTAAAGGTTGGACACTGTATATTTGTGTGGCCTCCTAACCGGGGATTGTACTGCCCGGGACGTGCAGTCCTTGGGAAGGGGGCAATGTTACGGGGCAACCCGCTGCTCTGGGGCTTAAAATGGTTTAAAATTCGTATTCTACGCTTCAAATAGATAAATTTTGCTTTTTGCTGCATCAAAATCGGCCAATTAGAACCGGAGATACGGAGGTTTCGGTTTGCCATATATTTTTCTATGGGCTTCTAGAAATCTCGAGAAATATTAGTCCTAGAGCTTAGATCTCTTCACTTTTGAGGACTTATTTTTGGCGCCAAATTTGGCGATATTTCGCCAAAAGTCGCCAAGCTTGGCGACTTTTTGGTCATTTGGCGCGATTTTCCCAATGGGGCCTGGAAGTTGTTTTTCCTGCATTAAAAACGCATAATAACCTAACATTTCTCTTCTATGACGTAATCAAAATTCACGCTTTATGTAGAACCCTCGAGAAATTGACTTTTCTGGAAACCTCTTGTACCTCCTGCGTCGGCTATTCATAGAAGCGGGCATCGCCCCGAAGCGAGTCAGTTGCGAGTTGAACATTCAATGTGTGAAGAGCTCTGAGTACGCTTGTGTGAACTGATAGTGCTATAGAAGCTGTGTTTTAGCTTGCTTTGTGAAGCTGTTTTTAAAGTGCTGTGTGTAAATTCTTCATTGCTGTGTCTTAAGGGATAGTGTACTATATCCCTTGAATATTTCCACGGAATTTTTGCCTGTAAAAGTGACTTATTTTGTGTGAGAAATACAGCATTTGTGAGAGCTTCTGATCCAAGCGGATTGTTAAAAGCACGTTACTGCTAGATTGTGCTTGTGAATTGTGTGCAGCTGATTGTTCTACGAAGTTCTAGAAGAAATAAAGTTTGTGTTCCATCCCGACAAGTGACTTTTTACTTGAACTTTTTACACCACTGGACTTTAGAAAGACGAACCCCAGGAGTAGCAGAGTAATTCTGCAACAATATATCCCTTTATCCCCCTCCCCCATGTTTGTGTTCTGTCAAGCCTAAATGAGGGGCATCTACCTATAGGGGAGGGCGGCTTGGGCGGAGGACTTTTTAAGGGAGTCTAACGCATATTCACGTAACATCTGGAGAAACTCGCCCAAAACTCGACAGCCACGCGAGGAGAAAGAATTCCGAACCTGCACACTAATAGGGCTATCACACTGAGAAAAATCCGACCAACTTTCCTTGCAAATCAAGTTTCCAGCCGATTTTCTCCGCCGTTACCTTGACGACCGCGAACTCCAACTTTTTCCATTCCGAAGGAAAAAATCCGAGTCGGACGAAATTTCGGCCAATCAGAGTACTTCTTCCTGCAACGTCATAAGCAATTTTGAGCAATGGCGACTATGTTCGAAGCTTGGCAGCTTGGCTCGATGTCAGAATCACGTGTAAATAAAATTATGGCCG
>JAWZYV010000501.1:0-20804 GCA_038373885.1 Cheiracanthium punctorium
TCGTAATGTATAATATCTATCGCTTATATTATCATTTAAAAACACACAATGAAATATTGAGTATTTACTTTAGTTCCTTTTCCTCGTGTGATTTCTGAAGTTTTCTGGAAATATCTGTTGATTTATGACTTTTACCGCTTCCTGTAGATTTGAGTCTTCATTGTTAGCAAGCAAACTATGTATAATTTTTGGAATTTTATAAAAAAAATTCTCCTATACTTCTACTCAACGGGCGCTTTCTTGAGGCCATAATCTCTCTTTGAGCCTACCAACTCTACAGAGCAACACACTAGTAAAAAAC
Source organism: Cheiracanthium punctorium (assembly GCA_038373885.1). Taxonomy (NCBI): domain Eukaryota; kingdom Metazoa; phylum Arthropoda; class Arachnida; order Araneae; family Cheiracanthiidae; genus Cheiracanthium; species Cheiracanthium punctorium. Next base: position 302 of record JAWZYV010000501.1, read on the forward strand.
ACGAAAGTCTGGACCCTGGAAATTGTGGGAAAAGATCCAGCTTGTGCCCCTTCTTGAAATTTTATCGTTAGTAGAAAGTAACATGTTTGTACACACATAGTTTAAAAATACCACATAGGTGGTCATGAAAGCGTATAATACTTAGGGATGCATACTTCACAGGGTACAACGGAAACGAGGGGGACATTTTTACTATCCCGGGTATGAGATATTGCCCAGATATGTATATTTCTGGTGTGTAGGCGTGTTGAAAGTCACCTCGAGTTAGTGATTAAATGCACCTTTTAGCCTTTATATTGATTTGTTTGTTTTTTCGCTGTCAACGTGAATGAATCAAAAAAACGTTTATCAGAAAGATTAGAAAAATACCACACAACAAGGATTCTGAGACGATCAATTTTTACAAATTGCAACATACATATATATCAACTGAAAAAATTTCGGGGGGGGCACGGGCCCGGTGGGCCCTCCCCTGGCTACGCCAGTGTGAAGAAGGGATGCCCATTTTTGATATGTCACAGTTAAAAGAAGGCCAATTTGTTCTTGTGTCTCTGATGGGGGGGGGGGGGAAAGAAACACACAAAAATATGTGTATTTGTGTATCGTACAAAATATACAAGGAAAGGTTATAAATGTTCAGGGGTTGAAGTCTGCAAAGGTCAAAAAGGATTTCATAATTATCGAAAATGATGTATTCAATATAACCTATAAAGATGTAATATCTATAATGCCTCAACCAGAACTTAAAATTAAAGACCGACAGTTAACATACACCTTTCACAAAAAGTTGGCTGTTAAAGAAAAAATGTAAATATTATGCAATTAAATTCTAAAATAAAGATTTAATTTATATCAAGTTGCTATATTTTATATTTTGTAGTATACTATGTTATTATTACAATATATAATGATTTTATTTCTTTTTTTCTTTAGCACGTTTAATAAATCTGGGTGACTCACTTTTGGTATGCTCTTATGTAGTGACCAAGTTCCTTAAATAAGGATTTTAATTTATATCAAAGTCATTTTAATTGAATTTTTTATAGTGAACTATGTTATTACAGTATATAATGATTTTATTATTTTTTCTTTAGTACAATCAACAAATTTGGGTGGCCCACTTTTGGTATGCCCACTACTGGTACATGAAAAATTTGCTATGCCCACTTTTGGTGCACAGAAGTGATCTAAGTTTTTAATTTATTAAAAAATATATAGCAATTATTTTGCTCTTTCATGTAATTATTATTTTAGGTAAGAGTTCAAACAACCATAAAAAAATATAGATCAACAAAATTTCTCTAAAATTTAAATAATAACTGAGCAAATACCCTTAAGGGGCCCACTATTGGTACGTTTACCTTACCTAATAATATAATATTAGAAGGATTGACCAATGGTCTTCCTAGTAATGTGAGAGCTCTTTTAACCCTGCAACCACCCAGTAGTGCCACCGAGTGGCTTAAGGTAGCGTCAAAATTAATCAAAATTCACGAACCGCCCCAACAGGCAAGCTTTACCTCCTCGCCCAATAATGCACAAAATCCTAGTTACTTTACACCTAAGCTTCGGAATTTTAGACCCTACCATGCTCCTGTTTATAACCGACCAAATTGGCGTCAACCAATTCATAATTCAACCCAAGGGCGAACCCAAATAAATAATTGGCCCCGTTTTCGACCCCTATCTCAAAGTCCTAAAGTTTACACCACCAAAATAATGTCAATTACCAAGAAAGCACCCTACCTAGAACTCCATGTAGAAAATGTGAGGGGCTAGGGATAAGTAATGCTTTCCATTGGACGCATACTTGTCCCTTTAAAAGTAACAACCAAATTGCGACAAACCCATATGCGACACCAATTATGACTCACCCGAATATGACTTCGAACACCACTATTTTAAATTCACAAAATAATGGTACTGAGACCTCGCGAGAAGAGAACTTATGACTATTTACTGTACCCGGGTACCTAAGGAAAAAATTAACTCAACCCAAAATTGACAATTTTGAATTTTTAAGTGTTCCCTGTGTCATAGACACTGGCTCTACACTCTCTGTCTTGCCGCAAAGTTTTGTTGGACGATATAATTTAGAAGTACAGAGAGTCTCGCCTTTAAATGTTACTCAAGCAGATGGACTGCTGATACTTGATACAGTGTGTTATGTTAATTTAGAAATTGGAAACATTACTCAGTGTGTAAAATTTTTTATAGTATATTCAAGCCTGCCATATGCCATATTGGGTTTACCAGAGTGTAAAAAGTTTTGTTTATATATTGATTGTGTGAATTTATGTGTTTTTCAAAATAATGTTAGATTACCTTTATACAATTATGATGCCTTACCTATGTCTCTACATTTAAATCAACCCAGTTCTTCAACCGATAGCAAAGCCTCTGAGGAAAGCGTTCCCCCTCAGACTGTTTATAAAGCTATCAATCCAAAATTAGAGGAATTATTAAATAAATATGAGAAAATCTTTGCAAAAAATAAATATGATATTGGTCGTATTAATGTAGAACCTCAACGTATAAATTTAACTTCTGACCTACCTGTTTGCCTCAGGCCTTATCGAACCTCTCCTAAAGAGGAAGACGAAATTAATTCTCAGATTGAACAATTATTAAAAGCTGGTTTAATTAAGGAAAGCAATAGCCCCTATGCTGCACCCGTCACTTTAGCGTATAAACGCGACGAGGGTACCAAAACTAGACTGTGTGTGGATTATCGTAAATTAAATAATATAGTAAAAAATGATGCCGAGCCTTTGCCACGTATTGACAGCTTATTAGATAAACTAAGTGGGGCGAAAATATTCTCAACTCTTGATTTGGCGTCTGGATTTTGGCATGTGCCCATCCACCCTCAAGATACTGAAAAACTAGCCTTTGTAACTAATACAGGTCTCTATACGTTCCAGGTCTTGCCATTTGGCATTAAGACAGGGCCTGCTATATTTAACAGAGTCATGAGAAGAATATTAAATAAATATAAAATTAAATTTGCCTATAATTATTTTGATGACATAATGGTTTTTTCTTCTTCTATGGAAGAACATATGCAGCATTTAGAAACTATTTTCCAAATTTGTTTGCAGGAAAATATTAAATTGAAATTATCTAAATGTAACTTTGCTAAGGACACTATAAAATTTTTGGGGTATGAGGTTAAACAAGGTCAAATTACTCCAGATAATGCTAATATTGAAATTATCAAAAATTTGAAGCCACCTACTAACGTAAAGGAACTACAGAGGTTTCTTGGTTCTGTAAATGTTTATAACAGATTTATTGATCGGTATGCAAAATTAAGACGTCCTTTAAATGATTTGTTAAAGAAAAACGCTAAATGGGATTGGTCAACAAACTGTCAGAAAAGTTTTGAAACCTTAAAAAATATTTTGATATCTAAACCTGTGTTACAATTATACGACGTTAAATTACCTATCCATGTATTTATTGATGCATCAAATTGTTCAGTTGGAGCTGTGTTGAAGCAGCCGGATGCCTCAGGTATCTTGCACCCGATTGCATATCATTCGAGATCGCTTCGATCATATGAAAAGAATTACACCATAACTGAATTAGAATGTTTGGCTATCGTTGATGCCCTTGATAAATTTTATCATTACCTTCACGGTCAAAAATTTGTCATTCATACTGACCACGCGGCATTGGTTTGGTTAAAAAATGTCAAAAATTTAAGAGGAAGATTATTCCGCTGGTCCCTTAAATTAAGTATGTTTGACTATGAAATAAAGTACCTAAAGGGCTCAACAAATGTCGAAGCTGATATGTTATCAAGGATTCCTCCTTCTCAACATCTCCAACTAATTCAACCTTCGGTTTTATTGTTAGATGCTGAAGAAATTAAAAATCAACAATTAGCAGAAAATATGCATGGTCCTAAATATAAAATCATTAATGATTTAATTACCATAAATAAGAAAGGATTCAAAAAAATAGTGGTGCCTATGAGCTTAAGAAAAACTTTAATGAAAAATGCACATGAAAATTTTGGCCATCCTGGTGTTCAAAAAATGTTAAGTATAATTTCACCTTCCTATTATTGGCCTCATATGACTCAAGATATTTCCAATTATGTTAAACATTGTTCGACTTGCCAATTTAACAAAAAACCTAAACAGAAGAAATTTGGTTTGTTACAGGCTGTACCTGCTACTGATAAACCCTTTGAATGTCTTTCTATTGATACTGTAGGAGGTTTCAACTATTACAATTCAACAAAAAAATATCTACATCTAATAATTGACCATGCTACAAGATATGTTTGGGCCTTTCCTTCGAAAAGTGTCACTACTGAAACCTATGTAAACTGTCTAAAACAAATATTCAACATTCAAGTTCCTCAAAAGATACTTAGTGATAGAAATGCAGCTTTTACTGCTTCGCGTTTTAAAAAATTCCTCAAGAACTACAATACTAAACAACTATTAACTTCAGCTCATCATCCACAGACAAATGGAAAAGTAGAGAGGGTAAATCAATCCATAGTTACTAGATTAAAATGTAAAGTTAACTCTTCACCTTCTAAAATTCCTTGGACTAAGTTACTAGAGCAGGTTATTAGTGAATATAATAACACACCTCATTCAGTAACGAAGTTTACACCCATGTATTTAATGTTTGGAAAATTGCCATATGACTCACCTATTTCGGAAAATACCTATCCTCCTGTTGATGAAGCTCGAAAATTAGCAAAAGAAAGGACAATAGAATTTCATAATAAAAATAAAATTAGATATGACAATAAATTCATAGAAGCTAATTTCGAACCAGGAGATCTTGTAATTTATGAAGAATTTAACTACCCAAATACACGTAAATTATCTCCTACTTTTTCAGGTCCTTATTCAATTGTAAACAAATGTTCTTCAGTTACATTCGAAATTGATAAACCTAATTACCATACTAAGAAACCTACGGAAATAGTTCACTCTTCTAAATTAAGACCTTATTTCCCTCCTGACAAATTAAAGCTAGCCCACGAAGGTGATTAAATTTAATTAACAATAATTGATCTTAAAAAAAAAAAATAGAAAATAGAGAAAAAAAAAATGTATTCAAAATTTCTAAGTGTTGAGTTTGGAACCCTGAATACTCGACATAAAGTCTATCGTCTATCCTTTTTTCTTTTATGCTTCTACCAACCTTTCTCTGTCACCCGCTTCTCTTAGTCATTGAAGAAGTCCCCAAGTCCGAGTGTGTGCGGTGTAAGTAAAACTGCACCTTTTTTCTTTGTATATTTTATAGATATTATGCAAACAATAAATGAAGCTAGACTTAGACTAGGCTGGGACTTCCTCTCAATAATCCCCCAGTTTTTCCCAACTGTCTATTGAGTCATTTCTTCCCCTTTTTTGGAAGCTATGAGGCAATGGCCAAGTTTTCTCTTTCGTAGTTGACAATTGTCTTCCTTTTTCGGGATCATGTGAACCCATTTTTGTTGTCATACTATGGAGAGTTTAAAGTTTGGGCAAACTTAAAATGCCTACAAGTGGTATTTACTATACCCCATACCTGTGTGATGGTACTGCTGTTTCACAGCTATGGTTTTCGAAATTTTCTACACACTACGCACTTTTTTACATTGCCTTTACACTAAATAAATTTACTCCATTTTGCCAACTGCATTTTGCCAACTATTTTGCCAACCATTTTGCCAAGTTATTTTCATTCCATTCACTTTATGCCATGCAAGCCAAAGCCATAAGTATTTGCCAAAGAAAATGAATGTCAGCCATGTTTATTCCATTTTGTTTAATTATATTACTATATTGTTGTACAGTATTATTGTATCCCACCTAGGTTGTAAATATTTTACTTGTGATATTTTGAAAAAAATTGTGCGCACTCATTGTTTTATTTTTATTGTAAGATTTTCGTACTATTGCATCATTATGTTTTGTCAAATTTTAGAAACTGCATCCTGCCTCTCAAGTATTGTACAACATAACTCCAGAATTCTAGCCAGAAAAATTTAAGGTGTCTAAACTTGAAAATTAGATTAGTTCGCAGTTTTAAGATTAGGTTGCAAGGACGTCTGACTCGCAAGTGAGAGACTGGCCACCTCAATGATATTGCTCGTCAGACTTCTTTTGCCGGGGGGGATATTGTAATGTATAAAAAGGTAATTTGGGTTTTACTAGTTTGGGTATTGTTCAAGCGGGTACTTTTACTGTAAGTTTTACTTTCCTGTCATACTTGCCACGCGCGCTCTGGAGCTATGTTTTATTTATTTTGTTATTTGTCAGACATCAGGCCGTCGATTCTGAGTTCTTTAGATGTACACGTGTCCTCACGCCCTCTGTAGCCCCGGATGCGGGTCATGTTGGTAAATGTGTGTGGTTCGATCAGAGATAAGAGAGAGGAGGAGTTGTGTCTTCGCAGACCACGTGGTGTGGTGAGCGTAAATACTCCCGCACATCGAAAATCGGGGACTTCTGCCACTGGAACTGCTTCATGAGTCCACGCTGATTCTTGTACCCGTCTCCCCTCCCCTCTTCTCATTCTAAATTGTAACTTAATTGTAATGTTCAATAAACCATATTACCTGCCTTAACTCTGAAGCTTACTTGAAATATCTGACGTCTCATATATATATATATATATATATATATATATATATATATATATATATATATATATATATATATATATATATATATGCATATACCAAGAATATTTACACCAATACTTATTGAATCCTTGTGGACTAAACATAATTTCTCTATTTACAAAAATCAGTGGCTGGAGCATAGTTCCCAATTTTATTTGTACAGTGGAACCTGCCTAATGGACTACCCTTGGGAAGAACAAAACTGGTCGCCTTATAAAGACGGTCACCTTACAAAGGTGGTAATGTGTGATGGTTGTAAAGTGAAATTGCATTAAAGTTGTCACTATAGACAGACTATCTCTTTACCAAGGTGGTCACTTTAGCAGGTTCGAATGGACGACGGCACACTGATACGGGGGGGGAAAAATCTTCCGTTGCTCTCTCCATTTTATAGGGGACGGAATTTGCCGTTTAGTGCAGAAATCTTTGATCGGTAAACCCCGAATGGTCCTTAAAAGGTCGTAAAATTCGCTACAAGAATGCCCTCTTACATACTGCAGTCACGTTAGACGCAGCGGCAATCAGCATCGGCCTTAAATGATGCTGAAGCATAGACGAACAATCCAACCCTCCGCAATTTGTACAACTTTCATTCTTTCAACTGCTCTCATAAGCTGTCCACATTACCCAGATGTATCGGTACAAATCCTTATTATAAAAGTAAAACATATTCTAAGATGTCAGACAAAGCGAGTACCAGGCAATGTATAGCTGGTCTGGTTTTAAAAAGAAAGCTCAAATTGTAAATAGCAGGTAATAGTGATAATAGCTGTAAATAGCAATTAAGGTTGGTTTACTACAGTCCTCACAGAAAAAGATGGAAATTACTTAATCTGGAAAACTTAATGTCATCCTAAAATGCGAAAATGCATGCTGTGAACACTGTATATTGTACGGTGGCTGTGAAATGGGTTCAATAATGCGTTCAGCAATTATACTCTGTACCAGTGGCGGCCCGTGGTCAAAACTGTTAGTGCAGCCGGAAGCATATGAGCCCCCCCCCTTCCTCCGGACAGGAATGGAAAATCTTTGTTACTGAATTCGAAAGCTGGCGGATTAAGCCCTCACCGAGGGAAAAAAAAAAGAAATTTCATAAAAAATGTAAGAGATCCTATTTTACTTCCATAAAATGGACATAAATTTCAAGCAGCCGCTCTTATCCTCAAAATTGCATTAATCCGTGTCTGATTCGAAGTTTCCTTAGAATTTTCTTTTGTAACGATAGCTTGAGAAGAAAAGAAAAAAAAAACTTACTTATTTTTTATAAGTCAAATCAATCCTCCTTTCTTTTAAACTTTCGAATCAGTCAGTGATGCCCTCATAAAAAGGCGTTGTTTTAATTCAGATATCAATAATTTTAAAAGCTCTTTAAAATTTCCAATGTTTAAAGAATTTTCTCGCTCGCCATGTCCTTTAAATGCTAGTTCTTGCTTACTTAAAAACAATACTGCTTTGATGGGTAATTGTCCATTCATAAGCGTCTATTCAGGTTTACCTTCTTGATAAATTCAGCAATATAAAGTCGAGAGTTTGCCGAACATATATTCTCCTTTCCCCCTCCCTTACTTCTCGAGCCAATCAGTGGGTCGAATTGACCGCGCTCTTTCAAGTGCTGCCGACGTTTGAAAATCTTTGATGAGCTGAGTCTTAGCTGCGTATCCCCATTATAGCCTATGCCGGAGGGACTGCTTACGTACTCGTTGTCATGGCAACGGTGCTGCCAATTTTCTTATCAGCGCTCTGGGCTGAACCAAAGATTTTCCCAATTGAATCGCGGGAAGATTAAAGTGCTTTTTTTCTGAATGAGCGATCCGGCCACAATACGGTTTTTTTTTAGATTTTTTTTAATTTACCGTAGGAATTCCATAATTCTAATCTGAATTTAGGAAAATTAGTAGAATAAATTATTTTAAAGTATGTGCTAATAATTTCAAGTAGTGCAGCCCGGCTGTACTTGCTGTATCCCACGAGCCGCCAATGCTCTGTACACACTAAAATGTTAATGGGTCGAGCCCGCGAACAACAACATGAATTAAGGTCTCGTTGCTGATTAGCCACGAGATTGTCGTCAATGCAGGGATTAAGGCGACATTTTTCTGGCGAAATTTACGACTTTTAATGACCATTCGGTATCTACCAACAAAAGATTAATGTGCTAAACTGAAAACCCTGTCCCCCCACACAATGGAGAGAGCAACAGATTTTTTTTTCCCGTGTCAGTCCCGTCGTCCATTGAAGCGCGTAAAACATGCGGCTTATGAGCATCGGCCTTAACTTGATCGGTATAGGGCGCACGATAGCTCTGACCCCCCCCCCTTCCGAGTTTTCTTTCGGCGGTTCTTGCAGCAGACAAAATACTTATTTAGTTGTGATATACCATGTTTAATTATGCACTGGGAGAAAAAGTATTGGGAAATCAATGTATCATCCTAATGATAAACGGAGCCGCCCCCAGATGGTTTCTCTGGATCCGCACCTGTGCAGAAGGCCATGCGGCGTAGCGCAATCTTGTGGCGAGTTTTAGCAAAACGGATACGGCGAAAATATTCTTCGCATTCAGATATCGATGTATACGAATTTTCATGACTATCGGCTGGACAGTGCTGAAGTTCATGTGTTGACGCGACATCTAGTGGTAAGTTATAGGAAAATGGATAGCGCCAAACTCTTCCCCGTGTTCAAATAACTATGCATACCTATTTTCATAGCGATCATTTGCACAGTCAAGAAGTGATACACTGCAGGGCCATCTAGTGGTTAATTAAAGTAATGATTTGCTACAGCGCCCTCAAGTGGCGAGTTAAGCCGGATTCATACTGGCCGTACCGCACCGCTAAGACGCCGTAATGACGTCACGTGGCGGAGTGACGTCACGTGCGCCGAGGGTTTGTGCAATATCTGGCGAGAACAGATATTCCGCAGCGACCGCAAAGCTGCAGCCAATTACAGAAGAGCTTTTACAGCTACAGCCAATTACAGAAGAGAATTGGTGTATTTACTTGCAGCACCGCAAGCTCGCCGCGAGGCCAGCCAACGGTCCAAAACGGCGAAACAGTACGGCATGGTTGCGTTGCGGCGCGGCAGATATGAATCCACCTTTAGGCATGGTTGCGGTGCGGCGCGGCAGGTATGAATCCACCTTTATAGGAAAATGGATAACGCCAAAATATTCTCATTGTTCAAATTGCTATGTACACTGATTTTCATAACGATCATTTGCACAGTCAAGAAGTGATACACTGCAGGGCCATCTAGTGGTTAATTAAAGTAATGATTTGCTACAGCGCCGTCAAGTGGCGAGTTATAGCAAAATGGATAACGCCAAAATATTCTCATTGTTCAAATAGCTATGTATACTAATTTTCCTAGCGACCGTTTGAATGGTCAAGAATTTGGCCTGCTGCAGCGTCATCTAGTGGCGAGTTAAAATAATAATGCATTGCAGTGTCATCTAATGGTGAGTAATATCAAAAGGAACGCAGTTAGACTATATCCTTCGTGCGCAAATGTGTAAGTATAAAAAATTTTATGCCGACCGGTCGAACGGTATAGAAGTTGATGCGTTGCAGCGCCATTTAGCGGCAAGTTACAGCAAAATGGATAGTGAAAAATATTCTCCGTGTTCTAATATTCGCGTGTACCAAATTTCATCGAAATCGGTTGGACGATATTCGCATAGCAAACGGCTAAACGGAATAGAATTCGACGTTGTGCTGCGGCACCAAGTGGCAAGTTAAGGAAAACGGATAGCATAAAAACCTTCTCCATCATAAAAGACTTAGGTGAACCAAATTTCATGGTGCAACGGTGCTGGAGTTTTTCAACCTCATAAACACATACCAACATTCATTTTTATCTATAACCAGTGTTATTATATATAGCAGTCTCAAATAAAATCCAGTTTCAAATCTAAGCCTCGCCAAAGTGCCAACATACGCCATTTTGCAAGAGTTTTTTCAGGGAATCATTCGAAGCATTGACTTAGCAGCAATCAATATGGGAAATGGTTCGAACGCCAATAAGTAAAGCACGCATTTATTTGAAAAGTGGAATCCCTTAATGCAGCTGCATTTTTTAAATTATCAACTATATAACGTGTTTTATTCATCGTTACTCCGATGTACTAAATACGAAGATTTCAATTATCTGAAATTTGGCGGAATTCCCCCAACTTAAATCAATGTGCTCAATTAGCGAGAATTCTGAAGTTAGATCGCTTGAAATCCCTTAATAACTGCATTGTTTCTGCACGGATTATCAAAATTTAACGCTGTATTCCAATCAAACGTTTGCACTTGTTTTCAAAAATCTATTTCCTTAAGTTATCAGTAAATTGCGCCAAGCCGAAAACTGTGCAAACCGCTAGAACTCACTTTCTCTGCATTTCAGCCATTTTATTTATCGCCAAACTAAGAACTTTTACATATTAGCCTCGGAAATCTTCAATTCTTATTGTTTTGCGTATAAAACATTTCATTCCTGCTCTGTTTTCCCATGCACACGATATTATAATTTAAAAAAAATAACCTTACGAATATAAACTAACAAAAAAAAAATCATTACTATTCTTTTATTTTTACTTTGAGAATTTAAAACATTTTATTCGGCAAAATCGCCACACGTGGCAACCACGATCCTTATTTCAAACTTTTTTCACTACAGGGGTTACAATTACGGAAAGCTTTTTGCGTGGAGAGCATAAAAAATCTCTTAAATTCCGGGAACGGGTGGACTTTCAATGTTTTAAAGTGGACTACGATTTATTCTATATTATTTTACATATCTGTGCTAAATTTCAGGCCGATAGGTCTATTTTTGTGGATTTGTATACGAATCTAATCCACAAACAAACAGAATTTCATTTTTATTTATAAGATTGATTATTGATTGATCATACTCTATTTTTGTAATACATTAACTCATATCTTTCTAATATTTCTGATTAATACAGGTTACACAATATTTTTTTTTTTAATCCATACGATTTTTTTAACGTGTTTTTCATTTAGATTTTCTACGTTTACTATATTAGTGCTTAAAATATACTATTATAAGCTGTCGTTTCTAATTAGTACTTGTTAAAATGATCAATATTCATCAGTTTACATAGTGTTTATTTTCTGTGTACAGCTGCGGAAAAAAAAATGCCCCACTTGTACTTTATTCAGCCGTCGTTCGTCGTACAGCAAAGTTACATATACCAATCGTTTACGATTGACGTACACTTTAATTTGCTATACATAAAAATTGCATAAGGGGCCGTGTCCATATTAAAATTCGCACCAACTTTGTTTTTCAATAGCAACCCCTAGATTTCACTTCATATTTCAAAAATGTAGCTCATTTTAACCACGGATACCAATTTTCAATAAATTAGAACGGAAAATGAGTGAGTTATGAGCACCCAAAATCCCCCTCCCCCTATGTTAAAATATTTTTTCATACTTTAATTCATATCTCATATAATATTGATAATAAGAAGCTGACTTTTATTCGTACTATTAGAATTAAACGACCCAAACATACTACTATTATAATTTTTAATAAATTATTAATATGAATTATTAAATTAATATTTAAAAAAAATATGAATATCAACCTAGCCAAATTTTGTTGGAAATGGATGCAGAAAGCAATATTACATGGATGTGCAAAATTTCAAATTTTTATGTTCGGTAGTTTAATTTATATTAATTAAAATGTGTTCTTTTCATGAGTTGAGTGACCATATATAAATTTATTTAGTGACAATTTTTTGAAAATTGCGTAAAGTAAACGTAAATTAGATTTCTTTTGTCCAAAAACACAGTAAAAGATAGCGGTATTTTAAAAATATCAAATTTTGAAGCAAATAAAGAGTTTTTTTACAGTTTTATGGTGATTCTATAAATCGTCTATTGTTGCTTCCACTACCATATTCCCCAAATAAAATATTTTCCATGTATAGAATTAGATGCAGTAGATGTATGTCTTCCATTACAAGTTCTATTTCTGAAAAACTAACATCCTCAACATTCCAGGCACGAATTTGACCTTTTTTAATATTGGAAACATCAGGTCTTTGGACTTCCCCATACTTTATCAAACATTCAAAATCATGTTTTTCTGTCTAAATTTTCATCTGACTATAACAAAACCGCCAACAATCTTATAGGAATACTGCGCATTGCAGATCGATAATATTAAATGAAGGAAGCGAAATAACAAACACAATGATAATATTGGGTCGGCAAAAAGTAATTGCGTTTTTTATATGCAATTCAAACAAATAAATTTTGAGTCATGAAACAATTCTTCGAGTTCGACCGTAGATGAGTAGCATTCCTGCTGGTAGTCAGAAGAGCAGAGAACAGCCTCTCACTCCTGGCAACATTTATCCTGTCTAAGCGACACTAATACTCAATTTCAAAATAAGAAAGATTTTCAAAATAGTAAGCATTCGTTTTGCATTTTTTCCTTTAAATCATGTGTACAAACCAAGGAAGTGATGGACTCACGGATCATTTGGACCACTGACTAAATATTCAAATTTCTACCCCTGGTATTCTCAGCACAAAGAACTTTTAAGAATAGAAACAGTGTTTCCCTTGAAAATAATATTTATTTCTTTTAACTCTCGCAAGCGAAATGAATAAAAGGCGAAAAGTACGGAACCTACAAATAGCGTGTTTCAATTTGTAGAAAGTCCCTTAAAATCGCGCAAAAAAAGAATGTGCAATATCTCCGGAAATTATCGCAGAAAATTGGTGAAGATTTATATTTAGGGTAATTTGAAGGTTTTCTTTCGTTTAATAAAGTCAAAATAGAGTGTTGCCATTGAGAAAAACGAAGTTGATGCTGAATTTAATATGAAGACGGCCCTTTATGCAAATTAAATTAATAGTAAATTAAAGTATACGTTATTTGCAAACGAATGCTATATATATAACTTTACTGTTCGACGAATAATGCCCAAATAAAGAGCAAGTGGGACATTTTTTTTCCGCAGCTGTACATATTAACGTCCGCCTATCTAAGTTATGCATGCATTACAAAATGTACTACATGTATTAAGGGTTCTAAAGTATTATAATTTACCTTGTTTATAATTCACACAGTACACAAAACCACTTGGATGTTTATTTCTGTCTATATAGTAATACTCATATTTTGATGATGCCATAGAATTTCTTTTAAAGGGATAGGTTAATTTATTATGTATAAGTTTTCATTAGCTGAATGACAAGCATGTGGAGCAGATATAAATGTAATTCTGCTTCACATTTGTTATTTTGCTGGAAATATAAGCTACCATTCTTTTTTTAAATAAAAAAACCACTTTTAAATAAAAAAGTAAAAAATGGTGCTCTTGCTGTGAAGTCACATCGAAAAGAAGGCTGATTTATCCCGATCAGCTGATTCTAGGCACAGCATTTACTTCTTGGGAATACAGATTTTTTTTTTTTTTTTTTTAGATCTGCCACTGATCATAAATTCTCTTATTCTCTGTGAATTGGTAATGGAATGAATTTTATTGAAAAAGGAAAATTTTTCATGGTTCGTAAATGGAATAACCTATTAGTGATACTCCTGTGAAAGTTGAGGTAAGTGCTTTTGTTTAGTTAAACAGTTTTATTTTGTGTATAGACTGATTGAAGATTTTTGAGTTGCTATGCTGCAAATTGTTTAATCCATTGTAGTCATTTTAGGTTTAAAATGGACCACCGATTCTCAGTCTATTTAATTGCTGTACAGTAAATTGTGGAATTTACAAAAATGTTTTTAGATTTATATTGAATTACTAGCTGAAGTACCCGTTCTTCGCACGGGAATGAATGGACTTTTTGATATTACGATTTGTGGTGATTACTATTCATTGTAATAAACAGATATAGCAAAGTGGATATCGCGTTATATTATGTCCAATAATCATGCATACCGAATTGCAAGGCAATCGTTTGTACGGTGCAGAAGGCCATGCGGCGTAGTGCAATCTAGTGGCGAGTTTTAGCAAAACGAATACGGCGAAAATATTTTTCGCATTCAGATATCGATGTATACGAATTTTCATGACTATCGGCTGGACAGTCCTGAAGTTCATGTGTTGACGCGACATCTAGTGGCAAGTTATAGGAAAATGGATAGCGCCAAACTCTTCCCCGTGTTCAAATATCTATGTATACCTATTTTCATAGCGATTATTTGCACAGTCAAGAAGTGATACACTGCAGGGCCATCTAGTGGTTCAATAAAGTAATGATTTGCTACAGCGCCGTCAAGTGGCGAGTTATAGCAAAATGGATAACGCCAAAATATTCTCATTGTTCAAATAGCTATGTATACTGATTTTCATAGCGACCGTTTGAATGGTCAAGAATTTGGCCTGCTGCAGCGTCATCTAGTGGCGAGTTAAAATAATAATGCATTGCAGTGTCATCTAGTGGTGAGTAACATCAAAAGGAACGCAGTTAGAATATATTCTTCGTGCTCAAATGTGTAAGTATAAAAATTTTTATGCCGAGCAGTCGAACGGTATAGAAGTTGATGCTTTGCAGCGCCATTTAGCGGCAAGTTACAGCAAAATGGATAGTGAAAAATGTTCTCCGTGTTCTAATATTCGCGTGTACCAAATTTCATCGAAATCGGTTGGACGATATTCGCATAGCAAACGGCTAAACGGAATAGAATTCAACGTTGTGCTGCGGCACCAAGTGGCAAGTTAAGGAAAACGGATAGCATAAAAACCTTCTCCATCATAAAAGACTTAGGTGAACCAAATTTCATCATTCAACGGTGCTGGAGTTTTTCAACCTCATAAACACATACCAACATTCATTTTTATCTATAACCAGTGTTATTGTATATACCAGTCTCAAATAAAATCTAGTTTCAAATCTAAGCCTCGCCAAAGTGCCAACATACGCCATTTTGCAAGAGTTTTTTCAGGGAATCATTCGAAGCATTGACTTAGAAGCAATCAATATGGGAAATGGTTCGACCGCCAAAGAGTAGCCCGCATTTATTTGAAAATTGGAATCCCTTAATACAGCCGATTTTTTTTTAAATTATCAACTATAATGTGTTTTATTCATCGTTACTCCGATGTACTAAATGAGAAGATTTCAATTTTCTGAAATTTGGCGGAATTCACCCAACTTAAATCAATATACTCAATTGGCGAGAATTCTGAAGTTAGATCGCTTGAAATCCCTTAATAACTGCATTATTTCTTCACGGATCATTAAAATTTAACGCTGTATTCTAATAAAACCTTTGCACTTGTTTTCAAAAATCTATTTCCTTAAGCTTTCAATAAATTGCGCCAAGCCGAAAACTGTGCAAACCGCTAGAACTCACTTACTGAAAATCCATATTTCAGCCATTTTATTTTTTCGCCAAACTAAAAAAATTTACACATTAGCCTCAGAAATCTTTAATTCTTATTGTTTTGCGTGTAAAGCATTACATTCCTGCTCTGATTTCCCATGCACACGATATTATAATTTAAAAAAAATAACCTTACGAATATAAACTAACCAAAAAAAAATTATTATTCTTTTATTTTTACTTTGAGAATTTAAAACATTTTATTCGGCAAAATCGCCACACATGGCAACCACGATCCTTGTTTCACACTTTTTTCACTACAGGGGTTACAATTACGGAAAGCTTTTTGCGTGAAGAGCATAAAAAATCTCTTAAATTCCGGGAACGGGTGGACTTTCAAAGTTTTAAAGTGGACTATGATTTATTCTATATTATTTTACATATCTGTGCTAAATTTCAGGCCGATAGGTTCATTTTTGTGGATTTGTATACGAACGACATTTTATTCGGCAAAATCGCCACACATGGCAAGCACGATCCTTATTTCACACTTTTTTCACTACAGGGGTTACAATTACAGAAAGATTTTTGCGTGAAGAGCATAAAAAATCTCTTAAATTCCGGGAACGGGTGGACTTTCAAAGTTTTAAAGTGGACTATGATTTATTCTATATTATTTTACATATCTGTGCTAAATTTCAGGCCGATAGGTCCATTTTTGTGGATTTGTATACGAATCAAATCCACAAACAAACAAACAGAATTTCATTTTTATTTATAAGATTCGTTAAGGATATCATTTCCCTTTTTTGAGTTGTTTTGTAGTAAATTTAGTTATTTTGTTTCAAATAGTAAATTTAGGGATGCAACATTCTGCATACTGCATTTGGCTAATATGCCAGATATGACAAATATCCAGGAGTATATCTGTCCTAAAATTTCGTACAGCGAAATAACATACTATAAACAATAAATTCTAAAATTACAAGTGTAATTTTTTTAAGCAAAATATTTCACTTTTAACGATTTTTCAAAGAAGTTGCATTTTTATTTTTTAATCGGTGATTTAATTGTTTTTTGTTTTTTTAATTTGAGATGGCCGCCGTATATTATGCTCCCGGTTGCACTTCGGATTATATCCGAAGGATATAGGAGTAAAGAAAGAGAAATGCTGTCCTCATGGGCGTAGCCAGCGAGGGGCAGGGTGGGGCAGCTGCCCCCCAAAAATGAGCTAGTCATAGGGTCTGATTATGAAAAACCGGGCATTCTCCGGTTAGACTCCATGTCCTGCCCCTCCCTAATGAAAATCCTGGCTATGCCCTTGGCTGTCCTGGGATTAAAGAATCCAAGTTTGTTTAAAGCTCCCAACGTAAGCTATGCTTTCCTTTGTTTGCACTTTTTCCAATGCTAAACTTGAAGTTGGTGTTTTTTCTTTTATATAAAATCATATTTACGTTCTGTTTGTCAAAATTCAGCTTCCTGTGTAAGTATTGTACACTTTTTTTTACGCAAAATTAAGATGAAATAGAATCTACACAAACTGGCAACCGGTCTTAAAACTAGAATAAAATTTTACGCATCATTTTACAAAAACATTTTACTTCAAAAATTTACGATTTTAAGGAACTCATAATTCCTTGTAAAATTAAAATCGAAAACTGATCATTGCGATTAAAACAAAAACTAGGTTTGAGAAATATATTCTAAAAACTGCAATATTTTTTAAATAACAAGTCAGTCTTCTACAGTAAATTTATTCAGAACTCTTAAATTTTAATTCTACTTATTAGAATAACTTAATAAATGTGGAAATCATAAAACTGAACTGTAACATGCCAACAAAATTAAGAAACTTGTTCTGAAAGTTGCAGCGTTACTGCACTATGTTTTAATTTTGGAAATCATACACCTTTTATAGATATAGTACTCCTTGTATGTGTTTCTCTTTAGAACCAGAACAGTAAACAAACTATTAAGAACAGCCAAGTTTTATAAAATAACTTTTATTTAATATAAGCAAATTATACACCATCCTTAATACAAAAATTGCAGCATGTACATAGTGTCAATAGCTTCCGCTGGCATTTATTTATGTGTAAGCAGTACAACAGTTGTATTAGACGAATGCAAATATTTTATATGCTTATTATGTTACAATGTCGGTCCATCACTTTTTATAACATTCAATTTCTTTAAAATTGATTTCACTAAAATAAAAGATGTTTGTTTATATTATGTACACTAGATGACAGCATCATTTATGTGCTATCATCATGAAATATTAAAAAAATATAACTCCCGTTTATTTTATAACTATTTCTTTAAATAATATATCAGGAACACTGAAATTGTAGAAATAAGTAAATAAAATTACCAACTTCTCCTAGTGTAACAAAAAAGTTGGGGGTGGGGTGTGATGAGGCACTAAAAGAAAAAATTATTTATGAATGTTAAAAATGCAGTTGCTACACAAACCTCTAGGATTACCACAAAAACTGTTTAAATATGCATACAGAACTTTAAATATTATTATTATTAATTTTTTAAAGCGTTATAATATTTTTTTTTTAATTTTGAAACAAACAAAAAAAAAAAGAATAAATTGATTAATAAAATTAATATTTCGACTAGAGTAATTTTCAGAAAAACAGATTTTCTTGAAAGTTGTTTGCAACATTCACTACCAGATGGAATGCTTTTCCCTTTGGGATGCTTGGGCTATTTTTATAGCACGGCGTTTGGCCTCCTTGTACTTTACCTTCATGGTAAGTAAACTGGAATGCGTGTGTTTAGTGCTATCAGTTTCTTTTGACTTTACGAACAACTTCAGTTTATTTAGTTTTGTCGCCTAGGAGACGTGTTTGTTTACAGTTCGCGAATGCTTTATTTTTGCTGAGGAGAGTTTTTAGTACATACTCACTCAATATAAAATCAACAGGATTTTTAAATGAAACTGCAGCCATAATTGAAGTGCACGGATGAAAATTTAGAAATTACAACTTAAACTTCATTTTTACAAAAGTATTTAGCGAAGTTCTCTAATAACGGTTTAAATCAACTTCAATATCTACGCTAAAATATTCATTTTTGAATTTACTAAAATGAAAAATACAAGAAAATGATTATATTTGAAAAATTATCTACGTTCGTTGCGGTTTCTAACGTATGCATGAGTTTCCTCCTCGAAAAAGTAATATTTGCAGCTTCAGCAAACGTAAACTACTTTCGTAACAACATACTTTTCCATAACAACGGACGCCATTTGAAAACAGCAACAAAGTGCAGCAAGTGAACAACTGAATGAACCTGATCCGTGCTCAGTTCACTTGGTTTAATCGTTCGCAGTTTTGTATACGAACGCTCTAGTTTACATACTGAATGCACTCAGTTTCCTTTACGAATATCTTGGATGTAAACTTGTTTAAGCCGGATTCATACTGGCCGTACCGCACCGCTAAGAGGCCGCAATGACGTCACGTGGCGGAGTAACACGGCCCCCGCGCGCGAGCGCCGAGGGTTTGCGCAATATCTGGCAAGAACAAATATTCCGCAGCGACCGCAAAGCTACAGCCAATTACAGAAGAGCTTTTCTAGAGTATTTTTGTTGAGTGTTGACGGAACGCACGTGTGTGAGAAGCCTTCTGACAGAACGATGGCTGATGTTCGATTGTTTTAAAGATAAATATGTTAAAATAAGTTATTTCTCCTCAACATTAATCGATTATCCATTATAAAACAATCTTTTAAAAGCACAACAGAAGAAACGAAAGAGAAGTACGCCGAACAACAACAAATAAAAATGTCGTGCATTCATTGGTGCATTTACTTGCGGCACCGCAAGCTCGCCGCGCGGACAGCCAACGACCCAAAACGGCGAAACAGTACGGCATGGTTGCGGTGCGGTGCGACAGGTATGAATCTGCCTTTAGCGTTAACGAATGCGGCCACTATACCCTCATCATCACAGAAAAGAAGGGCAAAATTGTCCCCATTCCCATTATCTGTGATCATTCCTTTTGCGTACTCGGTGCTTTAGTAAAGGAACCCATCGGACCTGGTCCTTTCACAACGAATATAGAATCGGAATGAAAGAAAGGAAACCTGTTTCAGAACGAATCCTGACTCGGAACAGTTTCCGAGTTCAAGGCTAAAATCGAGGCCATCGTGATTCTGCCGGGCCTGCTTGTGCACTCCGATGAGTCATTATAAGAGGCGTAAGGATGCTCACGTATTGGTTCCAGCCCTTAGATACGTCATCTAACGGCCAAACCTAACCAATGAGGAAACGTCCGTAGGCCTCTTTCGGAGTGCACAAGCAGGCCCGGTAGAATCACGATGGCCCCGCTAAAATTCGCCTGCTGGCGGTATTTACGCCCGCCAGCCCCTATTGAAATGTATTGAGTATCCATTTTATAATTACCGTTTCCATTATTAACCACTCGGAATGAGTTATTGTCTTTTTAATATTTTTAATAGATGGTTTAGAAGACGATGATATCGCATTTCGCTTCAAAACTTTATTAATAAAAGAATATTAGCGTTATAAAATTATTA
>JAWZYV010000502.1:0-19933 GCA_038373885.1 Cheiracanthium punctorium
TTTTATTTTATATTTTTTCACCACTTTCGGAATCTCTGTTCTGTAAAAAAAAAATAACTACCTAAAGGAACAGTAATGATTCCTGATAGATACACTTATGACACATTGTCACTGTAAAGCTAGATGGAAATGATTCCATCTAGGACTCAATGGAGCTCGGCCATCTCGATACCGGTAGACCAAAAACAGACTCGTTCTGTTAGTATTAATCCGCAGATTTCAAAATTAAATTTCAGATCAAATTAAATATGCATCCTGATAGAAGCAGAGTAATGCAGCACATATGACCAGACAACAGAGGGCTCTTTTCCTTAAATTATTTTCTTAATTTTTAAGCGTTTCTTTTCTTCTTTTTCTTTTTTTGCAGTTTTTTTAGCTTTTTCTGTAGAATTAAGTTATATAATTTATTGTCTCGCATTAAAGATTTGTCTATTTACCATCCATTACTGTGCAAGATCTTAATTTCTGTTTTTTCGATTTAGTTTCGTTAGTAATAAGAGTTGCTATGATGCTTAAAAATGTTATTTTAGAGATTGTTAATAATAAGTACAGTACGTAAGGTAATAAATATATAGGAGATATTAGCTAATTCCTAAAGTTATCAAAATATTGCGAACGGTCATTCAAATATTGTGTCTTGAAAAATGAATAGAAGCTGCGGCTCTGCTGGACCCGGCGTGCGTCTGGGGTTCAACGGGACAGCAGGACACCACAGGAACGGTAACAGGCTTTAACCAATAGGTAGGTCGTTCCTGAAGGTAATATCGATCGTATAGTTTCATAAAGTGAATCATAGATATGCACTTGCACATGGGAAATAATTAAAAATTATCCAAACATTTATTTTAGATGGGATTTTACTGTTTGTGTATTGCAACGGCTCCCAACCTTTTAACAAAATGACCTCCCATTAGCTCGAGATGACACCCCCCCCCATATTCTTCAGAATGCGTGCAATTTATTTATACTACAACAATGAACGTTTTGTAGCCTTTTCTACAAAATAATGTTATCGATAAAGTTGGAATAAACATTTTTAGCGAAAAATAAAAATGGAGCAAAAATAAGAATAAATAAGGTGAATTTTTAAACATGCATCATCACTTTATCTTTGCCTATTTTTCTCGAGCCCCACTGGTTGAGAACAAGAGGTGTATTGATTTAAAACATAACTAGACGAGGGTTATCTGCTTATGGTGGGGGGGGCTGCCTTCTTTAGGAGGACTTTTTAAGGGGGTTATAACGTCAATTTACTTAAGTTACCTTTGCGAGAAAACCACCCCAAACTCCAGACCGCTAGAACAACAGCCGTGCGATAGGCCAGATCCCTCGATAATCAGCCACTTACAATGTTCAGGGTTCTATACATTTGGCCATGATGGATCCAACAATGCTCAGCACGTAACAATGATAGTTAAGAAACATCGAGGCTGAAACAAAGCTACAACAAAGAAATGCTTATATAGAGCGTCAAAGCTACTATAAGTGCCGTGAATTGCGGCGGAAGCTGGTGGGGTCGTGGTCGGGTGTCGTGCCTTCGCCCATGATACATTATCACTGTCAAGCGCGATGTGAAGGACTAGCTAGCGGCTATCTTGGGGCCTTGGGGCTCAGGCCTCTCGATACCGGCAGGCGACAAGAGACCCGTTCTGTTAGTATTCCATTGAGCTGCAGAGTGGTGAACACATATGACCTGATCACGAAGGGATTTTTTTTCAATCTTAAATTATTTCATTAATAAATAATTCTTCTCTTTTTTTTTTAACAATGAAGTTTATTATTGGAGACTCCGTATTTTTATTTTATATTTGTTCACCACTTTGGGAATCTCTGTTCTGTAAAAAAAAAATAACTACCTAAAGGAACAGTAATGATTCCTGATAGATACACTTATGACACATTGTCACTGTAAAGCTAGATGGAAATGAATCCATCTAGGACTCAATGGAGCTCGGCCATCTCGATACCGGTAGACCAAAAACAGACTCGTTCTGTTAGTATTCCTCAGCAGATTTCAAAATTAAATTTCAGTTCAAATTAAATATGCATCCTGATAGAAGCAGAGTAATGCAGCACATATGACCAGACCACAGAGGGCTCTTTTCCTTAAATTATTTTTTTAATTTTTAAGCGTTACTCTTTTTTTTTGTTGCAGTTTTTTTCAGCTTTTTCTGTAGAATTAAGTTATATAATTTATTGTCTCGCATTAAAGATTTGTCCATTTACCTTTACTGTGCAAGATCTTAATTTCTGTTTTTTCGATTTAGTTTCGTTAGTAATAAGAGTTGCTATGATGCTTAAAAATGTTATTTTAGAGATTGTTAATAATAAGTACAGTACGTAAGGTAATAAATATATAGGAGATATTAGCTAATTCCTAAAGTTATCAAAATATTACGAACGGTCATTCAAATGTTGTGTCTTTAAAAATGAATAGAAGCTGCGGCTCTGCTGGACCCAGCGTGCGTCTGGGGTTCAACTGGACAGCAGGACACCCCAGGAACGGTAACAGGCTTTAACCAATAGGTAGGTCGTTCCTGAAGGTAATATCGTATAGTTTCATAAAGTGAATCATAGATATGCACTTGCACTTGGGAAATAATTAAAAATTATCCAAACATTTATTTTAGATGGGATTTTACTGTTTGTGTATTGCAACGGCTCCCAACCTTTTAACAAAATGACCTCCCATTAGCTCGAGATGACACCCCCCCCCCATATTCTTCAGAATGCGTGCAATTTATTTATACTACAACAATGAACGTTTTGTAGCCTTTTCTACAAAATAATGTTATCGATAAAGTTGGAATAAACATTTTTAGCGAAAAATAAAAATGGAGCAAAAATAAGAATAAATAAGGTGAATATTAGCTAATTACTAAAGTTATCAAAATATTACGAACAGTCATTCAAATATTGTGTCTTAAAAAATGAATAGAAGCTGCGGCTCTGCTGGACCCGGCGTGCGTCTGGTTTTCAACTGGACAGCAGGACTGGGAGCCCTGGCCAAAAGCTTCATAGGGGGCCCCTCTTTCGAAAACTTTTTCAACATTTGTAAACTTTTAAACTCAAAGAACAGTTTGGGGCCCCCTTTTTTGCTGGGGGACCCCCGGGCGCCATCCCCGAATACCCTCCCGGTAATCAGGACCTGCTTGTCACTCGGGATTTAAAAGGAATAGATATTAGAATATGTAATATTTGAAGTTTAGATTTACTTGCTAAGAATCACATTTAACTTTTTTAGAGATTTTGATGTCCCTGACTTTTGGGGGGCCCCCTTGAATCGCGGGGTTTCTGGGATCGTCCGCTGTGTCACTGCGTAAGATTACTGGGAAATAAATAATCAAATTATTCTGATATATATTAAACTAGCCGCCTCCGGCGACCAGTTGGTCCGCCATCTTAATAAATCTTGTCGTTTCTCACCAGCTTCCTTGGCACTGAAATATCTCAGATTCTGAATGGAATTTAAAATTAAGATGGTTACAAAGAGGGGCGGCCCTAGGTAAGTGGCGCCCCCTGCTAACGTAAAAAAGACGCTCCCTTTTATGCTCTACTTACTTTTTGAGTTCGAAATGACGCCCCTTCGAAGCCGCCCCTCGATGCGATGATTACCTTGCTTACCGTGTCGGGCCGCCCCTGGTTACAAAAATAAGATGGTTTAATGATAAAAACCTACAAAAAGGTACAAATTATTTTCGTCCTATATTAATTCTGAAGAGCTTCTAGATATATCGGCTGTTATCAAAAAACGGAAAGGAAAAAAAAAAAAAAAGTAAGAAAATCTGAAACACTTTCAGATTTTAAATACGCACTAAAGTGCTATATATTAAAAGCGTATCATATCCATGCGTCTTCCCTATTTTCTTTCCTTATTCCATTAAGTTGGAAAGTGTATCATTATTCATGAGTGTGATTAAACAAAATTAAAATTGATAATTCTAACATCCTTTTTCTGGATGTAATACATTAGAAATAGAAGGGGAAAAAGACGCGCAGAAAAATGCATAATTCGAACTGAATGAAAGTTTCAAAAACTTATTTTTCGTTTGTTTGTTTGTGTAACATGTATTTCGGATTTGTGTGCTTTGCCAGTAGTCCGCTTATAAATCCACGTCAGAGGAAAAACTTATTCAAGTGATCAGAGCCTGATTATGAACAACGGGGTGACCCGGGTACTGATGAATGTGGGGACCCCCATCTATGAAAATTTGTTTTATTTTTCATAAAAATTTTGATATAGAAAAAATATTCAGAACAATATTTGAAATTGGGGGCCCTGGGCAAAGTCCCGATTTGCCCATGCAATAATAAGGCTCTGCAAGTGATTTTATTTATTAAAAACAGCATATTCTATAAGTTTGCGCCATCTGTCGACCGCTTTGTAAAAAAAAAAAAAAGCTCCGTTGTATTTTTTTTTTTTGATATAGTTTTTTTTATATTATAGGAACAATGCTTTTTTCGCCCGATAAAAAGTAGCCTGCTTGTTAATCCAGGACTTTAACTGTCTTTGATCCAAATTTCATCCAAATCAGTCGAACCGTTTCAGCGGGAAAGAGTAACAAACATACATACAAACATTGACATGACATTTATAGTAAGATTACACTTATTATAAAGTAGTATACACATTTTTGAATGCTTCTCGGGCCCTCGGCGATCGCCGACCAGCCGACCTGGCCAGTCCGGGCTTATCCGTAATGCTGTAACTAATAATTAATGACAATCAGCAAATCGGGTGACTATGGATGGTTCAATAAATTCAATGTCTGTGCAAACAAAAATTACATCATGGTATTCAATGTATATTACATTAATCTTATATGTATGCAGTATTAGGTATTGTCCAATAAATGTAGGATTTGTTCCACTTTCAAGAGAATTTTTCATTTAACTTTATTTTTTAACTTAGATATTGTGTTTTCAGGTAAAAACTAACATGAAGTAATTTACTATTACTTTAACCCTCCCACTGTCAAGCCCGTGTTTAGCCGTTCATCAGGAATGCCTCTCATATTGACAAGAACGACTATTCTTACTATTTGAAATGTGCTTCAAAACCGGCAAGGCCGTGTTTTCTTACATTCTGTTTTTGCCTCTCAAAACGGCAAGACCGTGTCCGGAAATGTTGCTTCCCCCTCTGAGAAGGCGTGAGAACGGAGAGACAATTAGCTGCCACAATGGGGGGTCGTGTCCTGTAGGCCTGAGGGTCCACTGTTCCCCCAGGCGTACCACTTCACCACATCTCAGAATCGACGGTGGTGTTTTTTTTCAATGGCTATGAGACGAGAGAGACGTGATAATGTTATGAAAGAAAGACGAATGGATTCTGATCCCCTCCAACCTAATTACTGTCAAGGTTTTCTTCAAATTTCACGAACGAATCGCTGGGGAATGTCTGTACATCCATTAATTCAAAATTAGGGAATAAGAGTTTAATTACACAGGATAGCATATTAGTCAGATCTGTTGATTTCTTTCTTCTTTTTTAAATTGCTTGCTTTTATATTTTACTTACATTATCACAATAAAATGAAAAATTTTGCAACTACTGAAATAGACATCAAAAGACAAAGTTTATAGCTCCGTTTAAGATACATTTAATGCATTTTTAAAACACCTTGGCAATAATTATTATTGAGGAAGGCACACGAATATTTTTATGAAAATGACGTAACTGTGGAGTATCGAAATATGATACTTTTTTACCCCATTTTTAACACTTTCTTACAAAGTTGATGATGAATGGTCTGTGATTTCGATTCGTCTTGTCTGTGTCCTAATTGGTGTGGACATGGAATTAGGGGTTTGTACGAAATTTTACAGATACGAGGGGCCAAGGCCCCCAGACTCGCTACGCTCGCTTTTCGTATGAGGCATTCGACCCCTAATAAGGCTTATTCGTAAAAAAGACATAATTTCAACAGACAAAACCCGAAGATTGGATCTTATAGAATGTTACTGAATTACACATTGCTTGGTTCTTGCAGGTTCATTGGTACATAAAAATTTAAACTTCACACTACAGTAGATCCCCTCCCCCTCATAACACGGAAGATATTTTGTTAAGGGAATCCGTGTTGTACGGGTCCTGAGCTATACTCCACCTGGAGTGCGGACTCCGCTTATAATCGCTGGAAAAATTATTTGCACTCTCAGAAACACAATGATATTTAATGTTGCCATTCAAAAGTTATATTAATTAGGATCAGTAAATTTGTAAAACCTATTGGACACCTTGCGAATTTGCTACCCATGGCGATTTTTCATTATTTGGAGACTTGCGTACATGTAAAGTTAATAAAAGCTACGGAACAGATAGGATAGCTTGCCACCAATGGCGACTTCTAATTATTTGGCAATTTACACATGCTCACAACCTATAATTACTGTTCATTTAAGGTTACCGGAAAACCGTTATCCATATTTTCATTTACATAATCGTTTGTAGATTGGCTTACTTAGCACCACGAATTATAACATCTCGTCGCGCTAGCAAATATCCAAAGTGTACTGTAACTGCTATAATGGCATAGTTAACGCCGCCAAATATTTCTACTGGTAGCAAATAATCCAGGTGGACCGAACCGGCTTTAAAATAATTTAATTATTTTTCATTTTCAAGATATTAGTTATTCTGTTTTGGAAAAACGGATAATCGCTAATTCTAAACTCCTGTTGTCTAAGCAAACTTACTATTTGAAAATTGTCAACTTTGTGTAACACATTTTGAGTTACTTATTTCATGTAGTTTTTATTTTGGCGTAAAATGGGTGTATCTCTACTTCATGTTTGACAATCTCACGTGATACTACATACTTGGAAACGCTTTGTTGCAAAGGAATGAATGATTTTATGCCAAATCTGGCAACCATTCTGTTTATTTTTTCAGTTTTTTATTAATATCTTCTAAAATAATTCGATTTTCGGAATTTAAGTCAGCTTATCAGGTTCCTCGGAATTTTTCGAATCTGTGGGTACCTTAGTCGAAACTTAAATCCCCACAGTTTAGGAGGAGATAGGCCAACAAGCTTTGACAGCGCCAGCGGCCATTACTTTTTTTTAGAATAGAGAGATACCCAAATTAAATTTCATGCTGTTCTGGAAACACGGGGAATCTTTTCGCAATCGAAAGATTTCGTTTTGTGTACACAGCTATTCTCCTGTTCTCCTGTTCATGCAAACGATTTATTTGTGGAAAAAAAAAATGTTAATAAACTGTGTTATCTGGAAAAGCTTTTTACAATGAATTTGAATCCCAACTGTGACGTCATATTCACTTGAAAAGGGTAATTTTGTCACGCAAATGATTTACTTTTTTGACTCTCGGAAATAAAATGGTGCTGAAAATAGCGAAAAATCGCTTAAAAATGAGGGAACGGGTGGATTTTCAGATTTTTAAAGAAGCGCAGATTGTTTTCTATATTTTTATACATGATCATGAAAGTTTTCAAGCGGATCGTGCAAACGGTGAAGAAGTTATTAGGGTTTTGTGTTAACTTTGTAAATTTCACGAAATTCTAACTCATATTTGTAAATTTCACGCGATTCTAGATACTTGGAAACGCTTTGTTGCAAAGGAATGAATGATTTTATGCCAAATCTGGCAACCATTCTGTTTATTTTTTCAGTTTTTTATTAATATCTTCTAAAATAATTCGATTTTCGAAATTTAAGTCAGCTTAGCAGGTTCCTCGGAATTTTTCGAATCTGTGGGCACCTTAGTCGAAACTCAAATCCCTACGGTTTAGGAGGAGTTAGGTCAACAAGCTTTGACAGCGCCAGCGGCGGCGACAGCGGCCGTTACTTTCCTTTAGAATAGAGAGATTATGAATGGAGGGCGGAAAAAGCGTACAATATTGAAGATTTCATTTTTTTATGGAGGAGGACTTCCCCCGTCTTCTAGCGTCTGCTGTATGGAAAGTTTTGGGGGCACATAGAATTTTTTGCTCTATTTTAGCACTAAGATGCTTGATAGTCTGGAATGGGTACTTTTAAGTAACAAAAAAGCGCTTTTCTAATCCACCTCCGCCACATAAAATTTACAATAATTTTAGAGGTATATTTTTTAAGGGAAAAAACAGTGTTTAGATGCACATTTTATTTTGAAGGCTTTAAAAATCTTGCAGAAATAACAATTTTACTTACGTAAGCCAGACAAGCTGTGGGTCTGTTTGTATGGGACGGAGGTCTGCTTTTGTTTGAGCTTCGGCAAGCCTACACGAGGGAAATCTGCCTACAGGGAGATTCCTTGGTCGGGAGACTTTTTATTAACGCTAAATCTGGTGAAAACCGACCAAAACTCCAGACAGTTATCGATAGCCGGGTGGTAGGCCCTAACACGGGACCTTCATATTTCAGTCGTCTACCATGTTTAGTGTCTTTGTTTACGTTTAATGTCATGTCTTACCATGGCACTCGAAATAACCCATGCATGTTAACATTCATAAAGAAACTATGGGTTAAAGGTCTAAATATTTCAAAACCTTCTCAATCACACTATCAGTTTACAGAGAAAACTTATTTTTCTGGCTAGTAAAAGTCATCTCTGAGACACCCTCCCAACCACAAATGAAGATAACCTCAAATAAGCCCTATTTTTTGTAGTTTCCAGAATTCATAGAAACATACCGATCTCCCTCCCCCCCCCCCCTAAACTTATTCAACTGCTGCGCTTCTGCTTAAAACAGACCCACTTATTAAAAAATGTGTGTGTGCATATATATATGAATTATCTTGGGATTCCTTATCCTAAGTTAGCTATTCAATATTATATATATCTTATAAATAAAAATGAAATTCTGTTTGTTTGTTTGTTTTTTGTTTGTTTGTGGATTTGAGTTGTATACAAATCCACAAAAATGGACATATCAGCCTGAAATTTTGCACAGATATGTAAAATAATATAGAATAAATCATAGTCCACTTTAAAACTTTGAAAGTCCACCCGTTCCCGGAATTTAAGAGATTTTTTATGTTCTCCACGCAAAAAGCTTTCCGTAATTGTAACCCCTGTAGTGAAAAAAGTGGGAAATAAGGATCGTGGTTGCCATGTGTGGCGATTTTGCCGAATAAGATGTTTTAAATTCTCAAAGTAAAAATAAAAGAATAATAATGATTTTTTTTTTTTTGTTAGTTTATTAATTTTTTATTATAATATCGTGTACATGGGAAATCGGAGTAGGAATGAAATGTTTTATACGCAAAACAATAAGAATTGAAGTTTTCCGAGGCTAATGTGTAAAATTTTTTAGTTTGGCGAAAAAATAAAATGGCTCAAATGCCGATTTTGAGAAAGTGAGTTCTAGCGGTTTGCACAGTTTTCGGCTTGGCGCAATTTATTGAAAGCTTAAGGAAATAGATTTTTGAAAACAAGTGCAAAGGTTTTATTAGAATACAGCGTTAAATTTTAATGATCCGTGAAGAAATAATGCAGTTATTAAGGGATTTCAAGCGATCTATCTTCAGAATTCTCGCCGATTGAGTACATTGATTTAAGTTGGGGGAATTCCGCCAAATTTCAGAAAATTGAAATCTTCTCATTTAGTACATCGGAGTAACGATGAATAAAACACGTTATAGTTGATAATTTAAAAAATTCGGCTGTATTAAGGGATTCCATTTTTCAAATAAATGCTTGCTTTACTTTTTGGCGGCCGAACCATTTCCCATATTGATTGCTGCTAAGTCAATGCTTCGAATGATTTCCTGAAAAAACTCTTGCAAAATGGCGTATGTTGGCACTTTGGCGAGGCTTAGATTTGAAACTGGATTTTATTTGAGACTGGGATATATAATGAGACTGGTTATATAAAAATGAATGTTGGTATGTGTGTATGAGGTTGAAAAACTCTAGCACCGTTGCACCATGAAATTTGGTTCACCTAAGTCTTTTATCATTGAGAAGCTTTTTATGCTATCCGTTTTCCTCTAACTTGCCACTAGGTGGCGCAGCAGAACGTCGAATTCTATTCCGTTTAGCCGTTTACTATGCGAATATCGTCCAACCAATTTCGATGAAATTTGGTACACGCGGATATTAGAACACGGAGAATATTTTTCACTATCCATTTTGCTGTAACTTGCCGCTAAATGGCGCTGCAACGCATCAACTTCTATACCGTTCGACTGACCGGCATAAAATTTCTTATACTTACACATTTCAGCACGAAGAATATATTCTAACTGTGTTCCTTTTGATGTTACTCACCACTAGATGGCACTGCAATGCATTATTATTTTAACTCGCCACTAGATGACGCTGCAGCAGGCCAAATTCTTGACCATTCAAACGGTCGCTATGAAAATCAGTATACATAGCTATTTGAACAATGAGAATATTTTGGCGTTATCCATTTTGCTATAACTCGCCACTTGACGGCACTGTAGCAAATCATTACTTTAATTAACCACTAGATCGCGCTGCAGTGCATCACTTCTTGACTGTGCAACTGATCGCTATGAAAATAGGTATACATAGATATTTGAACACGGGGAAGAGTTTGGCGCTATCCATTTTCCTATATAATTTGCCACTAGATGTCGCGTCAACACATGAACTTCAGGGCTGTCCAGCCGATCGTCCTGAAATTTCGTATTCATCGATATCTGAATGCGAAGAATATTTCCGCCGTATCCGTTTTGCTAAAACTCGCCACTAGATTGCGCTACGCGCATGACCTTCTGCACCGTACAAACGATTGCCTTGAAATTCGGTATGCATGGTTATTGAACACAATATAAAGCGATATCCATTTTGCTATATCTCTTTATTACAATAAATAGTAATCACCACAAATCGTAATATCAAAAAGTCCATTCATTCCCGTGCGAAGAACGGGTACTTCAGCTAGTATCTTATAAATAAAAATGAAATTCTGTTTGTTTGTTTGTTTGTTTGTGGATTTGATTCGTATACAAATCCACAAAAATGGACCTATCGGCCTGAAATTTAGCACAGATATGTAAAATAATATAGAATAAATCGTAGTCCACTTTAAAACTTTGAAAGTCCACCCGTTCCCGGAATTTAAGAGATTTTTTATGCTCTCCACGCAAAAAGCTTTCCGTAATTGTAACCCCTGTAGTGAAAAAAGTGTGAAATAAGGATCGTGGTTGCCATGTGTGGCGATTTTGCCGAATAAAATGTTTTAAATTCTCAAAGTAAAAATAAAAGAATAATAATGATTTTTTTTTTTTGTTAGTTTATATTCGTAAGGTTATTTTTTTTTTAAATTATAATATCGTGTGCATGGGAAATCAGAGCAGGAATGAAATGTTTTATACGCAAAACAATAAGAATTGAAGATTTCCGAGGCTAATGTGTAAAATTTTTTAGTTTGGCGAAAAAATAAAGTGGCTGAAATATCGATTTTGAGTAAGTGAGTTCTAGCGGTTTGCACAGTTTTCGGCTTGGCGCAATTTATTGAGAGCTTAAGGAAATAGATTTTTGAAAACAAGTGCAAAGGTTTTATTAGAATACAGCGTTAAATTTTAATGATCCGTGAAGAAATAATGCAGTTATTAAGGGATTTCAAGCGATCAGAATTCTCGCCAATTGAGTACATTGATTTAAGTTGGGGGAATTCCGCCAAATTTCAGAAAATTGAAATCTTCTCATTTAGTACATCGGAGTAACGATGAATAAAACACATTATAGTTGATAATTTTAAAAAATTCGGCTGTATTAAGGGATTCCACTTTTCAAATAAATGCGTGCTTTACTCTTTGGCGTTCGAACCATTTCCCATATTGATTGCTGCTAAGTCAATGCTTCGAATGATTCCCTGAAAAAACTCTTGCAAAATGGCGTATGTTGGCACTTTGGCGAGACTTAGATTTGAAACTGGATTTTATTTGAGACTGGTATATATAATAACACTGGTTATAGATAAAAATGAATGTTGGTATGTGTTTATGAGGTTGAAAAACTCCAGCACCGTTGAGCACCGTTGCACCATGAAATTTGGTTCACCTAAGTCTTTTATGATGGAGAAGGTTTTTATGCTATCCGTTTTCCTTAACTTGCCACTTGGTGCCGCAGCACAACGTCGAATTCTATTCCGTTTAGCCGTTTGCTATGCGAATATCGTCCAACCGATTTCGATGAAATTTGGTACACGCGAATATTAGAACACGGAGAATATTTTTCACTATCCATTTTGCTGTAACTTGCCGCTAAATGGCGCTGCAAAGCATCAACTTCTATACCGTTCGACCGATCGGCATAAAATTTTTTATACTTACACATTTGAGCACGAAGAATATATTCTAACTGCGTTCCTTTTGATGTTACTCACCACTAGATGACACTGCAATGCATTATTATTTTAACTCGCCACTAGATGACGCTGCAGCAGGCCAAATTCTTGACCATTCAAACGGTCGCTATGAAAATCAGTATACATAGCTATTTGAACAATGAGAATATTTTGGCGTTATCCATTTTGCTATAACTCGCCACTTGACGGCGCTGTAGCAAATCATTACTTTAATTAACCACTAGATGGCCCTGCAGTGTATCACTTCTTGAATGTGCAAATGATTGCTATGAAAATTGGTATACATAGATATTTGAACACGGTCGCTATGAAAATCAGTATACATAGCTATTTGAACAATGAAAATATTTTGGCGTTATACATTTTGCTATAACTCGCCACTTGACGGCGCTGTAGCAAATCATTACTTTAATTAACCACTAGATGGCCCTGCAGTGTATCACTTCTTGACTGTGCAAATGATCGCTATGAAAATAGGTATACATAGATATTTGAACACGGGGAAGAGTTTGGCGCTATCCATTTTCCTATAACTTGCCACTAGATGTCGCGTCAACACATGAACTTCAGGACTGTCCAGCCGATAGTCATGAAAATTCGTATACATCGATATCTGAATGCGAAGAATATTTTCGCCGTATCCGTTTTGCTAAAACTCGCCACTAGATTGCGCTACGCCGCATGGCCTTCTGCACCGTACAAACGATTGCCTTGCAATTCGGTATGCATGATTATTGGACACAATATAACGCGATATCCATTTTGCTATATCTGATTATTACAATGAATAGTAATCACCACAAATCGTAATATCAAAAAGTCCATTCATTCCGAAGAACTGGGAAGAAAGAAAGACTTCCGAAGAAAGTGCGAAGAACAGGTACTTCAGCTAGTATATATATATATATATATATAATATATATATATATATATATATATATATATATATATATATATATATATATATATATATATATATATATACACACACATTTTTTAAAATAAGTGGGTCTGTTGTAATTATATATATATGTATGTAATGTATAAAAAGGTAATTTGGGCTTTACTAGTTTGGGTATTGTTCAAACCGGTACTTTCACTGTAAGTTTTGCTTTCCTGTCATACTTGCCACGCGCGCTCTGGAGCTATGTTTTATTTATTTTTTTTATTTGCCAGACATCAGGCCGTCGATTCTGAGTTATTTAGATGTACACGTGTCCACACGCCCTTGTATCCCCGGATGCGGGTCATGTTGGTAAATGTGTGTGGTTCGATCAGAGATAAGAGAGAGGCGGAGTTATGTCTTCGCAAACCACGTGGTGTGGTAAGCGTAAATACTCCCGCACATCGAAAATCGTCGGACTTCTGCCACTGGAACTGCTTAATGAGTCCACGCTGATTCTTGTACCCGTCTCCCCTCCCCTCTTCTCATTCTAAATTGTAACTTAAATGTAATGTTCAATAAACCATATTACCTGCCTTAACTCTGAAACTTTACTTGAAATATCTGACGTCTCAAATAGTCGACAGGATGATTGCCTGTGTGCCAATTAAAAATTTTAAATTGTAAAAAAATTAACGCTCAATAATCTGGGAGACGGGGTACACTGCTTACCAGAAGATGCGGAGTACGCCGGAGATGCGGCGTTATGCCGGCTGCCTGCCGATCAGAGATACCCGACTTGCCTCTTCGCCGACTGCAGATATCTGGACTTCTCATTCCCTGCTTTGATGAAACTACTTTCGCCTGACCTCCCATCGAATCCTCCCATGAAGCCCATCGAAAAATTTGCGCTCCTGAGTTTTCCATAGCGACTAACGACGCTGATGCCGACACGTAAATTAAAGAAGTGCCTGCCCTCCGTTATCTGATATCATATTTCTGTACCGTGTTTACCATCCAGAAATCTGTGTCTCCTTTTTTATTTTTTTTTCTTCGCACGTCCACTGTTATTTTGAAAATCCGATGGAAATCGACGGAGTTTCACTGCCTTCATTGCACCCTAAACAGGGCCCCCTTACGAGAAGTGTGTGCAACTGGTGAATTATTTCCCCCTTTTCTCCTTGCCGAATATTTTTGTTTTTGTGCGTATAACTTAGGTTGACCGAAACTCCTCCTGCCTGCATTGAACTTGTGAGAGAAGATATTTTTTTGTGTGTGTTTTGTTTATTGTTGAAGAATGACGATTTCAACTTGTGGATATTGATTAAGTGAAGTAAGCAAATTATATTTTCAGAGTTGAAGTGAACATTAGAGTATTATATTTAAATGATTATCAGTTGTGTGTGTTTTTTTAAAAGTGCTATTTTAATGTTGATAAAAAAAAAGAAAAGAAAAAAGAAAGAAAGAAAGAAAAAAATTGTATTGATATATCTGCGCTTGTTTTAATTAATATAGTATTTTCATTAAGGTAAGTTTACAATTGAATTGTGTTATTAAATATTTTATTTCAATTGAAGTTTTATACGGGTCTTACTATTATTAAATTAATGCTTAAATTACTACTGCATTACCTATATTTCCTGAAGATTTGAAAATTGAAATTTGTTATTTGCATACTATGACGTAGTTTAGATTCATTTGATTATTTACCTGAAATGACTTACCGATTGGGACTCTCAACTTGACACAAATTCTAATTTACTTTAGATTATGTCATTTTATTCACTGAAAAGTCACTTGAAAATTTATGACAAATTCATGCACCCGGATACAATAACTTAAATGAAAACAACAAATACTTATTGTGTCAATATAAATAAAAAAAAATTCTTGCATTACATTAGGCTTGCTTAAATGTAGATGTTTTATTTTGAATATTTACTGTGTAAAATTTTTGTGTGCCAAAATGATCGTATATTATTTCCTTTATTCAATAATGATGCCAACCATTTTTTTTTCTTCATGTAATATAATTTAAATTTGCCTAGACGGTTAACTAGTAATTAAACCTCTGAGGAGAGTATTCGCCCTCAGATTGTTAAGAAGTACTAGTAATAACCAAGTAAGAAAGCACAATAAGCCATTGCTAGAAATAAAAAATTGTTAGGTCACATAAATGCAGTACCTCATGCAGGCTATCATTTATTGTATTACCTTGAAAAATTCTTCTAGCAAGCGTTCCTGTTAATACTGCTGTTTCACAGCTATGGTTTTCGAAATTTTCTACACACTACGCACATTTTTACATTTTTTTTTTACATTGTTTTTACATTAAATAAATTTACTCCATTTTGCCAACTGCATTTTGCCAACTATTTTGCCAAGTTATTTACATTCCATTCACTTTATGCCATGCAAGCCAAAGCCATAAGTATTTGCCAAAGAAAATGAATGTCAGCCATGTTTATACCATTTTGTTTAATTATATTACTATATTGTTGTACAGTATTATTGTATCCCACCTAGGTGGTAAATATTTTACTTGTGATATTTTGAAAAAAATTGTGCGCACTCATTGTTTTATTGTTTATTGTAAGATTTTCGTACCATTGCATCATTATGTTTTGTCAAATTTTAGAAACTGCATCCTGCCTCTCAAGTGTTGTACAACATAACTCCAGAATTCTAGTCAGAAAAATTTAAGGTGTCTAAACTTGAAAATTAGATTAGTTCGCAGTTTTAAGATTAGGTTGCAAGGACGTCTGACTCGCAAGTGAGAGACTGGCCACCTCAATGATATTGCTCGTCAGACTTCTTTTGCCGGGGGGGATATTGTAATGTATAAAAAGGTAATTTGGGTTTTACTAGTTTGGTATTGTTCAAACCGGTACTTTCACTGTAAGTTTTGCTTTCCTGTCATACTTGCCACGCGCGCTCTGGAGCTATGTTTTATTTATTTTGTTATTTGCCAGACATCAGGCCGTCGATTCTGAGTTCTTTAGATGTACACGTGTCCCCACGCCCTTGTAGCCCCGGATGCGGGTCATGTTGGTAAATGTGTGTGGTTCGATCAGAGATAAGAGAGAGGCGGAGTTATGTCTTCGAAAACCACGTGGTGTGGTAGGCGTAAATACTCCCGCACATCGAGAATCGTCGGACTTCTGCCACTGGAACTGCTTAATGAGTCCACGCTCATTCTTGTACCCGTCTCCCCTCCCCTCTTCTCATTCTAAATTGCAACTTAAATGTAATGTTCAATAAACCATATTACCTGCCTTAACTCTGAAACTTTACTTGAAATATCTGACGTCTCATATATATATATGTAATGTATAAAAAGGTAATTTGGGTTTTACTAGTTTGGGTATTGTTCAAACGGGTACTTTCACTGTAAGTTTTGCTTTCCTGTCATACTTGCCACGCGCGCTCTGGACCGCGCATCAGGCCGTCGATTCTGAGTTCTTTAGAGTGTACACGTGTCCCCATGCCTTTGTAGCCTCGGATGCGGGTCATGTTGGTAAGTGTGTGTGGTTCGATCAGAGATAAGAGAGAGGCGGAGTTATGTCTTCGCAAACCACGTGGTGTGGTGAGCGTAAATACACCCGCACATCGAAAATCGAGAGACTTCTGCCACTGGAACTGCTTAATTAGTCCACGCTGATTTTTGTACCCGTCTCCCCTCTCCTCTTCTCACCCTATATTGTAACTTAAAGATAATGTTTAATTAACCGTTTTACCTGCCTTAACTCTGGAACTTTACTGAAGTATCTGACGTCTCAAATAGTCGACAGGATGACTGCCTGTGTGCCAATTAAAATTTTAAATTGTAAAAAATTAACGCTCAATAGTCCGGGAGACGGGTTCATCGCCCACCGTTCGCAGGAGATGCAGCGCGCCTCTTCGCCGACCAGCCGATGGCCAGCTCCGCGAATGGAGACCGCTCTCAGCCGCCAGCCAACACGTCGTCGAGCCCCGCTCTGAGAGTTTTCAACACGTCAGGATCGTCTAAAGCTCTTCGTAGAACGTCCTGCAAGTTCTACGCTGTGAATGCCAAAATAGAATGTCTACATTGATGAACAGCCTATGCCGAATTTCTTCAGCTCTCATCAACCAGAAATCTGCGCCTCGTTTTTCATTTTTTTTCTTTTCCGGCACGTCCGCTGTATGGAAATCGACGGAGTTTCACTGCCTTCATTGCAATCCAAGGGCCCCCGAAGAACGCCTGGCCTCATCACAGCTGCGATATAACTCACCTCTTTCTTGCAGTAATTAGGGGGAGAAAAGTGTTTTGAAGCCGTTCGTCATCATGCTGAATATTTTGTTTTTGTGTGTTGCGCGTGTACAGCTTACGTTGACCGAACCTCTTTCTCCTGCCTGCCTTAAACTTGCAAGAGAAATTTTTTTTTGTTTGTTTTGTTTATTGTTGAAGAATGACGATTTTGAACTTGCGGATATTGATTTCTTTCGTAAAAGTAAGCGATTTTTATTTTAGAGTTGAAGTGAACATTGTATTTTAGAGTTGAAGTGAATATTATATTTAAATGGTTATTAATTGTGTGTGTTATTTTAAAGTGCTATTTTAGTGTTGATAATTAAAAGAATATATATATATAGTGATATATCTGCATTTTCCCCCCATTAGTATAGTATTTTCATTAAGGTAAGTTTACAATTGAATTGTGCTATTAAATATTTTATTTCAATTGAAGTTTTATACGGGTCTTACTATTATTAAATTAATGCTTAAATTACTACTGCATTACCTATATTTCCTGAAGATTTGAAAATTGAAATTTTGTTATTTGCATACTATGACGTAGTTTAGATTCATTTGATTATTTACCTGAAATGACTTACCGATTGGGACTCTCAACTTGACACAAATTCTAATTTACTTGAGATTATGTCATTTTATTCACTGAAAAGTCACGTGAAAATTTATGACAAATTCATGCACCCGGGTACGATAACTTAAATGAAAACAACAAATACTTATTGTGTCAATGCAAATAAAAAATTTTCTTGCATTATATTAGGTTTTCTTAAATGTAGATGTTTTATTTTGAATATTTACTGTGTAAAATTTTTGTGTGCCAAAATGATCGTATATTATTTCCTTTATTGCATAATGATGCCAACCATTTTATTTTTTTCATGTAATAAAATTTAAATTTGCCTAGACGGTTAACTAGTAATAAAACCTCTGGGGAGAGTATTCGCCCTCAGATTGTTAAGAAGTACTAGTAATAACCAATTAAGAAAGCACAACAAGACATTGCTAGAAATAAAAAAATGTCAGGTCACATAAATGCAGTACCTCATGCAGGCTATCATTTATTATATTACCTTGCCAAATTCTTCTACCAGCTATGGTTTTCGAAATTTTCTATACACTATACACATTTTTTAAATTTACTTCATTTTGCCAACCATTTTGCCAACTGCAATTTGCCAACTATTTTGCCAACTCCATTTTTTCAAGTTATTTTCATTCCATTCACTTTATGCCATGCAAGCCAAAGCCATAAGTATTTGCCAAAGAAAATTAATGTCAGCCATGTTTATCCATTTTGTTTAATTATATTACTATAGTGTTGTACAACATAACTCCAGAATTCTAGTCAGAAAAATTTAAGGTGTCTAAACTTGAAAATTAGATTAGTTCGCAGTGTTTAAGATTAGGTTGCAAAGACGTCTGACTCGCAAGTGAGAGACTGGCCACCTCAATGATATTGCTCGTCAGATTTCTTTTGCCGGGGGGGGGGGGATATTGTAATGTATAAAAAGGTAATTTGGGTTTTACTAGTTTGGGTATTGTTCAAACGGGTACTTTCACTGTAAGTTTTGCTTTCCTGTCATACTTGCCACGCGCGCTCTGGAGCTATGTTTTATTTATTTTGTTATTTGTCAGACATCAGGCCGTCGATTCTGAGTTCTTTAGAGTGTACACGTGTCCCCACGCCTTTGTAGCCCCGGATGCGGGTCATGTTGGTAAATGTGTGTGGTTCGATCAGAGATAAGAGAGAGGCGGAGTTATGTCTTCGCAAACCACGTGGTGTGGTGAGCGTAAATACACCCGCACATTGAAAATCGAGAGACTTTTGCCACTGGAACTGCTTAATTAGTCCACGCTGATTTTTGTACCCGTCTCCCCTCTCCTCTTCTCACCCTATATTGTAACTTAAAGATAATGTTTAATAAACCGTTTTACCTGCCTTAACTCTGGAATTTTACTCAAATATCTGACGTCTCATATATATATATATATATATATATATATATATATATATATATATATATATATATATATATATTAAACAAAAAGATTTAAAATATTCATTTTTAAGGTGTTAATTCTGAAATTTTTGAACATCGCTGGTCTACTACGTTCTATGTTGTTGTGTTAAACACGAGGACTATCTGATAAAGGAAGGACGCCTTTGGCGAACGACATTTTAAGGGGTTCTAACACTTATTCATGTTACATTGAGAAAATCGCCCAAAACTCCAGACCGTTAGTTCAGCAAATGCGCTGTAAGCCAAAACTCTGGAACTTCACACTCCAACAATCTACCAATTTTCAGTGTCTTATCCTCTCGGCCATGGAGGTAAGTATGTGGTGGGCGGAGAAAAAGCGCACTCGAAAAAAAAAAATATTTATAACACGCACAATATTGAAAGGGTTTATTTTTTTTTATGAGTGGGGGGGGGGGGGGAGGCGCTTGAAATAGAAAATCTAAGGAAGGAGTGGGCATGCGAAAGGGCGGCG
>JAWZYV010000503.1:0-16065 GCA_038373885.1 Cheiracanthium punctorium
AAATAGCTTAGTAGGGTAACCACATAATGAGTACTAATCATAGCAGAAAGTTGATCCTTTCTGTTAGGCCTATTACATCTGATCTAAAGTTTACCTAAACTGCATATATATATTACAATTACTTACGAAAAAATTACTTTTTCATTTTTACACGTTTTTATATAACTCTACGTAGGGGTAAAATCTTGTAATAAATTTTTTTGCTAACTTCATAATTTCCAACTGAGCTGAAATTTCGCTATGAAATTTAGCTAAGATACTAATGTATTTTAGCTAATAATTCATGATTTAATCATAAAATATTTTATTTTTAAGTCATCCTTTTTAAACTATCTTATTTCTAAATTATGCATATACAGTGGAACCTGCTAAAGTGACTACCTTGGTAAAGAGACCACCTGTCTAAAGTGAACACTTTTATGAAATTTCATTGTAACTCATAAAAAATGTATGGGGAAAATATCCTGTAAAGTGACCACCTGCGAAAACTGTATAGTGACCAGATAATCTGCAAATTTAAGTTTTTTAACCTGTCAAATGTGACCACTTTCCACTATAAACTGCCTCTTAAATATAAAACACATTCAGATAATATAGAATGCTATATCCCTTTTCAGTTGTTTAACACAAGATTTGATCTCAACACTGATTCTCTCTTCTGTAACACTTGTTCTCAATAGATGAATTAAAAAAAAAAATTAGATAAATAAATTAAAAAGGAAAACTTGTTTTAGTCTAGATTCTTTTATATTTCTGTTGATGCTAAAATTGATTCAGCGTGTTTCCGGTAAGAGGTGTGTGGGATGCAGTTAATCACATATTTACAATTACTTTTGATGAAGTTAATCACACATTTATGAGTACTTCTGATTTCCCTTTACCTATTCTAAATGTAATACTCTTGCCATTTTAAATCTCCCATCTGTCAATAATGCTATTTAACTGTTTCTTAATTTACTTTGGTTTTAGCCTTTGTAATGCATTTTGTTGGCGTCTGTAGTCTGAGAATAATACTTCATACATTTTCTGCTCACTATCACCCTGTGGCGAGTCACATTTAAATTTTGCCAAATGTGTATAAAACCTAACATTTCTTTTCATTTTTTCAACCTGGTGATTTATTTGGCGACTGGCCCTTTTAGAACTTTGCTGTTACAGCACAGTGTGTTATCTAAACAATGTGTTCTTGATGTACACTAGTGAAAATTGTATCATGAACTATATTTGTGCAAACATGCAAACAACCCAACATTCAAACTGTACTTTAGTAATATGTCAAGCTGCAAAATGGAAATTATATTTTTATTCATATTTATTATTTTTATTATTCATTGTGACCAAGAAGTATTAAAATACATATTGAAACGTAAGTATAAGGAAGTCGCACACAATTTGTATGCAATGTGCATTTTAATGTTTCAGTATTTTACTCCCTACATTCCTCTTTTTTGTTCATGGATATTTATTGATTTTGAGATCTTGTTATAAATAAACTGTAGAGTATTTGTGCAAGTGTTATTTGAATTTTAAGCATAAACAAATTTATTAAAGTGCTACCTTTGTAAGGAGACCAGTTTTTTCGTTCCCGAGGGTGGTCACATTAGGCAGGTTCCACTGTATATATATATTAGAGGTGGCGGAAAACAGTTATTTTCAAAGAACAGTTGTTCACCGTTCCTGTTCTTTTTTAAAGAATAGTTCTTTTTCCTGTTCTTTTGAGAACAAGTTCTTTGATTTATGGTAGCTTTATTATGACTATTTTATTCAATTTAAAAATGAAAATATACGTCTTTTTAACAAGTACTATACTTTAGTACAATTGTAAAACCCGCAGTGGTCTGCGCACTAAACTCTGTTGCCATAAGAACACGAAAAGTGAAGCAGCATCCGGATTGGCCAGTGCTTGAGAGGGTCAACTTCCTCTCGGCTCGACTGCTGTGGGACCGCGTGCCCTAATGGGAGCTGGTGCACGTAAAATCCGTCGTGGTTTCAATGTCCTCCAAATTGTTAAACGATACCTCTGGGGGTGACGATTTCAAGGGGTGGGTCCCTCCTCTGGAATTGATTCAAAATTAGGGGACCCCAAGTTGAGTCAGAGTTCCTCCCACTGGGGCTCTTAAAATGGAAGCAGCCCTTTCCGCCCATCGCCTGCCTATTTGAGGGATCTGGCACTGCCCCGCAGGTTGCCAGAGGGCATTAGCAACAACAACAATTGTAAAATGTTTAAAAAAAACTTTGCAACCAACATTCTGGCATTCTTCAATCAAGTATGTTAACAGTAATTTTTTGTAAAAATATTTTAATGGCAGCTGGCTTTTGATGACAGCTGGCTGTGCGTGGGCACAGCCAGCTGTCGTCAAAAAAAGCGTCTCTAGATCTGTGGCACGCGATGAACATTTTGATCGTGCGCCCTCTTGCTAGTAGTTAAGTCGAGCGATGGCAACGGCCGCCCTTTTTTCAGCATTGGGAAAAGGTTGCGCCTTAAAGGGTAAAAAAGTACATGCTCCAGCTTAAAAATTAAAGACTCCGTTTAAAAAGCTGTAAGTATCAGGCTCCAGATTAAATATAATACGCATGTATAAATATGTCGATTGCTTCGACTACGATTTAAGAAAATGAATACGACTTTGGCATATGAAATTACATGGCTCCGAAAATCCAGATTAAATGGCTTCCGACCAGGGCCATACCTAGAAAATAATTTCGGAGTCGGGGAGCATCGTATATCGGGATAAAATTTTCAGGATATATCCCCCACACCCAATTTCTGTCTAATTTAGCAAGATTAAATTTTTTTTTATTACTGCACAAACATTTCGTTCATTTATACATCACTGCATTTCATACCCCTCACCATGGGCACCGGCAGAATATTTCCCAGGGGGGGCAAAGACTACTTCGTATAGTTACCATGTTGGAAAGAGCAAAAAAGCAAAGGATAACACTGCATACAAAAATCCAGGGGGGGCATTGCCCCCCCTTGCCCTATGCTGCCGGCGCCCATGCCCCTTACCATCCCCACACAGAAAAAATTTTCAAGCTACGTCCCTGTATAAATACACCATGTACATATAATGTAATAAGTTCGGGGGAGCGGCGTACGAACTCATAGGACCCCCCCCCCAGTGGCGGATTAATACATTTTTGTCGGGGGGGTCGCCCCCTTTGATCCGCCGTCAAACCGGACCCCAAATCATCAATTCCCAGGGCCCCTGTTGATCATAATCGGGGCCTGCCTAGTTATCCGCCTCTTTGGGGGCCTACATTTGCATAAGGGTCCAGGGCCTCAAGAAGTCTTCAGACGTCCCTCGTCATGACCCCCCCTAAACTGACAGTCTGGAACCGCCCCTGCCCCCAGATAATCATCTTTGTTATCATTATTTCTCAAAATAACTAAGATTCCACAATTAGAATTTGATAAAGCTGAAATTGTGAACTTCTGTCCCCACCATCAGATAAGTAGCCAATGTGGGGGAGGAGGGGGTCTGCCCCCCCCCAGAATTTAAATTTTTCTTAGCAAAAAAATATTAATCGTGCTTTTCAATGAGAAATTTCACCTTTAAGGCATTTTCCAAAATTTCTCTTTTCAACACGCTTGCCTGCCATAAAATTTTGAAGCGTCGGACCTTAATGAACTGAGAACATGTTTTTGCCGTGATCACTGAACAGGGTGTTCCCGTTCTTTCTTGAGAACAGGGTGTTCATTCTTTCCCCATCTCTAATATATATGTATATATATATGATTTTTAAGTTTAATGTTAATTTACAAAAAATAATTGAAAAAACATACTTACACATCAGGATAGAATGGAGAAAGTGCACCAGACTTGAATTTGAACTTAAGCTTCTTAATTTTTCTGGGATGACACTAAAAGTATTTAGTGAACAATAATCAATCTTCAATCAATTAATTATTATCTTTGTATTTAAGATACACTTTGCCAATATACATAAACAGGTTATCCCAAGAGGTCACTTAATCACATAGCAATGCAGGCTTACACAAGTTGTGTCAGTTTAATAGTTACTTTTTAAAAAGTGTCAAAGTATTAATTTTGGCGGTGCATTCATGATAAAAAAAATTAACTTTTCCAAAGAACTTGTTTTGCATTAACCAGGCTGCAGAGTAGAGATGTAACGGATAGTGATTTTGCCGGATACGGATATCTGATCAG
Organism: Cheiracanthium punctorium; assembly: GCA_038373885.1. NCBI lineage: Eukaryota > Metazoa > Arthropoda > Arachnida > Araneae > Cheiracanthiidae > Cheiracanthium > Cheiracanthium punctorium. Next base: position 4,176 of record JAWZYV010000503.1, read on the forward strand.
ATTACCAGCACTAAACATGTATTTAGTTAGCAAGTGTGTTTTTTCTTTTTTTTTATACATAATGACATCAGAACAATAAATTGCAAACATGTATCACACATCATTAAAGTATTTTTTAACGATTTACTTATAATTTACAAAAACTAAATATCTGTACATATATGTACATAAAATATGTTACTTAAAATGTAAAAAGTTAAAATATTCTTTTTATGTGTGCACTACTGGCAGAAGTGAATAAATTTTAACCATGAAACATTTATTAATGTATCTATAATTGCAGATTATCTTCAAAGAAATGCATACTTTTTTTATTTATTTAAGAATAAGATATCTATTTGGATAAGATACCTATAATAGATGAGTTAATTTTTTCCAAACATAGGTTTAATGACGTTTCTCTGTTTTAATAATTTAATATTAATTTACATTAAGTCCTTTTTAGTTTTATTTTAAGTTAAATTACTTTTAGAGATTGATAAATAAAAAGTAAATCTCTTTTAAATATTTATAATGAAATTATCATGCTTTCTTTTGTAGTTTTATACAAGTATGGAACAGAATTTTTCAGGTTATGCATTAAATTTTTTTAATCGAAACTAATATTTTTTTAAACTACAAGTTAAAAAACAAAAATAGATCTGTTTCATTGTTTAGCTTCTAAAATATATGAACATTCCTTCACAGTACAAAAGTTTATATATGGGGGGGGGGGGGGGCAAATTCATAAAAAAAAATCATTTCAAACATTAGTTTCCAAATTTTAGGACAATTTCACTTTTTTACTCTTGATTTTGACATTCCGACATACACATACAAAAAAGGATTAGTCAAAGCACTTTATGTATGGAGTGATAATCATACACAATACTGTAGTAGTAACTAAAACAACTAATTTAAACTAGCAAAATACCATTTACAACGTGGCTGTCTGCACAAGCAGCCATGTTATAATTTTCATTAATAAATATTTCACAAACACATTTTAAATGTATATATTTTAAGTAGACTTAACTTTAAAAATCAATTGAAACTTGCAGAAAATCATGAATGAATTTAAATAACTAAATTCCCATTAAAAAATAAATATGTAAAATTATTAAAGGGTTAATTAGTAAAGGGTTAATTTTTAATCATTAGGTATTGGAGACATCAATAAAGGTATGCTCAGTAAAAGATTGTCATTTAAAAAAAGGATGAAGATTGAAAATTTCTCCCTTCCTGTGTAAATAAATTTTGAAGACAGAATAATCGGAGTTTTTTGTTAATTATCGAACTTCCGGAGCAAATTAAAAATATTGGAGAAACTCCATAAGGAGAGAGTGTAAAATTAGATTATTTCTGGGATTACCAATAGAGAAACTGCATATACTGAATGTATATATTTTTCAAATTATACTCTGCGCAGTGCTTATAATTAAACTTCCCCTGCAATAGCAGTCTACAGCTGAAAAGGATGAGAAGATTGCCTCCAAATTTGCACATGGACACTACATGAGATGTGCTTAAGTTTGTTTGTTTTTTCTTTTTAGTTCAGAAAATGTCTGCTAAGCGGCACTTTGCAGCATGAAATCACCTCTAAATATTAGCCTAACTAGTTATAAATGTGCTCAAAAACTACTGAACAAATGTTGAAATTGTGTGTTTATTTTGAATGATCCATTTCCAGTGTTAAATTTGCTGTTTTTTCGGTTAAAAAATATATCCCTGTTTTATGTATCACTTTATTAAGAATGTTCAACAATAAATTTCCATCCTGTCCCATGCATATTATAGATAGAACTTTAGTAGTATATAGCCGGATATCCGGTAGTTATGATTCAGATATCCAACGGTATTTCGGATGTTAAAAAACAGCTGGATACCCGTTACATCCCTAGTGCAGAGCACGATTATTACACGGGAAGAGGGGCAATACCCCCGAGGCTCCTGAAAAATAGGGGGCCCTCAAATATTTTGATTATCCAGATTATAAATTCATTTTACTGAAATAATAATTTTTAAAAAATGAATATCACCCATGTAATATCTATTACACAATTGTTCATCACTAGATCAACTAGGAGACATATTTTTTGCATAATAAATATTATTTGATCACCAAAATACAATCAACTGCATATTTGATTCAGTATATGCAGTTTCTCTATTGGTAATCCCAGAAATAGTTTTGAAGTACCAAAACTACAATTAATTGAAATGCATGTTTTGTTAGTACCAGTGCCTTAAATTTTATGTTTTAAAGAAGAATTTTACAAATTTTTTGTTGGTCCAAGAAATTTTTCTAGCACGCCAAACTTAGCATGCATGCTATGTAATAGCCGTTCCTGACTTAGCATCCATATGAGCTATCACAAATGGTTTACAAATATTAAAATGAAAATAATTTTTAAATATATAATCTTGCTCAAGTATAAATATGTACATAATTTTAAAATTCAATTTTGGAAATCTTTAAAATATTTTACATTACGAAAACGCAACAGAGGTCGAGAATGGGTTAAAATGTTTGTGATAGGAAAGGCAGTAATGTCTTTAACATAGTGCCCTGGGGCCTCATCTAAGTATGACTAGGCTCTGCCAGAGTGTCTAACATTTATACACCAGGTTTACATTAACTGGGATGATTTCTTGACCCTTTCTTTACTTTTCCTTGATCATTCTCGGATGACAATAAGTGCTAATCCCTATATCAAAATATTTTATGCTGATACAATCAGCATGAAGGAAAGTTATACTTTTAAAGTTAAAATAAATCATATCAAGGAAAGTTATACTTTTTAATTTAAAATAAATACAATCTATCTAATAACTTAGTTTTTTTAAAAAGTCCACAGAAACTTAGTGAGATTCTACCATAAATAATCATCGAAATCATTGATGTCATCGAAATCATTCAGTAACAGATATTTCTTCTTTCTTGTATTAGGTTACATACAAGAAAGAGGTTTATTCGCACACAATTATTTTCTATATATAATTGAAATACTCATATCATAACAAATATTACATTCATATGGAGAAAATCACAAAAATCCATATGAGAAAAGAGCACACAGAGAGAGAAGGGTGTGCACTTAAACATTAAGCTATATACAATATATTGTTTCTTAACAAAATGAATAATCTGAAGATACTGAATAATAAAAATATAATATTATCAGAAAGAAAAATGTAGAATATACTACATATGTTTTATTGTGCATAAAGTAATTTTTAGAACCATCAATAAATCTAAAATGACATGTTAAAAATATAGAATTCTTTAGCTTAATTCATAAAATTAATAAGTTTACTTTCTCACATTCCACATCAGTCACAGATATTTCTTCTAGATTCTGAGGAAGCCACATCACTGCATTACAGCTTGGGTATGATAAACACGATAAAAAGAACCTGAAAATATTTTTATCTCATGGTTATTTTCCCCCCTACTATCAGTCAGAAAACTAATACAGTTTAAAAGAAAATACTAAACAAAGTAATAGTCGATGATATAAAATAACTTACAATATTGATTATATATGAAAACTAACCCTTTATTGTCTTTCTTAGATCTTACAACAATGTCACCAGTCTGACATTTTGGGCATTTCATAACTGGAAGGAGGTTGGGTAAGACTGTGTTTTCTGAAAAAGATTAATGGGATATTTAATGTAAGTTTCAAAATTTTAAAGGCATATGATTATATGTATGTGTGTGTGTGAGAGAGAGAGAGTAATGTAAGGGGTCTGTGTCTTAAGTTGTCCATACTTATAGTAATTCTGTTTAGAAACCATGTATATAATTCAAATCATCTAAAAAATGTCCTTTTTAATTATGAAAATCCTTCCAAGTTATTTCATTGGTATTTTTTGAAACATTTTCCAGAAGCTTTGATGGGCTGCCCTAGGCAACAAGAGTAAACACATAGTGTATTGTGTAATAATGCAAAGCTACTTGACAGCTATCTTCCTAAGGAAGGGTGCCTTGGGTGGAGGACTTTTTAATGGGTTCTAATGTGTGTTCACGTTACATCTGGAGAACACAACCCAAAACTCCAGACCATTAGATGAATGGACATATGACAGGCCTGAACCAGAAACCTTCCCTTTTCAGCCATCTACCATGTTTTGTGTCTTAATCCACTTGGTCATGGTGCAGACCTGAGTAAAGAGAAGGTGTTAAAAAAAAAAAAAAAAAAAAAAAAAAAGACTTGAAATTACTTCATTACAACACAAAATTACTTTCATTCTAAATTAATAAAGTTTGGCAAATTCTTGCCAAATATAGCAGATATTGCCAAGCGGAGTTCAGTTTTGGGAACTTATTTTTTGAGGACGAAGCAAAATTACCAAAAGTTGTCATAACGGTTGCTAAAATCATCAGAACGTGATTAAATTAATATGTGGGACTGCCTCTGAGCTATACCCTTTCAAATAAAAAAAGAATTTTGAAATCTGTAAAAAATCATTGTACATACATACAAATATATATGTATGTAGGAAGCTGATTTTTACTTTGAATCAACTAAATAAACAAACTAAAAATATATATATACTTTTTAAATCATTAGATAAGCCCTTTTTGCTAATACAGCACTAATGCCATTCACACACTCAAAATCTATAGAACTAACTAACTTTTTTTATAGTTTCATGTACTTACTAACTTTTTGCAATGCATTTTATGATCATGAAATCTCTCATTTTAAATAAAACCAGTAAGTTTATTGGATTTCTGATTCTGATTCTGAACCATCTCTGTACCCCCTACACCCCCTTCAAGCTTGTCAGTCTGGTAGAGAATCACCCTGTACATAATTAGTACCCATCTCCTCCCCATTTTCGATGCTAGTAAAAAAAAAAAAAAAAATGTTTGCTCCCTGCTCAAGCCCCATATTTGGTGCAAATGCAACCAATCAGCACCACTGATGTGATTAAGACTGCCAATGGTGTTCTATAAAATTTTCTAGCGCATTATGACTTCCTCATGCTTAATAGCAGTACATAGAGAGAAACTCAATTTCTTCACATTATTTGTATTTCTACTTAAATCTTGTTTCGCTCTTGCCTACATTCCTGAACTTTTCTGTATCTTTAGATGTACACAATAGTTGATTCTGATTCATATGATATCCCAAAAGTCTGAATATTTCTTACTTTAGTTTTCATTGATGCAAAAAAACATAAACATTTTGAGTGTACCTGCTGTACAAAATATAAGAAATATTTTTTAAAAATATGTCTTTTGGAAATGCTACAACCCCCCCCCCCCCCCTGCTTTATATAAAAAAACTAAACATTGTATTTTTTGCAGTAAAATTTACTAAATCAGTTTATATATTTTATAAACTGATTTAGTAAATTTTACCACAAAAAAATACAATGAAAACAATCCTTTATTCATCTTAATAATAACTGAAAAACTGATGAATTTCAATAATGTAATCACTGTATTGTCAGTGTGAGAAATAAGTATAAATGTTCAATGAGTTTCTTGATGCTCAACAATACACTGTGTAAGTATCAAATCCAATGTTAGTAAATGCAATTATTTTGTATGCAATAAAAGTTAAAAACAGATATTGCCAGCATTTTTAAAACATTTTTTTAATTAAATGCTAATAATCTGGGAAATGCAAAAATGTAGAATCAGCACTACCCTAATAATTCCACAATTTCAGCATTATGCTGTAATAAATTCATAAATGCATACCTTCAGTAATCTCACTTGGGGTAGAATTTAAATACGTTGACAAGGCACTATCTAATTTTGAAGCCTGAAACATGTATTAAATAAAATATGATGTTACTACCATGTGTATATATAGTACATTTTAATATATAAGAAAATGTAAAAGGAAAAGGAAAATTTATAATAATAATAAAGTTTAAAAAATGCTAAAAATCATAAGTGACCAATGTATCAGATTACACCCAGTTTTGACTTGATTATAATTTTTTTTAATATCAAAAATGGTGCTATTTAATCAGGATATAGATTTAAGGCTGTTGTTGCAGCAGCTCTAGTATGACTTGAGCTAGATTTCCATGGGATATTTTTTATTGATATTTCATAAGAAGCAGGGGCCTGCTCTCCTCAACTTGAACTGAGAATCTTCTAGAAAAAGAAAGAACTTTGCTTTTGATTAGTTTAAGATAGTTTATGAGCACATTTTATGAAATGTAATTCCAGAAACAGTTTAAGGTAACTGCAGTTCTTGTACATGTTGTAAATAACTTGTCTTGTAAAATAAATGTTGTGTAATCGTTTAAGAGTCTAGAAGTTTAATAAATCACAGTAAAAGAATCTGAATTGTCTCATATTGTATGCAAGAGGTGTAGTTTGAAAGAACAAAATCTGCTTCATGGTCTTGGTATACAAATTTAAAGATATAAATCACAACAGGGGCTTGAAAAAAATTCAGGATGATTCTTTATAAGCTGCACTGCATACTGGAATAAATTTTTAAAAATGGTACTTTTATGAAGCTTTTTTTTAAAAAATCTTAAAACACAGAATTGTACAGCAAAATTTTCGATTTTTAAGAGTTTTTTCTAAAAGTTTTTAATTGATACATGTTTGCTGCTTATTACAGTGTATAATGTAGCTTGTAAGGTGACATTCTAAAAATATTTAAGTTCTTGCATAACTAATTTTTTTTCTTTCTACTTATCTACCAAAATCACTTTATTTTTTCGAAATACACTGTTACGGGTACTTTTAAGCCATTTTATAGCTTCTACTGATTTATGCAAAATTATTACTTTGCTATTTATCAGTCACTTTGCTATTTATAAGTCATTTCTTTCTCATGTAATTCTGGTACCGAAAATGTATTACGATTGTGAAGTTACAAAAAAAATATATATATATTTTTCAATAAAACATCACTTCAATCATAGTGCCGCCAACAAATAAATACTAACACAAAAATTAATTAATTAGTTCTACCATTATATACAAATTTCTTTACAAAAGAAATGTTCTCCTTTTTGAAAGAAAAATAATTTGTACCTGTTTACATTATCTTCCTCTTCAAAAACATTGTTATCATAAGTCAGTTTTGATAGAGAGTTTTAGAATGCATTAGGATAAAAAATTTCAAAATTTTATAATTAAATTCAATATAAAGTAAATTTTTATTTGTTTGAAATTAAACAACACTGCTGATAAACAACTTTCTTCATTAAACACAAAGATAAACTCATGCTGTAATTATGTTCAATATAAATGGAATATGTTGAAGTATTAGCCCATCAAACATTCCTCCCCGGATTTAGTGCAAAAATTTTGATACTTTTATACTACTCCTGGTTTTTGGAGTAAATATCCAAAATGCACTATTATCATAAAATTTATTTTTATCCAGGTAATTCTTTGTGAAAACATATCATCAATGTCTGATGAATAACATGTCATCTACTTCATTTTGTCATATAATTCTTAAAAATAAGAGCAGGAAGACTAAATTTTAAGAAATATGTGTCAAGATTATACCTAGAGATTTATTTATCAAAAGTTGAAAAACTACTTTGCACATAGTCAGCCTGATGTCTAAAACAGTAATCCATTGCAAATTAAAAATTTTGACATTCGCTACACAGTAGTAATCTGACTTGCAATTGAAAAGTGAACTATTAAGAAAACTAAGATCCTTAATCTATACCTACAGCCATTGTGTAAACAGGAAATTACTGAATTACTTAATGTTCCTATATTTTTGTCTTGCAAAGAAATCAATCTTCAATCTCAATAACATCAAATTTCAAGCTAACAGAAATCGCAAAAAAACTTGTACAAAATTAGTGTGAACTTTCTAAAAATTTAAAGACAATGAAATATTTAGTGAGAAAATAATAAAGTTTTTTTTTTTCTCACCCCTAATGATGTAGACTATGTTAGTAAATGTTTATCGCAATATTTTTGAGACACCATGCACTAGGGATGCACCGAATATTCGGTTGGTATTCAGTATACTGCCTATTCGGCAGACAAACTGAATACTCGGTTCGGTCGAATACTTTAATATTTGGCAACCGAATAGTAAACAAATTTTAATATTCAACAATTGGTAAACAAACACTTTCTTTTTTTTTTTAATACTGTGAATGAAAGTTATAGTATAGTACCATAGTACAAAATTAATTCAAATCGTCACTTACTAATATCACAGACATAAGACATAAGATACATAAGACACAGATATAAGACATAAAGAGAAAACACTGAGATGTTGAATTTAAATGTTGTTGCCTTGCAATTTTCTTAAATTTTATGACACATTACATTAACCTTACTATTACTAACTCATTTAAACATGAAACAGTAACCATAAAAAAAGAACCTCATTATTAAATGTCTGTGAATTTTTAAAGTGAATTGGTAATTTTTTAATGAAATATGCAGGTTTAAAAGAATTTCACAAACATTTACAAAGGTGATTAATGTATAAAAGAAACACTTGGATATTAAATTTTGCAGTACTTTAATTTCTGAAGTTTAACACCATATAAAATATTAAATACTGTTTAAAAAGAAATTAATTAAATTAATCGATGTACAAAGTTTAATAACAGTTTAATAAATTTCAAAGTATTCGGTATTCGTTATTCAGCAAAATATGGTATTCGGTGCATCCCTACCATGCACATATAATGCATAGGGGAAAAGTCATAAGTAGATCACACAGAAGGCATACATACTTGCCGAACAACTTCAATAAAGCACTGTTTGTATTTTGAAATTTGCTCCTGAAGTACAACTGAAAACAAAAATATCATGAAAAAAATAAACTGATAAATACACACACACACAAGAAAAAAAAATTGAACAAAAATAAAGCTGAGAAGTACCTTCAGGGTTTTTTGTACCTTCAGTAATCCTGTCAATAGAAAATGGAATTAGCTACCATTCAGAAACCTTAATGCATCAATATTTTTGAAAGTATTTAAGTAAGAATAAAAATACATACATAATTTGAATGCTTTTTTATTGTTTTGTTTTTGCCCTCCTAATTCAATTTCAATGAACAATAATCAATGGTTGCTAAATCATCCATTAAAAAGTTCTAAGAAATGCTAGAATTTTAATATCCACTTGAAATGAGTTTTAAAGTTCAGCTATGAGAATTTTAACCATTAATGAAAGTTAATAATGAAGTTGAATAATACATGAGAATATATAGGTTCTAATCTTTACATCTTTAGGCATTTTGTGTGAAAAGCTACATAACTTTTCATGCTGGGAATGTGATTAATTTTTTTAATCAATAAATAATATAACACTAACAATTAATAAAAACCAAGAAAAGCATGAAAAAATTATATATAAGTTGGCATTTGCTCTTATCAAACTCTGAAAAACAATCCCAGAACCATTTAAAAAAAAAAAAAAATAATATATATATATATATATATATATATTATGCAGAACAATTTTAAAGAAAAAGTTTTTTTTTTTTACATTTTAATTACTTTACTTCTGAGATTCAATTAGCAGTTAGCCATTTTTAAGCAAATCCACTGAATGACATTTCAAAAATCAAATTATATTTACATATAAGTAAAAAATAAAATAAAATAAGTTGCTTCCATAATGCAGTTTTAATTACAACATATAGTTAATTTTATTTTGCTTAAAACTAATTTAGTAAAATGTAAGAATATATTACAAAATTTAATATCTTGTAATATATTCTTAAAAATTTGAAAACTATCTTTACCTTTTGAGATCAGCTTCCAATTCAGCTCTTAGATGCGGCTTAGACATATGAAAGCCCATCAAATCGTAACCTTCAATTAAAAAAATATATATAAAATAGTATAGAAAATATAATTTCATGAAAACAGAAATTCAACAGAGAACATTTATATATATTGTGATGTACAAAAAGCATCTACAAAAGTCATTACTGAATAAAATCTATATTCTGTTGCATATGCATTTCCTAGTTAGCTATCTTTATAGCCAAATAGTGCTTGTTCACTTTTTAATAGTAAGAAAAGTTTTGTACTGCAGAACTTAACACTGCATTACAAATTTACACACATGTGACTACTGCAAATGGCAAACTTCATGGTATGCAGCCCTCCCCCCACTTTATGAAAAGTACTTTTATCAACAAAATCGTCAATTGCCAAAGAACTCGGCAAATTTGAGCTATAACCACCAATTTCTTAAGTGTTCGGTGCATAAATTAACAGTTCTGCCGACAGTTTATTATGTTTTACCATATCATGATCATGAACATAATCTTGTTACGATTTTCATGTTTCATTTTAGTGATTTAAGAGCCAGTAATCAAGTCTCCTTTGTCCCATCAAGTCACTTCATTCCAGATCATTTCAGTGTAATGTAGTATGTATTTAAGGCAAACCTGCACACTGGGTATCTGCCTGGGGGTGGGGGTGTCTCAGGCAAAGGACTTTTTAAGGGATCTAAAGCGTATTCACGCTTAATCTGGAGAAAACTGCCCAAAACTCCAGATCGTTAGAACTAAGGCTGCGAGTCCAGAACCCTGGAAGTCCAATTCAGTTATCTCCCAATGTTTAGTGATTTTAATCACTTGGCCATTAATGGGCCCAGAGATCATTTAAGAAAATTAGATAAATTTGAATTGATAAATAGATAATGATTGAAATTAGATAAGTTGAAACAAAGAATACAAGTAACTTCAATCTTGGTTAAATGTTGCTTTTTAGGCATCATAAAATCAATTTTTCTGGAATGTACATGAATTCAAGTTTATTCTAGGAAAAATGTTCTAATCTAATAAAAAAAACTTATTAGAAAATTTCTTTAAAATGCACTTGAATTCATGTACATTCCAGAAAAATCGATTTTCTGATGCAAGCATCAAGCCAAAAAAGCATTTACTTGTATCATTTGAATTTAAAAAAAAATAGTGTTTATATTAAAACTAAATACTAATTTCATCAATAAAAAATGGGTGTAGTGGTTTAAGATACGGTCGCATTTTTCGCATACTGTGAAAAGACTTGGCAAAATGCTAAAATGAAACTAATGGACTTTCGCTTTTTTGCGAAAGTATTCAGAAAAAATTTGGAACTGAAATATAAAATAGAAACAGGGATGAAAGCAAAACCTCCTATTATGGAATGGATATACAACGGTTCAAGGGACAATCTTTGATTTTTAACATTGAATTGAAATATAAAGCCTGTACATCTATAATTTTCAAGACACTGGAAAAAAATAGAGGAAAAGGAGATCAGGCACTTTTTCCCGGAGAAAAAAATCTAATTATCCTTTTAGCATTTTCCTAAAGCTTTTTTTCTTATTTTAGCTTTTTTGCTAAAAAATTTTTGATTTCAGCTTAAACCATGGGTGTAAGTAATTTGTTAGCAGGATTGATTGAAGAATTTTGAGATGTTTGAATAGTGATTGTTTGCAGTTTACACTTTGCTTGTATTGAAAGTGAATACCACAGCATATTTTATATGTATTCGTTAAAGTAAAAATGACAGGTAAAATTGGTATATATTTAAAAGCAAAGTGACGGATAGTTAAAATCATTTAAAAACAGGTAAAAACACATATGTAACACTATCGGTGGCAGCCACCACCTTCTTCAGCACAGGTCTCGGTTCCAAATGGCCAGCTCTCTTCCTCAGCAGGGCGTTCCACCCAAGATCGATCTGCGCATGCGTCATATCATTCACAGCGCCATCTGTGGTTATAATCTGTAGGGCTTCCATATTAAGGGCATAATGACTGTTTTTGTAATTGGCGAGTTTTTGGCTATTGTTAAAGTTGATTTCTATGGGGTGTTCCTGGGCTATTTTTGCGAGGGCAGTAGTGGTTTTATTGAATTTAATGTCAGTTTGATGTTCCTTTTTTCGGTCTTTGATTTTTCGTTTTGTCATTCCAATATAGCAGCCCTGT
>JAWZYV010000504.1:0-29547 GCA_038373885.1 Cheiracanthium punctorium
ATCTCGAGGAAGAGAACGCCGATTTCTTCGATCCCTCGTCGCACCCTCCCGCGCTGGCACCGTGCTTATGCCATCACCAGCAGGGATCCGCTCCCTCTCTCCCGATGGCACCGTGCTTATGCCATCACCAGCAGGGATCCGCTCCCTCTCTCCCGATGGCACCGTGCTTATGCCATCACCAGCAGAGATCTGCTCCCTCTCTCCCGATGGCTCCGTGCTTGTGGGATGACGAAAAGGGCTCGTGTTGCTGACGGGAGGCTGACGTACGTTGTTGAAAATACATACTCCCTCCAATTCATTCTCCGCACTTGAGGGATGGTGTTGTACAGGGCCCATGGGATGACTCTCAATACCCAATTCCTGATCCCAAGATGCCATTATTCTTGCTCGGTGGATACCGACCCTCTCCTGATTCGTCGATGCCATCCATCTTGAGTAGAGGCGCTGCGCAGAGGCCATCACCTGATCTCTCGAGGGCGTCCTTCTTGGGGGATTCAAACAGCCCATCTCAATATGCGCCCATGTCACTGGCCTTTCGTCATGATCACTTAAGATGGAACCTAATTGAGAGAATCACAAATATTCTTAACATTTTGGATTTTCATATTTATACTCTTCAATGAATTCGACGAAAATGCGTTTATATTTCTTCAAACATCACGTAATAACGACTAATACGAATGATACGAAATTGAGTGATATGATAGGTAGTTGCAAATATTAATTTATAGGCGTTGAATTTTAAAAATATTTTGCTTACATTTTGAGATTTTTCGAAAATCGTTTTAAAATGCTGAAAATTTCTTCCAGCATCACGAAATAAAGACTGCAGGTAATGAAACGAATTTGGGTGACATGATAGGTTGTCACTCAACTTAAATTCTAGGCCTCAAATTTTTCAAAAATGATGATTAAATTTTGAGATTTCGCGAAAATTATTTCAATATGCGTCAAAATTCGTTCGCGCATCCCATAATTACGACTCAAGCGAATGAAATGATATTACTTAGTGACTCTCTAACCTGTAATATTTTAACAATACATGAAAATGATAAGTTCGCTTTCTTTACTTTGGCAACATACTACATCCATTCTGTGTACTCCTACAATGCTGACGAAAGTTCTTGCTTTTTGGAAATTTTAATTCACTAACCCGTCTTGGACGGGTACTTCAGCTAGTCATATAAATAAAATTAGAATTTTGTCTGTACATTTCTTGGAACCAAAAATTTTGCGCTTTCTATCCGTTTAAAGCACCCGAGAATCCGATGCGACCCTCAAAAAAAGTTTGTCTGTCTGTCATTCTGTCCTTCTGTCCTGTCGTTCTGTCCGTGACGCTTTTTTTTGTTTAAGCATCACGTAAAAACGACAGAAACGAATGATATAAAATTGGGTGTCATGATAGGTGGTCACTCAACTTAAAACATAGGCGTCGAATTTTAAAAAATCTTGATTAGATTTTGAGATTTTGCGAAAATCATTTCAAACTGCGTAAATTTGTGTTTGAACATCACGTAATAACTGCAAAGGTGAAAAAATGATATCTGGTGAAATGATAGGTGGCCACTCACCTTAAACTATAAGCATCTAATTAAAAAATATCGATCCGATTTCGAGATTTTGTGAAAATCGTTTAAAACTGAGTGAATCTTTGTTCCCGCATTACGTAATAACGACTAAAGCGAATGATATGAAATTGGGTCACATGATAGATGGTTGCTCAACATAGACTATAGGTGTCCAATTTTTTAAACATTTTTATTAGATTTTGAGATATAGTGAAAATTCTCTCAAAATATGTTTCTATTTCTTCAAACATCACGTAATAACGACTAATACGAATGATACGAAATTGAGTGATATGATAGGTAGTTGCTAATCTTAATTTATAGGCGTTGAATTTTTAAAATATTTTGATTACATTTTGAAATTTTGCAAAAATCGTTTTAGAATGCTGAAATTTTGTTCAAGCCTCACGAAATAAAGACTGCAGGCAATGAAACGAAATTGGGTGACATGATAGGTTGTCACTCAACTTAAATTCTAGGCTTCCAATTTTTCAAAAATGTTGATTAGATTTTGAGATTTTGCGAAAATTATTTCAATATGCGTAAAAATTCGTTCGCGCATCCTATAATTACGACTAAAGCGAATGAAATGATATTACTTAGTAACTCTCTAACCTGTAATATTTTAACAATACATAAAAATTATAACTTCGCTTTCTTTACTTTGGCAACATACTACATTCATTCTGTGTACTCCTACAATGCTGACGGAAGTTCTTGCTTTTTGGAAATTTGCATTCACTAACCCGTCAAGGACGGGTACTTCAGCTAGTACTTACTATAAAAACTTACAAGTTCCTGAATTTGCGTTTTATAAAATACAGTTTGAAAAATTAATTTTTTGCTGCTATCAAAAGCAACAAAATCAAGTTATGTCATTTTTAAAAAACAGGGCAGTCAGAGACCAGTCATGTTAATTTTTAAAATAAGCCTATTTTTCACTGAAAATTCGTGAATCAAAAAATGAAAGAGCAGTTATTTATTGTAGAGTGGCATTCATAAATTTGCATTAGAACCATGAATTAATTAGCATTTGAATTTTTTGGCTTATCGGATGGGTTGTGATGAATAGCGAACTGCGCGAGGGGGTATTTGCCAGGGGTTTGAGCCTTGGGCGAGGGACTTTTTAAGGGTTTTTAACGCGTATTGACGTCATGTATTTAGAAAACCACCCAAAACGTTAGACCATTGGGTCGACAGCCGGGTGGTAGTACAGGACCTTCACACTTCAGCCATCTGCCATTTGAGTTTTTTTGGAGTCTCCGTGCTTAGCTTGTTTTTCGAACTGTTAGAAAGCCATACCCAGCCTTATGCAATTGAGTGCTCCAAGATAACGCTTCCGACTACTTCTACCCTCCTATTTTCTATCTTTCTATCAAGTACGAATGATTTGATCTGGAACCGTTCAGCAACTGAGAGACGATAAACACACTTACGAGGCTGATATTCCGGAGGATCTTCCATGAACACAGGGCTCTCATACACGGGTGATGGAGGCGGGTCGACTTCTCGGCGCCTCATCGAACGATTCCAGACGGGCATTTCTGAAAGAGAAAATCAAACTCAATGCAAAACCCTAAACGTCCTTCTTATTTATCTATGCCCTAAGAGGGCTTATTATTTTCTAAGTGATATCACAAGATTTCAGTTCGAAGCATTATAATGTAAATTTCATGTGAAATCATAGATGTCGCCACCGTCAATTAAGGTGGACGGAAGCGAAGACAAGAATATCTTCTCTCTTCTAAGAGTTAAAAGATTAGTAGAATTGAAGTGATAAAAATCAGTCGGTTGCAGGATGTCGTTTTTGCGATACATCTAGCGACTATGTAGGACAATTTCTTTTATATGAGCCGCGTAAGTCTTGCAGCATTATGGGCTCGTTTTGTATGTAACAATGTATGTATACATGTGTGCATGTAAATACTATGAACAGGGATGACTGCGAGACGAGATTTATAGCGTCTCTGCCAGACGATATTACCAAAGGGACCAGAAAGTAATGTCTTTTATCTTTAGCATTCAATTCAGACAAATCAAATTTCCACAACTTTTTAATTGCAAATAAGCTGTGTCTAAACATAATATCAAGTTCGTAGCTAAAAAAAAACATCGTCTGGGAGGGGGGGAAATCAAACCCCCATGATCCTTCCCTGTCTGCGGCCTTGCATGGGCTTCATATCTGTTACAAGTTGAATCAAGAATTTCATAGATAATTTTTTTTTTTCGTTCAAGAAATATAGCCGCTCTCCCACTTTTAAACCTGAGAGGACGACAATCAAAATGTCCTGAAATAAATTTTAAGGTACTCGTGATTGCTGTGCTTTACAGCAAGGATTTTATGGATATCGCTTTTGTTTTCTTTGAGATCGCATGGTATGTGGACGTTTTGAACTCTCACTTCCCATAGTTTAAGGATTTTGGAAAATGCTGTCCAATTTAGTAACTAAAACTACCACCTATGTTAAAAAATTGATAGGCACGCCAAATTTCGTATTATTAGATTAAGCAGTTTTGGCTAGGGGAAGTACTGACATAAGGAGAAAAGTCA
Source organism: Cheiracanthium punctorium (assembly GCA_038373885.1). Lineage (NCBI taxonomy): Eukaryota > Metazoa > Arthropoda > Arachnida > Araneae > Cheiracanthiidae > Cheiracanthium > Cheiracanthium punctorium. The sequence continues at coordinate 4,120 of JAWZYV010000504.1, forward strand.
TTACATTCTGGTCCCTCTACTGCTTAGACGATTAGTATGCTTATTTAAGCGACAGATGTCAGCACTAAAGCAACTAGGGATAAAATAACCAGGGATCCGTAACTTAACGTAACAAAATTGTAACGTTATTCGGCCTTGTAACAAAATAATTCGTTATACAATTTTTATATGTACAAATAGCTGCTTGATTTTCGTTATGTATTAGTTACGTTACATTTTGTATTTTATTATCGTACCGTAACAAATCTACAGAACGCAAATGAATACGTTATTGCAATAACGTTATTCAGAATAACGTTATTCAATGGTATACTTATTATAACGTTATTCCGTTTTGTGTTATACTCAGAAACTGAACAAAAAGTAACAGAATGCATTTGGTTACTCATGCTAACGCTTAGTTTATAACGTTAAACTCACCTAACTATTTAATAACGATACAGTATCAATTAATTATAGAATATAGCATTTCGCTGAATAACGTTTTAAATACGGTATGATACCATAACGTTAAAGGAACAGAACGATATTTTCATACCGTTATAGCTACATAACTATATGCAATAATATTGGAACATTTCGTTACAAATTATAACATATTGGTGTCAATATATTTAAATATGGTATAAGATCTAACGGTTCAAATAACTTAAAGATTTCTGATCCGAATCAACGGCTTTTCGGACTGAGAGGAGGGTGTAAGATAAGTGTTGCGTGAGAGCCACCCTTACTTATGTTTTGTATGTAGCACACACACGGACATAGGGGCTGTCCAGGAGAAAGGGCTTCGGAAGCATAGGCCAAGGGGATCATTTGCCTCCCCCTAGATTATTATATGCCGTTTTTTCTCTGCTTTTTAGTTTTTTTCCAATAGGATAACCATATGTTGAAAAAATCTTTGTCCTCCCCCCACCCCTGCATCGGAAAATTTTGTGCCGACGCCCATGTCCAGGAGTCGCGAGTCAAACAGTATGATAGGGGTATATTGAATAATATAAGGGTATATAAAGGGGTACATACAAAGCCATTGCTAAGGCTTTATTTAAGGAAGAGAGATAAACTGCCATGTCAAATATCGGTTTTTACCAACTTATTAATTTTTTTTATCAACTATATTACCAATTTTTAATTTTGCCAAATGGGTTTGTGTAATTTTGTCAAGCGTATCAGAAAAGAATTATGGTTTTCGTTATTTTATTTATTTATTTTTTTTACCAAGTTTGCCAATTAGGAGTCTAATTTAGCCAAGTTTAACAGAATTTTGCGAGTATTAGAGGGTAGACTCTCCCTACCCCACCTCCCCCTTTAGCAAGGGCCCTGTGTACATAATCTTGAAGAAAAACCTTTTTTTCTAATAGTGGGTGCATGAGCTAAATTACTTGAACTTCTAAAGGCGAGATTCCAAAAGGAGTCAATTAAGTTTTCAATGGGTCTATATTATTCCAGGGACGTATTGGGGATCGAAAATAACTTTTCGCACTTTTAACAGATTTCTTCTTCTATTTCTGCTTACTTTTTAAATAAAAAATTTAAACATCTCTGGGGCACAGACAGCTGGGACATGCCACCTTTTTACGATTGTAAAAACTGTTTTGGATGAAGTGGAAAGTCTCAGCGTTTTGGCTTGTCCCGCGGTTGTCAGTCTGACTCTGGAGTTTTGGATATTGAAGGGAAATCGTTTTTTATTATCTGGGTTATTTAATCGTCTAAGCCGAGATTTCAGAGGGTGTCAATGAAAGTTTTAAATGGGCAGAGGTTTCAGGGACGTTTTGAAGGGTGAAGATTATTTTTTTGTGTTTTAACTGTTTCTTGTTTTCTTTTTCTTTTTTAAATGAAAAAATAAATTTGTTGCTCTATTAATAAAATGAAATTAAGGAAGTCGAAATTAGAGGCGTAGCAATGGATATATATCCCCCTCGACGCCGAAATTTTTAGATCAGTTACCTTGAGATTTAGATTTTTATGTCTTGCAAAAATTACATTTATTTATTCCCGACACTAATGCATATTTTTACCCCGAATAAATTACCCTCTACATTTCTGGTCAAGGTTAGTGAAAAGGTTGGGAATCTGAAGAGAATTTCGACAACATTAATACATTTTAAGAGACATACTGGTTTACGTGTTTAATACCAAAAGTGATATCGTTCTTTTATAATTGCCGACATGAGCCGATCATTCTCGTTACAATTTTTTTCGGAAGGGGGGGGGGGGATTGGTAATATGAAGTGCTCGAAAATGATACAGCTTGTTCATTAGAAATATGAGTGTCTCACGTTTGAGTACCTCATGCGTGCTTAATCATGTGTACTATGATTCACGTTAACCACAACAGGGCAATAATTTGCTAGTGACAGTTCTGGATCCGCGAGTAAAGCTTCAATGAATAAAAGTGAGAAAATTGAGAGTCAAAATAATTTTATTTATGCTCAGTCAGTACATATAAGTATTACACGACGCTATTTTCCATTTAAATGTTAACAGTAATGTGTAACGTATGTATGACAGACATTCACTGTTTAGCACAAGGACTAGTTTCTTCATGCTTCGAATCCTCATACTCACTCGTTGTTAGAACTACAGTACTATTAAAATCAAGCATGTTTTTCAGCGTCGACATAATTTGTCTTTGTCTACATGCCCTGTCACGGCGAGGCATTTTTTAGATGTGATTGCCAGATAAAGCGAAGGGGAAGGGGAGAAAAAATGTTGAAAGTCGCACAAGGTTTGCAATTTTTGATAATTGATCGCCAAGTTTGGTGTCAAAAATACGTCTTCAAAACCAAACCAAGCTCTGTGATATCTTCCAAATTTGGCTAGAAACTGGCAAACGCGACAGAATATTACAAAGGAAAAGTATAGTTAGAATATGCCTGGCGAAAATTGTAAAACAGTTTTAGAAGGCGATTTTAATATAGATCTCAATTCCGAAGATGTGTTTTATGGAACAGGAAGACAAATATGGTACACTCATAGATTACGATACACTTTCCAAATGGTATTTATAAAGGTGAAGTATAATTAGAATATGCCTGAGAAAGATTCTTAAACAGTTTTGGTAGGCAATTTTAATATAGATTTCAATTTTGAAGAAGGGTTTGTGAGCAAGAAAGACAAACACGGCACACTCATGAATTATGATGTACATTCCAAACAGTATTTAAAATGCTGAAGTATAGTTGGAATATGCTTGTAAAACAGTATATTGTAAAACAGTTTTAGTAGGTGATTTAATGATAGATTTAGAATCCAAAGATGTGTTTTATGGAGCAAGAAAAAAAAATACAGCACAATGAATAATGGTACACTTTTCAACTTAATGAAATAAGGAAGAAAACTAGGGAAGAAGCATGGACTATGATATGCTTTTAATACATAGCACTCAAGTGCGTATTTAAAATCTGTGTTTCAGATTTTAAATACGCACTGTGTTCTTAAGTGTTTCAGATTTTAACTTAAAAAAAAATTAATACAGCCAACTAGGAAAAATTCAAGCTTGTAATAGTCCTGTATTTACTTTGAACAAATAACTACATCTTACATTTTAGCAGCATGTTGCTACGGCCCGGCAAGTAAGGCTAAATAGTAATTAAAAGGAACATTCAGATAAAAAATACGATTTTCGCCAGTTCTACAGGAGCATTTTGACTGACAGTGACTTGACTTTGATTCACGGGGATTATGTAACTCACACGACATCATAAAAATTTGTCAACCCAGATGTCTTCTGACTTAAAACTCGGGGTGCAAAAAGGAAAGTTGTTAAGAGCTGTAAAAAGAATTCGTTTACATTATGGTCTATGGATGGAAATTCTTGAAAGTGCGCTATTGCATCGGCAGAAAACCGTCCGAAACTGTAGACCGTTAGATCGACAGCCACGCAGTATGTCCGAACGCGGTACCTTCACACTTTGACTATCGACCATACTCATTGTCTTATCACTAGTGTCTAAACGGTGCAGTCGATTGAGCTCAAATTGAGCTTGTATGTTATAGGTCACGGTCGCATGACTTGCGTAGATTTTGGTGTGTGTAGTGCTAATAATTTGTTCACAGGAAGTAATTCTTATGCATTTCGGCCTACGAATGCAAATCAATTAAAACGTACTAGTGTTTAAATGGTACATTCGAATAAGTTTAAAAAGGGTATGTATATTATAGATCGCCGTCACGCAACCTGTATATCCGCCACTGGGTGTAATAAGCATCTTTATAACAAAGTGAACTTTCTTGTATTACTTCAGTTTTAAAGTATTTCAAAGACTGAGATAACCATTCCCCTCTTCTTTGAAATGCAAGAAATTCCCTTAAAAGTGCTCCTATGAGAACCCATGAATGACGACGCGATCCATAGATTGAATACTATTGATTTATACGAAAGTTAATGCGAGTCATGGAACTGACTTCACGCTAGATATACACTTACAGAATTTAGAGTTATTTTTAGGTTAAAAATGAAAATAAAATACCAGGGACCAAATAGCTGCCTGGTTTGTCGTTGCATTAGTGAGGTTCTTCGTATATGTATTATATTTCTAAAGATAGGTTTATATTTTTAAATTCTGACAAAAAAGATTGTACGGAAATCTATTTGGGCGGTCTATAAAAAGTCCTTTTCGTTTGCGCATCACACCGTTGTAAAATCACAAAATAAAAATATCATTATGTTCAAAATAATTATACAAAATAAACGTCTCCTTTTAAAATAAAAAATACGGTGAAGGGGATGGCATACCGCCTCAAATACAGCACTTCTATTCTGATTGAAAAGCAATTCGTATCGTAAATTTATGGACGAGAAATTTTCGTGAGAAATATCGTGTGAGACAATTCTCTGTCTCGTCTAGCGTCTCGCCTTGCTAAATATTTCCTTTCTCGTCTCGCGTCTTGCCTCGAAAAATTTTCTCTGTTTCGTCTCGCGTTCTAGTCTCGCATGCTAAACAGGAACGCGACACGATGCGATATATCTCGTATCCATCCCTAGTTGCAACTCTGCCGGATTAAAATTGGCTAGAATCACAGCGAAAAATGGATAGAAATGGCTAAAAATTATTTCGAGCTGAGAGATAAATAAATTACTAATAAACTAATTGCAATAGCAAAACAAAATTTTGATTTTGCCTCGCTTTGAACGTGTCCTTAAAGGAATAAATTGTAACATCAAGTCAAGGTGATCTATTGTGCTCTCACCATCCAGACAGTCGTCTACAAAGTTTTGTTTCGCTGTCGCAGAATGTCTACGCTTTTAAAAAGACGTAGACCATCGTTTATACCATCATGTTTGCGCATGCGCATTATAAAATAAATTTAAATAACATTTAATGAGGCAAATGGAGAATTACAGACACGGACAAGCGGAATGAACCTATGACTAACGACGTTTAAAATGGCTAGAAATGGCAGAAATAGCTTCAAACAGGAAGAATACGGCTTAATTCCTTAAGTTCTGATATTCTGATTGTCTGAGGTGGGTGATTGGATGGGATATTTCGGTGAAAGGTCTCGACATACAAAGTCAAATGCAAGTCATGAAATCGAAGAACCTTTCTGCGCTGTTATCTTTTGTCGCAAACATAGCCAGAAGTTTTTCTGGAGAAGTTGTGAAAGGCAGCGGTGCACCCTGGCACCGAATTTAAAAAAAAATTTTGAGGGAGCTCGAATGATTCGTTGGGACGTGGGGGGGGGGGGGCGGCGTTAAAAAATACTAACCAATAGTTTAATAGTTTCCATAGAATCAGAATTTTTGTAATTACGTTCCAAAATGTGCATTGTTCATTACAATCATTGTATTAAAAAATTATTTTTACATTTCAGAAAATCCGCATAACTGTTTCAAGTATCCTATCTTAATTTCAAATAAGTTTAAATGGAGCGCATAAAAATGTATATAATTTAATAGACATGAAAGAAATCATGTGTTTTTCGCATTTTTTAAAATTACGTTAATTATCAACTCGGGGGATCTAGTCCGAGGGGAGCTCGAAGTTTCGGAGAAAATCCGGGAATCTTCGGAAGGCTAGGTAGGCGGATGCGACCTGAATTTAAACCAGGCACCTTCCGTTTACTAGTTGAGAGCACTATGTGCCAGGCCACTGGTGGGGCACATCAAGTTTTTTAACTTAATTTTAAAAAAAGGAAGAGGTTATATGTTAAACGCGTATGATTTTTAAAAATAACTTTCACTTTCTTTGGTATAGTTTTGGATCAATATATTTAAAAAAAAAGGGCCAATTATCTTTTATTTCGCATTAGAAAATTTCACGATTGCAAAACTATAAAGTAACGAATCCGAGTATCCGGAAATAACCTTCAAGATGTTTCTTTATCCACCCATCTTGCTTAGCCCTAAAAAGTAATAAAATTTTCTAACGGTCCCACCACATTTCTGTCAATTCAACTCTGTTTAGACAGAAAGATTCGAAAATCGAGATTCAAAATAAACTCTAAATTTGCGCTTTCAGCTTAGATTTATCAAAAATTTATTATGGTTATTTTTTTAAGTGTAAAAAGAGTCTTTTTTATAAAAGCCCAGTAGTAGGTTAATTGTTGAAAACTTTTTACTATGGATAATAATACTTTCATCACGAAAAAGAGTTCGCTTAAATATTACGAATGATTTATGGAAGAACTGGTTATTACAAGTGTTTCAGGCTGAAAAAGGGAGAAAACGTGAGGAAAATGCAACCCCTACACATTTTTAGTTGCTTTTTCCAACGATGTATCTAATTAGGGATTTATAAATACAGGGTGTGTCACAATTCTGTCCAGGGTTTGGAAGGCTTATAAAAAATAATATATTGCCGATACGGCAACAAAGTTATCTTTACTGAGGAAAGGAACACTACAAGTTTTGTTTCACAAATCACGAGCTTCCTGTATCTCTAAATATATACATATAGAGTGTGTCACAACCCCCCCCCCGGTTTTGGAAGGCTTATAAAATATATTACCAATACAGCATCAAAGTTGACTTTACGAGGAAAAGAAACATTACAAGTTTTGTTTTTCACAAATAACCAGCTTCCTCGTCGTTGAATTGGTCGAGGCTCTATCGACGACAATCGCCTTCATCCGTGGCCACCACGCTCTCCAAACCATAAGTATGCGATTTTTTTATGGAGCTGTATAATAAATCATGTGTTTGTGTCCCCTGTACCTCATTTACGCCAAAGGATCACAACCGCATTCGCTACCATTGATCGCGACAAGTTAAAGCGAGTATGGGAAGGAAGAATTTGACTTTAGACTTGATAGCTGCCGCATCACGAAAGGTTCACATATTGAACATTTATGAAAAAAAAGCTTGTAACATTCTTTATTCAATAAAATGAACTTTGTTGCTGTATTGGTAATATATTTTTTAATAAGCTTTCCAAACTCGGGAGGGAATTGTGACACACTCTGAATATATGTCTGTTCTTCTGTCTATCCTCTGTAAAGTATTAAGATAAATTCTAATATTCTGCGGTTTCTTTAAAAAAAACGAAAGGAAAATTAAAATTACAAAATATTTAATTTCATTTAAAAAATAATTCCTTGTGTGGAAGTCTCTTTACCCTCCTGCCCCCGCACTACGGGGTAACTTTCAACTGTGTGTTCGGGGGTTTCGGAGGCTTACTGTATACCACTGCTAGGGGCGTAACCCTTGTGAGGAGCACTTTCCAAACATTGTGTTGAGGGGGCGCAAAATTCAAACCCTGCTAGAAGCAATCATGACACCTCAGCTACAATGCTGTTGCTCTTTCTTCTCAACCGAAAGCTGTCGACCACCTCAAGTTTGCGGTTTTCTTGACCCCTCCAGGAACAGAACAACCCTCTGCAAGAAAGTCGCCCCCTCAATCTCAAGGTCATCCTTTTATGGCTATTTTATCTGCTAATCATCTGCAAAGTCAAGAAATATTTCTCGCAACTTCTAATTCATTTGAGACGATTACTTCTCACAAAAGCCTTTAAGTACTTTGTGAAAAAGCTCCGTATCCATAGTCTTTTGTCTTATCGAAAAATAGTAGCACCACACTCTTTGAGTTTCAACCAATATAGAAAAAAAAATATTTGACAGTAGAAAGATTGGAACGAAATTTTTGAGGGGGCTGAAGCCCCCGCAAGCCCCATGGAGTCGACGAGTGTGGCCGTACATATATAAACTTAAATTCGGCTTGATGGAAAAATATTAAAACTCATGCTAAAATTACCCGGGGAATGATATATCCCGATATCCTCAACCCCGGCTTCATGTGTTCTTACATCGTCGGTCTTCTGTCAAATGAATTAATATATTTAAAAGGGGACAATGTGATCATGCTTTCCTCATGCTCATGACTAAAACTAAAAACTCATCGTGGTCAGGATGCACGAACTGCTTGTTGTACAAAATTTCTTCGGAAGACAATAAATCAAATAGTACAAATTGACATAGTTTCTATAAAACTAGGAGCAGAATTCGAATACGGCAGCTTTACGATTTCCCATTAGTTCTGTCTCGGTATGTTGGAACATTCAATAATTAAGAATACAGTGTTCAAACGCTAGTGCACTTCAAAGATTAATGTACAGACCGCAATGTATAAGAATACTTTTTTGTGACATGAAAAAACTGTGAATCCTACACTTACGAGAATCTAAACAGGTTGTGAAACGGAGACCTACAATATACATACTGAATTTGAACTTATACGAATGCACCATTTAGACACTAGTACACCTTAAATTATTTGTGTCTATAGACCATGATGATGTATAAGAATCCTGTTTTGCAACCCTGTTAACAAACTACAAGCTGTGCACACACCAAAATATTTGCCGGTCATCTGCCTGAGATCTATAATATACATACTGAATTTTCGCTTAATCAAATACACCGTTTAGAACTAACGTTAAGACAATGAGTATGGTAGACAGCCAAAGTGTACTGGTCCCGCGTTGGAGCATACTGCGTGGCAGTCGATCAAAGGATCTAGAGATTCAGGCAGTTTTATGTGCATGCAGATAAAAAGTAAATACGCGTTAGAACCCCTTAAAAAGGTCCTCCGCCCAAGTCCCCCTCTCCCGTGGGTAGATGCCCTTCGTGTAGGCTTGCCATAACACAAAATACTAAAATACTCAATAGACGCTAGCGCACTTTCAGGAACTCCCGCCCAATGTATTAAATTCTTTTTGCAGCCTTGTAAAAAACTACACATCCTGTACGTGCGAAAATCAATATGGGTGGTCTATAATATATATACAAAATTTCAGCTCAATCAAATGCACTGTTTAGGAGCTATTGTGTTTGCTTACCGTACACAAATCCATCACCGCAAAAACAACATAAATGAATTAATGCCCGAAAACGTGTAAATACATGAAAATCTTAAAAGTCGAATATTTTAATGATTAAAATACTTTCCATATATGTTCGGAAAGTAAAAATGCGATAGATTTAAAGATGAGGATCATTGACACATGAGAGAAATGACGAAATAGTATTCCGAAAATCAGTCATCACATTTGCGTAATAGCAATATATATATTTTTTATCGTAGCAGTTTCATAGTTTTGCACCATTTTATTCTTTATTGGACCTTTAATTATAACACTTTTGAGCAGTATGGCTAACGGAATGTATGGGTACATCCACGCGCCACTGTAGCGTACGCAGACTTCCTTCAAGGGGAGGGGGAGGGAAGACATAATTTGCATGCACATTAAGAAAGTATCAGGTTGTAACGAAAGTTTTCCGCCATATCTGCCTGAAAAATGAACTTCTAACTTCTTAGATAACTGATTTTGAACTTTCGGTACCAAACCTGCACAGTGTCACATGATACAACAATAGTACTTAAAACTGTACTCATAATTTGTTCATATTATGTAGCTGACTTTTTGCAACACAAATGGAAGTAAATGATGGTTCTAATCCACTAGAGTGATAGTTCCATTTGGGACACCTTATACTTAATGATAACTATATTTTTTACAGATTTCACAACACAGTGTTATAAAGTAAGCCTCTTTCTTTCAAATGCCAAAAATCGTTTGACAAAATATGAGTAAATACGCCAACGCGAACTGTGTGCTGACGATGTTTGCGGTGGCGGGAAACTTTCGTTACAACCTAATACTATCTCCGCACTCAACATCATTTCCCCCCTTTCTTCAAAAAAGAAATGGTATGCAAAAAACAAGAAAAAACATAAAAGTAATGGATGATTGGTACATAATTTGAGTTCATGAGATCAATGATGTTACATAACACGTAAAACAGTATGTCTTTGCAAATTTATTAACATTCCTGATAGCCCTAGATCAGTGATTCCGGATTTCTTTCCATTATCTTGCGACAGTGCAGAGAGTAGTTTCTTTGGAAGGAGCTATGCATTAGAGTTGTGTATAAATAAACGTAATTTTCGCAAGGCATAAAAATCTAAATGCTTATGAGGTCGCATCGTGGCCAAGTGAATAAAACATTGAGTATGGTGGATTGCTAAACTATTAAAGTCCAGGCTTCCAGCCAACTGCTTCTATCTAACGGTCTGAAGTTTTGGGCGATTTTTGCCAGATGTTACGCGAATATGCTTTGAATTTCTGAAAAAGACCTCGCCCAAGACAACGCCCCCCCCCCCGCTAAGCAGATACCCGTCTGTTAGATTTGCCTCAGCAAAATACTCACATACTCATTAATGCTAACACTGACTGATCTAAAAATTTCGGTGTTAGGAGGATACGTACCCCTAGCTAAGCCCTTAACTCACACTTTCTTTAAAAAAAAAAAAAAAATTAAATAGACTTACAATTTAACCTTTCCAGGGGCGGTGTCAACATCGGTATGTCACTTTTTTACATTTCTTTAAAGTAAAGAAAGAACAACTACTAATTATTTTAACTTTTAAAATTATTAGGTCGGTGCATAATTATCAGACGTTTTTCCCTTTCCCCATCGGCCGGAACAGTCCCAGCTTTCGCTCCCTTCCAGTCTGCCAAAAGTGCCTGGTCGTCAAAATCCGATGGTCGACCTCGTCCTGGCTTATCTTCCAAGCTAATGTCACCAGACTTGAAATGGGCAAACCACCCTGCATCGAAAGCTGGGATTGTTTTGCCAAATGGAGAAAGAGGGAAACGCTTGATAATTATATATATGCACCAATCTAATATTAATTAAAAGTTCTACTGTTTAACACACCTCCTATTGCTAACAGTTGACAGGACTAGATTTTAAAAGCGTTTTGTGTTTAAAAAAAAAGAGTTTTTTCTGTTGTATTGTATTGTGGCGAAATTACGCAAGGGCTATCTGCCAAAGAGAGGGGGTGCCTTGGTCGAAGGACATTTGAAAGGGTTCTAACGCGTATTCACGCTGTAACTGGAGAAAAGCGACCAAAACTCAACACTGTTAGATTGACACTGTTAGAATAGGACAAAACGCTGGACATTCACACTTTAAACAATTTTTTTTAATATTGTAAAAAAGTGACATGCTGAAACTGACTGTGTCCACAAAAGGTTATCTTTTTATTAAAAAATAAAAGGAAATACAATCAAAGTACGAAAAATTATCTTTGACCCCAAATACTTCAATAAAATAATCTAGCTGAAGTAGCAGCTTTAAAAAAAAATGAAAAAAAATCCTCTTTAATATACATTGTCAGTGATCCAGAGTGGGGGGAGGGACACAGGAACACGTACCACCTAAAAATTACAGTGTAGAATATTGACATCGTTTTTAAATTCAAGTGAATTTATTTACCAGAAATATGAGCCAAATGTTTTGTGCCACCTCCAGAATTTTTTCTGGATCCGCCACTGTCAGTATCTACCCTGTTCATTTTAAATTAAATTCAAAATGTGCAAGTTAAAGGGTTATTTGGGAGCGCCCCTTATTGTTGGGGGCCCAGGCAATTGCCCCGAATGCCGTGCTGGAAATCAGTCCTTGCATGTATCCTGTGTTTTATGTACGGAACACGAGTCCAGGGGGTGAACCCACTCAATACTTTACCTTTCATTCACCCTCCTCTCAGTCCGAAAAGCCGATGATTCGGATCAAAATTTTTAGGTTACTCGAACGGTTAGATTTTATACCGTATTTAAATATATTGGAACAATTTGTTATATTTTGTAACGGATTGTGTCAATATGAATGGCATTTCGTTATTGCGTTATAACGGTATGAAGATGTCGTTTTGTTCCTTTAACGTTATGGTCTCATACCGTATTTAAATTGTTATTGAACGAAAGGTTATATTCTAACTAATTGATACTGTATCGTTATCAAATAGTTATGTAAGTTTAACGTTATAAACTAAACGGTTAACATGATTAACCCAATGCATTCTGTTACTGTTCTTAGAGTTATTATGTATAGCACAGAAAAGAATAACGTTATAATAAGTGTACGTTGAATATCGTTATTAAATATAACGTTATTCCCCGAGCAGTTTTGGGTCAAGTAACCGAATACTGATTTCTCAAATCATTAACGTTATTGATTATAACGTTATTTCGCGAAGAACGATTTGAAAGTTACGGTATGAATAACGTTATTCGGCTTGTGAATAACGTTATGATTTGTAACGAATAACGAATTGGTTATAACGCGCATTACGTTAAGTTACGGATCCCTGAAAATAACTGAACACTAAAAAGACAGAAATTTCACTATGGAAACCTAGTAAGGAAGTATACGAAGAGAAATTGCTGTGACTATTTATCTGAACTGAATTTTCTATTTAAATTAATGACTTTTCACAATAAAGTAATTTTTTTTTTCAGTGTAACTTTCAAAAAGTTTTTAAGTTTTAAAAATGAATATTTCCCATCCGGAAAAACAAATATTCAGAATGCAATTTTAGAAGCTAATTTAACAAAAACAACTTAACTAATCTATATCATTACTGGTTTCAAGTGTATTTACTTATGAAAACTTACAAAATAGAAGGATTAAACACAAAAATTGCGCGTAAGCATTTTAATAGCATGCAATTTTGTTTTGCCTGTTTTCTAAGACTCGTGGATTGTTTATACGTGCACTTAATGGTATTGTTATTAGAACATGTGTTGTGTGATTAAGGCCAATTATCTGCACGAGGGATCGAGGTCTATAGGTGGGGTGCCCTCCTTGGGGAAATTTTAAGGTATCCTAACCCGTATTGACGCTATGTTTCGGAGAAAACCACGGAAAACTCCGAACGGTTACGTTGACGGACGCGCTATTGGACCCGAACCGGGGACCTTCACACTTCGCCCATTTACAATTTCCAGTGACATAATTGATATTAGTGTCATTAAATGGAAAACGAAACGTACATAAAACTCTATTATTCTAGTAATATCGGCATTTGTAATACTATTTCAAAGATTTCTAGAAATTTTCATTTCATAATTAAATAAATAAGGAAAAAATATTAGGTTGTAACGAAAGTTTCCCGCCACCTCAAACATCGTCAGCACACAGTTCGCGTTGGCGTATTGGCTCATATTTTGTCAAACGATTTTTGGCATTTGGAAGAAAGAGACTTACTTTATAACACTATGGCGTGAAATCTGTAAAAAATATAGTTATCATTAAGTACAAGGTGTCTCAAACGACACTATCACTCTAGAGGATTAGAACCATCATTTACATCCAGTGGTGTTGCAAAAAGTCAGCTACAGAATATCAACGAATTATGAGTACAGCTTTAATTACTATTGTTGCATCACGTGACACTGTGCAGATTTTGTAACGAAATTTCAAAAACAGTTATCTAAGGAGTTAGAAGTGAGTTTTTCAGGCAGATTTGGCGGAAAACTTTCGTTACACCCTGATATATACATTGAAAGCTTTAGTTCTATAAACATGAGTTACCTTACAGTCATTCGGTTGATCACACCCACATTATCCTATGTATTATGCAACATAATACTCAAGCTGCTATGGAGCTATTTATATATATTTTTTTTTCTTAGTCTAGTTTTTAAGTTAAAAAAATTTAATTTTCAAAAGATTCTGCTAAAATCACCATAAAAGCAAACAAGCGAACAAATTTTCATTTAACAGAAATTATTTATTTAATTTCTTATAACGCGTAAAGTAGATGTCAAAGATATCACACAAACCGTATGTTCAAATATAATTATTTAATTCTGTGCAATTGCAAGCCTACAAGAGGGGTATCTGCAGGGCCGTAGCTAGACCGCTTTTACAGGGGGGATTACAAGTATATATATACAGGTGCTCGAGGATAACGCTTCCGACTACTTTCCTATTTTCTACCTTTCTATCAAGTTCGAACGATTTGCTCTATAATCGTTCGGCAACCCAGAGACGGTAAACATACTTACGAGGCTGAAATTCCGGAGGATCTTGTATGAACACTGAGTCCTCATACGTGTGTAATGCTGCCGGATGTTCCCAATGATTCCAGACTGGCATTTCTGAAAGAGAAGATCAGACTAAATGCAAAACCCTGAACGCCTTTCTTATTTATCTATGCCCTAAGAGGGCTTATTATTTTTTAAGTGTTTTTCACACAAGTTTTCAGTTCGAAGTATTATAATGTAAATTTCATGTAAAATCATAGTTGTTGCCACCGTTAAGTATGGTGGACGGAAGCGAAGACAAGAATGTATTCTCTCTTCTAAGAATTAAAAGATTAGTAGAATTGGAGCGATAAAAATCAGTTGGTCGCAGGATGGTGTTTTTTTGCGATATATCTAGCGACTATGTAGGACAATTTATTTTATATGAGCCGGGGAAGCCTGGCAGCGTTATGAGCTCGTTTTGTATGTAACTATGTATGAATGCATGTGTGCATGTAAATACTATGAACAGGGATGATTGCGAGACGAGATTTAGAGCTTCTCTGCCAGACAATATTATCAAAGGGACCGGAATGTAATGTCCTTTTTCTTTTGCGTTAAGTTCAGACAAATCAAATTTCAAGAACAATTTAACTGCAAATAAGCTGTTCCTAAACACAGGATCAAGTTCGTAGGTAGAAAAGAAAATTCGGGGGGGGGGGGGGGGGGAATCATATCCCCATGATCCCTCCCTATACGGCCTTGCATGGGATTCATATCTGTTACATGATGAATCAAGAATTTCATAGATTTTTTTTTCGTTCAAGAAATATAGCCACCCTCCCACTTTTTAACCTCAGAGGACGACATTCAAAATGTCCTGAAATAAATTTTGAGGTATTCGTGATTGCTGCGCTTTACAGCAAGGATTTTATGGACAACCCTTTTTATTTCTTTGAGACCGCATGGTATGTGTGATAAGGACGTTTTCAGCTCTCGCTTCCCATAGTTTACGGATTTTGGAAAAATCCGTCCAATTTAGTACGTAGTACCTACGGTTAGATCGAGGGACGCGCGATGGGACCCGAACAGGGGACCCTGTCTACCATTCCCAGTGACATACATAATTGATATTAGTATAATTAAATGAAAAACAAATTGTATATAAAAATCTATTTTTCTAGTAACATTGACATTTGTAATACTATTTTAAAGATTTCTGGAAATTTTCATCAGGAAAAACTATATACATTGAAAGCTTTAGGTCTATAAGCATGGGTTTTCTTAAAAACATTCAGCTGATCACACCCACATTATCACCTGAAATTAGCTTGAGTATTATACAATATAATACTCAAGCTGGTGCAGATCTATTTATATTTTTTGCTTAGTCCAGTTTTTAAGTTAAAAAAATTTCATTTTCAAAAGATTCTGCTGAAATCACCATAAAAGGAAACAAGCGAACCAATTTTCATTGAATAGATTTACTAATAGATTTAATTACTTAATAGTGTGTAATTGCAAGCCTACAAGAGGGGTATCTGCAGGGCCTTAGCTAGACCGTTTTTACAGGGGGGCTTACAAATATATAGATATATATATATATATATATATTGACGCTCCTATTTTCTACCTTTCTATGAAATTGGAACGATTTGCTCTCTAACCGTTCAGAAACCGAGAAACGATAAAGATACTTACGAGGCTGAATGGCATTCATGGGTAACATTGCCAGGTCTGTTGATGCATAATGGAGACCTTCTTCTCGGGCCGGGGAAGCCTTAAAGCTTGACATTTCTGAAAGAGAAGATCAAACTAAATGCAAAACCCTGAACGCCTTATTTATCTATACCCTAAGAGGGCTTATTATTTTTCAAGTGATATCCCAAGTTCGAAGTAAAATTTCATGTCAAATCATAGATGTATGTTATACTAAACTACTAAAGAAAAGAAAATATCAATATCAAAGTTTCTTACATTCATAAAGCGTTAATGTTTGCTTTAGTTAAAAAAAATTTGTGCATTAATTACTATAGAATCTTATTTTATGTACTTTTCATGTAGCAATTCTTTTTAATTACATTTAGAAAATGACTGATACTTAGTTCACATTCGCTTTGTTTTTCTTTTTCTCTAAATTGGCAAATTTATTAAAAACTCCTTGGAAATATGGCAACTGTACAAATTTCCTTTATTGTTTGCATAAATTGGATTTTAAAATACTTGGAAATATCGATATATTTTTTTCTAAAAAAATTATCAGCATTATCAATCTTGGCAGAATTATTAACAGTAACTGGAAAAGGGTAGAAAAAAAAATTTTTAGTGAATTTTAAATTTGAGAAATTTTTAATGGAATTTTCATATCATATTCATCTGTTGATACATATTTACTCTCTTTGTATTTTACTTATACACCATATAGCAGCAAATGAAAAATATGTGAAAAAAGTGTTTTCTAATGATTTTATGCTATTGATCAAAATAAAAGTAAACTATTGCATAAAAATTTGCAAATATATTTCTGAAGCAAAAGTACTTAGATGTGTGTCTCCTCTTAAAGAAAGGGTAATGATGAAAGAAAAATCTGGGATAAGAAAAATCCTTTCCAAAGATATATTTAAGAACTCATTCAAGTTATTTTATTGCTGTTCTATGTGCAGGAATAATTAAAATGAAAGTATGTTCCGAAGATTTGTGCAAAATTTTCAATTTTAAATGTTGACATTAAAGTAAGAAAATTAAATTTAAAAAAATCTAATAAAGTCACATTTTTAAGGATAAAAAACGTTATCGGGAATTCTTTAACAACTTCCTCCCCCCCTTCCCCCTACCCATACACACACCATATAAAGAAAGTGGTGCTGTGCATTATTTTTCTAAAAGGGGAATGTGTTTCCTTTTTTGAGATACTAATTTTATGTATTAATATTATGAGCAATTCAATTCATGTGAGCAGTTTTAAGATTAATGTTTATTATAATGAAACAATATAGCAATGAGTTTCACACTAATTTAAAAAGAATTGCCGCTTGTATTGCAAAATGCTGTTATGTTTAGTTAAATGGTATGTCTTTCAAGTTTCAGAAGATCAAAAGACGAAGTTCCGATCTGATGTGCTATTCATATAGATCGGGGTAACATTATTACAGTCATTTAAAACTTATCAAAAGTTACAAAATAGTTATTTAGATTTTTTTGTGAAGTACACAGCATTAAAAGAAATGAGTTCAATATTTTGTGATATTTAAAATAATCTTTTTTCACTTTACAGGTAAATGGCGCGTTGGATGAGGCTGTTGAAAACATTGCTGAGACAGGACCATACGTTTTATGTACAGGAGAAAGATTCCACTACAATAATACACTCTTATTTTTGGACAAAAACGTAGTTGAAATTAGCCAATGACCTTTAAAGACTTTTGATAACTTGTTTAAATATTTTTATGTTGTCAACGTAAAATATCCAAAAGCCCAGAAGTAGAAATCAAATATGCTTGATAGCTAACACCGATTATATCTTGTCTCGGAAATTAAGCATTATTGTTCTACAAAAACGAAATGGCGTTCGAGAAGATCAGACTAAATGCAAAACCCTGAACGCCTTTCTTATTTATCTATGCCCTAAGAGGGCTTATTATTTTTTAAGTGTTTTTCACACAAGTTTTCAGTTCGAAGTATTATAATGTAAATTTCATGTAAAATCATAGTTGTTGCCACCGTTAAGTATGGTGGACGGAAGCGAAGACAAGAATGTATTCTCTCTTCTAAGAATTAAAAGATTAGTAGAATTGGAGCGATAAAAATGAGTTGGTCGCAGGATGGTGTTTTTTTGCGATATATCAAGCGACTATGTAGGACAATTTATTTTATATGAGCCGGGGAAGCCTGGCAGCGTTATGAGCTCGTTTTGTATGTAACTATGTATGTATACATGTGTGCATGTAAATACTGAAATCACCATAAACATATAAAATCTCTGTATGAGCTCGTTTTGTATGTAACTATGTATGTATGCATGTGTGCATGTAAATACTAAAATCACAATAAACATATAAAAATGCATGTAAATGCTAAAATCACCATAAAAGCAAACAAGCGAACAAATTTTCATTTAACAGAAATTATTTATATGAACAGCCGATATTACTAGAATAATAGAGTGATTTTATATGATTTATGAGCTCGTTTGTGAGCTCATAAACCTGTATATGAACAGGGCTCATCTGTACTGCTCATCTGTATATGAACAGGGATGATTGCGAGACGAGATTTATAGCTTCTCTGCCAGACAATATTATCAAAGGGACCGGAATGTAATGTCCTTTTAGTTTTGCGTTAAATTCAGACAAATCAAATTTCAAGAACAATTTAACTGCAAATAAGCTGTGCCTAAACACAGGATCAAGTTCGTAGGTAGAAAAGAAAATTCGGGGGGGGGGGAATCATATCCCCATGATCCCTCCCTATACGGCCTTGCATGGGATTCATATCTGTTACATGATGAATCAAGAATTTCATAGATTTTTTTTTCGTTCAAGAAATATAGCCACCCTCCCACTTTTTAACCTCAGAGGACGACATTCAAAATGTCCTGAAATAAATTTTGAGGTATTCGTGATTGCTGCGCTTTACAGCAAGGATTTTATGGACAACCCTTTTTATTTCTTTGAGACCGCATGGTATGTGTGATAAGGACGTTTTCAGCTCTCGCTTCCCATAGTTTACGGATTTTGGAAAAATCCGTCCAATTTAGTACGTAGTACCTACGGTTAGATCGACGGACGCGCGATGGGACCCGAACAGGGGACCCTGTCTACCATTCCCAGTGACATAATTGATATTAGTATAATTAAATGAAAAACAAATTGTATATAAAAATCTATTTTTCTAGTAACATTGACATTTGTAATACTATTTTAAAGATTTCTGGAAATTTTCATCTCATAGTTAAATAAAAAAAGGAAAAACTATATACATTGAAAGCTTTAGGTCTATAAACATGGGTTTTCTTAAAAACATTCAGCTGATCACACCCACATTATCACCTGAAATTAGCTTGAGTATTATACAATATAATACTCAAGCTGGTGCAGATCTATTTATATTTTTTGCTTAGTCCAGTTTTTAAGTTAAAAAAATTTCATTTTCAAAAGATTCTGCTGAAATCACCATAAAAGGAAACAAGCGAACCAATTTTCATTGAATAGAAATTATTTATTTAATTTCTTATAACGCGTAAAGTAGATTTCAAAGAAATTACGCAAGCCGCATGTTCAAATATAATTACTTAATAGTGTGTAATTGCAAGCCTACAAGAGGGGTATCTGCAGGGCCTTAGCTAGACCGTTTTTACAGGGGGGCTTACAAATATATAGATATATATATATATATGTATTGACGCTCCTATTTTCTACCTTTCTATGAAATTGGAACGATTTGCTCTCTAACCGTTCAGAAACCGAGAAACGATAAACATACTTACGAGGCTGAATGGCATTCATGGGTAACATTGCCAGGTCTGTTGATGCATAATGGAGACCTTCTTCTCGGCACGGAAGAGCCGGGGAAGCCTTCCAGAATTTCGAGCTTGACATTTCTGAAAGAGAAGATCAAACTAAATGCAAAACCCTGAACGCCTTATTTATCTATACCCTAAGAGGGCTTATTATTTTTCAAGTGATATCCCAAGTTCGAAGTAAAATTTCATGTCAAATCATAGATGTACGTTATACTAAACTACTAAAGAAAAGAAAATATCAATATCAAAGTTTCTTACATTCATAAAGCGTTAATGTTTGCTTTAGTTAAAAAAAAATGTGTGTATTGATTACTATAGAATCTTATTTTATGTACTTTTCATGTAGCAATTCTTTTTAATTACATTTAGAAAATGACTGATACTTAGTTCACATACGCTTTGTTTTTGTTTTTCTCTAAATTGGCAAATTTATTAAAAACTCCTTGGAAATATGGCAACTGTACAAATTTCCTTTATTGTTTGCATAAATTGGATTTTAAAATACTTGGAAATATCGATATATTTTTTTCTAAAAAAATTATCAGCATTATCAATCTTGGCAGAATTATTAACAGTAACTGGAATAGGGAAGAAAAAAAAAATTTTAGTGAATTTTAAATTTGAGAAATTTTTAATGGAATTTTCATATCATATTCATCTGTTGATACATATTTACTCTCTTTGTATTTTACTTATACACCATATAGCAGCAAATGAAAAATATGTGAAAAAAGTGTTTTCTAATGATTTTATGCTATTGATCAAAATAAAAGTAAACTATTGCATAAAAATTTGCAAATATA
Organism: Cheiracanthium punctorium; assembly: GCA_038373885.1. Lineage (NCBI taxonomy): Eukaryota > Metazoa > Arthropoda > Arachnida > Araneae > Cheiracanthiidae > Cheiracanthium > Cheiracanthium punctorium. The sequence goes on from JAWZYV010000504.1 coordinate 24,694, forward strand.
TTTCTGAAGCAAAAGTACTTAGATGTGTGTCTCCTCTTAAAGAAAGGGTAATGATGAAAGAAAAATCCTTTCCAAAGATATATTTAAGAACTCATTCAAAGTTATTTTATTGCTGTTCTATGTGCAGGAATAATTAAAATGAAAGTATGTTCCGAAGATTTGTGCAAAATTTTCAATTTTAAATGTTGACATTAAAGTAAGAAAATTAAATTTAAAAAAATCTAATAAAGTCACATTTTTAAGGATAAAAAACGTTATCGGGAATTATTTAACAACTTCCTCCCCCCCTTCCCCCTACCCATACACACACCATATAAAGAAAGTGGTGCTGTGCATTATTTTTCTAAAAGGGGAATGTGTTTCCTTTTTTGAGATACTAATTTTATGTATTAATATTATGAGCAATTCAATTCATGTGAGCAGTTTTAAGATTAATGTTTATTATAATGAAACAATATAGCAATGAGTTTCACACTAATTTAAAAAGAATTGCCGCTTGTATTGCAAAATGCTGTTATGTTTAGTTAAATGGTATGTCTTTCAAGTTTCAGAAGATCAAAAGACGAAGTTCCGATCTGATGTGCTATTCATATAGATCGGGGTAACATTATTACAGTCATTTAAAACTTATCAAAAGTTACAAAATAGTTATTTAGATTTTTTTGTGAAGTACACAGCATTAAAAGAAATGAGTTCAATATTTTGTGATATTTAAAATAATCTTTTTTCACTTTACAGGTAAATGGCGCGTTGGATGAGGCTGTTGAAAACATTGCTGAGACAGGACCATACGTTTTATGTACAGGAGAAAGATTCCACTACAATAATACACTCTTATTTTTGGACAAAAACGTAGTTGAAATTAGCCAATGACCTTTAAAGACTTTTGATAACTTGTTTAAATATTTTTATGTTGTCAACGTAAAATGTCCAAAAGCCCAGAAGTAGAAATCAAATATGCTTGATAGCTAACACCGATTATATCTTGTCTCGGAAATTAAGCATTATTGTTCTACAAAAACGAAATGGCGTTCGAGAAGATCAGACTAAATGCAAAACCCTGAACGCCTTTCTTATTTATCTATGCCCTAAGAGGGCTTATTATTTTTAAGTGTTTTTCACACAAGTTTTCAGTTCGAAGTATTATAATGTAAATTTCATGTAAAATCATAGTTGTTGTCACCGTTAAGTATGGTGGACGGAAGCGAAGACAAGAATGTATTCTCTCTTCTAAGAATTAAAAGATTAGTAGAATTGGAGCGATAAAAATGAGTTGGTCGCAGGATGGTGTTTTTTTGCGATATATCAAGCGACTATGTAGGACAATTTATTTTATATGAGCCGGGGAAGCCTGGCAGCGTTATGAGCTCGTTTTGTATGTAACTATGTATGTATGCATGTGTGCATGTAAATACTAAAATCACCATAAACATATAAAAATGCATGTAAATGCTAAAATCACCATAAAAGCAAACAAGCGAACAAATTTTCATTTAACAGTAATTATTTATATGAACAGCCGATATTACTAGAATAATAGAGTGATTTTATATGATTTATGAGCTCGTTTGTGAGCTCATAAACCTGTATATGAACAGGGCTCATCTGTACTGCTCATCTGTATATGAACAGGGATGATTGCGAGACGAGATTTATAGCTTCTCTGCCAGACAATATTATCAAAGGGACCGGAATGTAATGTCCTTTTAGTTTTGCGTTAAATTCAGACAAATCAAATTTCAAGAACAATTTAACTGCAAATAAGCTGTGCCTAAACACAGGATCAAGTTCGTAGGTAGAAAAGAAAATTCGGAGGGGGGGGAATCCTATCCCCATGATCCCTCCCTATACGGCCTTGCATGGGATTCATATCTGTTACATGATGAATCAAGAATTTCATAGATTTTTTTTCGTTCAAGAAATATAGCCACCCTCCCACTTTTTAACCTCAGAGGAGGACATTCAAAATGTCCTGAAATAAATTTTGAGGTATTCGTGATTGCTGCGCTTTACAGCAAAAACTTTATGGACAACCCTTTTTATTTCTTTGAGACCGCATGGTATGTGTGATAAGGACGTTTTCAGCTCTCGCTTCCCATAGTTTACGGATTTTGGAAAAATCCGTCCAATTTAGTACGTAGTACCTACGGTTAGATCGACGGACGCGCGATGGGACCCGAACAGGGGACCGTGACACTTCTCCTGTCTACCATTTCCAGTGACATAATTGATATTAGTATAATTAAATGAAAAACAAATCGTATATAAAAATCTATTTTTCTAGTAACATTGACATTTGTTATACTATTTTAAAGATTTCTGGAAATTTTCATCTCATAGTTCAATAAAAAAGGAAAAACTATATACATTGAAAGCTTTAGGTCCATAAACATGGGTTTTCTTAAAAACATTCAGCTGATCACACCCACATTATCACCTGAAATGAGCTTGTGTATTATACAATATAATACTCAAGCTGGTGCAGATCTATTTATATTTTTTGCTTAGTCCAGTTTTTAAGTTAAAAAAATTTCATTTTCAAAAGATTCTGCTGAAATCACCCTAAAAGGAAACAAGCGAACCAATTTTCATTGAATAGAAATTATTTATTGAATTTCTTATAACGCGTAAAGTAGATTTCAAAGAAATTACGCAAACCGCATGTTCAAATATAATTACTTAATAGTGTGTAATTGCAAGCCTACAAGAGGGGTATCTGCAGGGCCTTAGCTAGACCGTTTTTACAGGGGAGCTTACAAATATATAGATATATATATATATGTATTGACGCACACAGGTGCTCGAGGATAACGCTTCCGTCTACTTTCCTATTTTCTACCTTTCTATGAAATTGGAACGATTTGCTCTCTAACCGTTCAGAAACCGAGAAACGATAAACATACTTACGAGGCTGAATGGCATTCATGGGTAACATTGCCAGGTCTGTTGATGCATAATGGAGATATTTCGGACCTACTTCTCGGCACGGAAGAGCCGGGGAAGCCTTCCAGAATTTCCAGCTTGACATTTCTGAAAGAGAAGATCAAACTAAATGCAAAACCCTGAACGCCTTATTTATCTATACCCTAAGAGGGCTTATTATTTTTCAAGTAATATCCCAAGTTCGAAGTAAAATTTCATGGAAAATCATAGATGTATGTCATACTAAACTACTAAAGAAAAGAAAATATCAATATCAAGGTTTCTTACATTCATAAAGCGTTAATGTTTGCTTTAGTTAAAAAAAATTTGTGCATTGATTACTATAGAATCTTATTTTATGTACTTTTCATGTAGCAATTCTTTTTAATTACATTTAGAAAATGACTGATACTTAGTTCACATACGCTTTGTTTTTGTTTTTCTCTAATTTGGCAAATTTATTAAAAACTCCTTGGAAATATGGCAACTGTACAAATTTCCTTTATTGTTTGCATAAATTGAATTTTAAAATACTTGGAAATATCGATATATTTTTTTCTAAAAAAATTATCAGCATTATCAATCTTGGCAGAATTATTAACAGTAACTGGAATAGGGAAGAAAAAAAATTTTTTTAGTGAATTTTAAATTTGAGAAATTTTTAATGGAATTCTCATATCATGTTCATCTGTTGATACATATTTACTCTCTTTGCATTATACTTATACACCATATAGCAGCAAATGAAAAATATGTGAAAAAAGTGTTTTCTTACGATTTTATGGTATTGATCAAAATAAAAGTAAACTATTGCATAAAAATTTGCAAATATATTTCTGAAGCAAAAGTACTTAGATGTGTGTCTCCTCTTAAAGAAAGGGTAATGATGAAAGAAAAATCTGGGATAAGAAAAATCCTTTCCAAAGATATATTTAAGAACTCATTCAAAGTTATTTTATTGCTGTTCTATGTGCAGGAATAATTAAAATGAAAGTATGTTCCGAAGATTTGTGCAAAATTTTCAATTTTAAATGTTGACATTAAAGTAAGAAAATTAAATTAAAAAAAATCTAATAAAGTAACGTTTTTAAGGATGAAAAACGTTATCGGGAGTTATTTAACAACTTCCCCCCCTTCCCCCTACCCATACACACACACCATATAAAGAAAGTGGTGCTGTGCATTATCTTTCTAAAAGGGGAATGTGTTTCCTTTTTTGAGATACTAATTTTATGTATTAATATTATGAGCAATTCAATTCATGTGAGCAGTTTTAAGATTAATGTTTATTATAATGAAACAATATAGCAATGAGTTTCACACTAATTTAAAAAGAATTGCCCCTTGTATTGCAAAATGCTGCTATGTTTAGTTAAATGGTATGTCATTCAAGTTTCAGATCAAAAGACGAAGTTCCGATCTGATGTGCTATTCAGATAGATCGGGGTAACATTATTACAGTCATTTAAAACTTATCAAAAGTTACAAAGTAGTTATTAAAAGTATTTTTTTGTGAAGTACACAGCATTAAAAGAAATGAGTTCAATATTTTGTGATATTTAAAATAATCTTTTTTCACTTTACAGGAAAATGGCGCGTTGGATGAGGCTGTTGAAAACATTGCTGAGACAGGACCGTACGTTTTATGTACAGGAGAAAGATTCCACTACAATAATACACTCTTATTTTTGGACAAAAACGTAGTTGAAATTAGCCAATGTCCTTTAAAGACTTTTGATAACTTGTTTACATATTTTTATGTTGTCAACGTAAAATATCCAAAAGCCCAGAAGTAGAAATCAAATATGCTTGATAGCTAACACCGATTATATCTTGTCTCGGAAATTAAGCATTATTGTTCTACAAAAACGAAATGGCGTTCGAGAAGATCAGACTAAATGCAAAACCCTGAACGCCTTTCTTATTTATCTA
>JAWZYV010000505.1:0-34628 GCA_038373885.1 Cheiracanthium punctorium
GACTCTTTACGACTCCTTTCGGCTCTTTTCGACTCTTTACGACTCTGAGTCGATAGATGATTTGAAACAGTAAATGAGTGGGTGTGGGTGAGTTGGTCACTGAGTTGGTGCAGCAACGAATCTTTACTGATTCAGTGTTTCGCTCTGTTTCGGTGATTGTATACTATCGTTGAGATTCGTTAGTTTTTCGAATCTTCTATCGACTCAGAGTCGAAAGGAGCCGAAAAGAGTTGAAAGGATGTTTCATTTAATTGGAGGGGTTTTTTCGAATCTTCTATCGACTCAGAGTCGAAAGGAGTCGAAAAGAGTTGAAAGAATGTTTCATTTAATTGAAGTTTTTTTTTCGAATCTTTGGTGTTTCATTTCTTGGTTGGTGGTCGGATTTTAAAGTTTTATCTGTCTGTGGGTGTGGAGTGGGTCGAACATCGTTTGCTTTTGGCGGGGGGCATAGGCGTTACTTCCTAAGGGCAAGAGGGGTCAATCTCCCCCCCGAAAAAAAAATTAAGAAAATCCCTCCTTCCAACTTGTCTGACTGATTTAATATTTGTTTAAAATTTAATGAAACATCCCTTTTCTACTTTTAACTTCAATATATGTCCCCCTGCCCCCACCCTAAAAAAAAAAAAAAAAAAAAAAAAAAAACGGAACGTTAAGTTTACATGGTGGCGGATTTTCATGTGAAGGGAAATAGAATAAAATAAAGTTAGGATTGTGCTAGTCACTTTTAATGAAGGATACAAGGGCGGCATTAAGCGCTCTCACAAAAGGACTTTGTAGTAAGCAAAATAACATTTCGCTTTATTGCAGCAGATTTCGTTTTTTTTTTTTTTACCTTGTTTTTCGTTTAAGGGGAATGATTTTATTTTCTTTCGTAATTCAGAGAAATACAAAATAGGGCCTAAAGCAGTGGCGTAGTTAGTGTTATTGACAGTGGCGTAGCCAGGATTTTATTTCGGGGTGGGCTGGGTATCAAATTTAAAGATAAAGTTCAATTGTAAGCTAAGTAAAGGGTCCCATTTTTTTTGGGGGGGGGGGCAGCAGCCCCTCAGTAGGACTGGGCCAAAAATCGACATATCGGTTTTATTTCAACATCAAATATCCGATATTCCCATTTTCATTTCAGTGAAATCTCGAATTCGATAAAGGGCAAAAATACAGGCCGGCCAGGGGCGTAGCCAGAATTTTTTTATGGGGGGGGGGTTATGACTACTGCAACTCATATATATGTATACTTGTGTATGATAATGTAGTGAAGAATATACATTTTGTATGGCAAAAAATTCCTCATGGGGGGTTATGACCCCCCTAACCCCCCCCCCTTGGCTACGCCTCTGAGGCCGGCGATAAGAAAATCCTGAGATCAATACCAGCTTGTGATGCTTTTGCTACTGCTTTCTCTCGGAAAGCTTCTTCTTCTCTCATCGCAGAAAAAACAGCTCCATGGTTTATTAGTCTAATTACCATAATTAATTAACGTATATCTCGGAACCTATCCACCGGAGCGCGTTTTTATTGATTCTCGACCCCCCCTACACTCAACACCCCACCGATACTTAAAATTTCGAATGCTTTGACACCAAACTTAACCTTTTAATCTTACAGGCCCAGGGGGTCATACGAAGCTCCCCTATATTTTCAATTTGGGCATTTTAAACACTAGCCTACTCCGACGGCATCTCCAAAGTCTGGAAACCATCCCAGAGCCAATTTCTACATGTTTGCAGTCCTTTTAAGCCTCAATCATGGTTAATTAGTCTAATTACCATAATTAATTAACGTATATCTCTGAAACTATCCATCGGAGCGCGTTTTTATTGATTCTCGACCCCCCCTCTGGGACCCCCATCGATACATAAAATTTCGAATACTTTGACACCAAACTTAACCTTTTAATCTTACAGGCCCAGGGGGTCATACGAAGCTCCCCTGTAATTTCATTTCGGGCAGTTTAAACACTAGTTTTACTGGAGCAAGGAGAGAGAGATGCTAACTGCCCGAGAACTCAGCGGAGAAGAAACCCGATGAATGGGTGAAGGGTGTTTAAATAGTACGGCTTTCGGCGCAGAGAGAGGGAAAATTTCTTTAGTTGTTTTATTGATTCAAGATTCGAATCACTGATTCGAATCATCGAAGTAGTGAGTGAGTCGAGATTCGAATCAGTAAAATGAGTCGAACCGCCCATCTCTACTAGAGTAAGGGCAATTCTAGAGCCATTGCTGACTGCATGAAGCTCCAAGGAGAGTCATCGGGAATGGGCGATCAGGCGGGAAAACGGACCAGGATCCATTTTCACCGCAGGGCGCGCACGCTCATAGGATTGGTTGTTGATTGTGAACGAGCTATATTTTTTTAATAAAATAAATTATTTTGATAGAATATGGGTCGAGCGAGTCACTGCTTTGCACCTGGATGTGACAGTGGATATCCAGAAGCCAGAAAAAGAAATGTATCGCTCGGGAAGAAAAATCCAACGTTATTTAAAGCTCAATACAGCATCACCATAATATTTCTTTAATATGGCCCCTTATAAATGTATAACATAAAAAGTAACACTATGTAAATAGAAAACCTTTTGTACATGTTAGTAGTAGTATAATGCTAATATGAACACTTTAAAATTGGCATTTGGCCCAATAATCAAATTGAAACAGCAGTATAATACTTTGAAATTGTCCATTTTTAAAAAAATAATAACAGTTTTATGAATAATATTTTTCTGTTTATTAATTTAATTAGGGTGGGGGAGGGGATTTTATAATATATAAGAGATACACAAATGAATAGATATTTTTGGCATAAGTCTGCAAAACTTATACAGAAACAAATATTTTCAATTCAAAGTCTTTTTTTTTTAAATACAAAATTTTTCAAAATTAAAGAAATATTAGATTTTTTCTGATATGTGAAAGCTTGCAAAACTGATGCAAAAGAGTCAATCACTGAATATGCGTGTATTTATTGAATTAATATTTTTTTTTCCTTTATGCTTTTTATGAAATTTTTTGTAGTACTGAAAAATGATACTGATACTGAAAAGACATTGATTTTTATGTAATTTTTTGTGGTACTCAGGTCCTTATTATCGCACGGGCAAATCGGGACTTTGCCCAGGGCCCCCCAATTTCAAATCTTGTTCTGAAACATCCTTCTATATATCAAAATTTCATGAAAAATAAAACAAATTTCATAGATGCCCCCCCCCAAATTCATCAATTCCTGGGGCCCTTGTTGGTTATAATCAGGCTCTGGTGGTGCTGAAAAACGGCGTTAAATGTTTTTCTCTTTCCATATTTGTTTGTTTTTGGTTTAACTAACCAACTTTAAGACTAAAGACAAAAAAAAAATAATAATAATAAATAAAATATAATGTGGAAGAGCGGGTATATAAGAGGAATTTATAGCCTGAAAGAAGGCAGGGAATATTTTTTAATTTTTAGCGAATTGCTACCAAAAATATTTGACAAAAACTGATCTATTATATCGTTCGCATGCAGTTTTAAAGAGAATTTATTTAAATTATTAATTAATTTATTAAATTTTCAAACTGATGTTACATCGTTGTAACTAAGTAATATAGAAACAAAATTATTATATATGCATATTAATTATGATATTTATTTATTCAAATGTTAGTGTATACTTCATGAAATTTCAGCATAAATGGATAAATCCCAATTAGAGAAGCATTAAATCGGAAAGCGCGCACGCGCGATGTTGTTTTCCGCTACCGTCAATAGATGGCGCAATCAATGGTAGCTGCAGTTTCGTCAGCAATTCTCATACTGCGTAGTTGGTCCAAGTTGGATAACAAGTCGATGTTTCTCCTCCCGAGCTTCGTGGCTGACTGGGATCTTCCATGCCCCAAGCATTTTCGCCAATCCCAACCGCCCGGAAGAATACCGCGTCTGCGCATGCTCAGCGAGATCGAGAGACCGGAAACCGCACAGTGCTTTAAGGACGGTGCTGGCGCCATCTGTTCGGTGAAAATGTAGTTAGTTTATTTTAGTGATAATGAATTAATCAATAAATTATCCTTTAAGAAAAAGGAAAATGCCACATAATTTGGAAAAATGTGTTCATGCAAATAAATCTTTAGGAAAATAAACAAGAGTATGTTTTATAAATAATGCAAGAATTTTATGTTTTATAAATAAACAAGAATATGTTTTAGAAATAATGCAAGAGTCTTATGTTTTATAAATAAACGAGAGTATGTTTTATAAATAATGTATGTTTTATAAATCTTTATTTTGTATATTTAAAATCGTCTTTTTTAATTAAGATCTTTTATAAATAAGAGTTTTATGTTTTATAAATATTTATTTTGTATATTTAAAATCGTCTTTTTAAATTAAGATCTAAATGCGCATGCATGCATGCAGGATAAATTTTTAAATTCAATCCTTGGAAGAATACAATGCAAATTTTAAATAAATTTTACCTAAATCTAATAAGAGATGATATGTACATGGATGACAACAATTATTCCTCCACAACTGTATATATATATATATATTTTTTTTTTTTTTTTTTTTTTTTCATTGTGCTCTGTGTTTGTGGTTAAATTTTCTAATTTACAATTTTGTGGTATTAAAATAAACTAGAAATAATTATGGTGTTATATAACTTATTTATTGCAAAATTAAAGTAAGCTTTTATGTGGTATTTCTCGTCTTAAGGGTAAGCTTTTAAGTTTTGAAATCACTTTTTTCTATCATCTCGTGTTGCGTTTTACTTTAATTATTTACATGCTTTTACTTTTATGCATTTTTAAAGTAGGATTACACTACTCTATAAGGGTCCTATGTAAAAAAAGAAACAATTTTGTTTATGTTGTATGTTATGAAAAAACATACCTTCTGGCTCATAAATCAATTTAGGAAGCTTTCAAAGAAATTTTCAAATGCTTAAAAAAGAAAAAGAAAGTCACAGATTATATTGTAAAACATATATCACTGTAAAATGAGATGAGATTTTCTTTTAAAGTAATTGTGTATGTGTGTGAATCACAATAAAAGTAAATTATTATTCCAAATGTTTTAAATTTCTTTTATGCATTCTATTCATATTCCTTTTATTTGAGATGTTTTTTGCTGTTTCCTAAGAGGAAAAAAAATGTTTCTGATTTATATTCTTTTTTCTCCAATAAAATAATTGAAAACTAAAAAATATTACTATATACTGAGTAAGGGTATTTATGTTGCAAATCACTTCACTATTTTATATAAATTACCAGAATTCCATGTATCATTATTTCAAAATTTCTTTTGTATTAGTTTTGTTATGTTATTGCTAAATAAACTTTTTTTTATATATAAAGACTACATTACTTGTGCTTTTGTATGTTCAAAAGACACAATGTTAATAATTATGTAATGTTAATTTTGCAATTTTCTTTGAATGTTACTGCTACTGAAAAACAATAGACACACACTAATAAGGGATTTTTTTTTTTTTTTTTTTTTTTTTTTTTTGAGTTCAACATAAGAATATTGTTTTAATACTAAAGAATACTTCAGTATTATAATACTATTACAATTTACTATTGTAAATAGTATAATACTGGCACAGTCAACACTCCTTATATTGACCATACATTACAAATACCAGTGATAAAACCTGGACTGTAATTACAAAAAAATCTGGAGTGACTCCACTCAACTTTCCGAACACTTACGATTAAGATCATTACCAAGCATTTAAATAAATTTTACTCGATGAATAATTCAAATATATATACCAAATTGAAGCTCAATCGAATGTACCGTTTAAACGCTAGCGCACTTTCAAGAATTTCTCCCCATAGGCCATAATGTAAAAGAAATCTTTGTCGTAACCCTGTAGAAAAACTATAAGTCCTATACACACCAAAATCAATACTGGTCTTGCGACAGTGGTTTATAACATATATACCCAATTTGAGCTCAATCGCATGCTCCGTTCAGGCGCTATCGTGTTCACTCACATACACACACACACACACACACATACATACATACATCTCGTAAAAATAGCATAAATGAATTCAGAAGACCTCAAAACGTGTAAATACACCAAAATCTCAAATTCGAATTTTTTCATGATTACAATACTTTCCTCACATGGTACATGTTTGGAAAGTAAAAATACTTTTATGAAACACACAGATAAAGTGCAGTATGAGCATTTTGAGTGGCACAAAGAGTCCATCCTTTTTCAGCTGCAGCGCAACCGAAAACCAACAGCAAATCAGAGACTCTCTTTATCCATTGCCACTTTTGAAGCTAAAGAATAGTGGACCCTTTTTACCATCTGAAAAGTTTATTACGCTTTTTTTTCTTTATCTGTGTGTTTAATGCAAAGTATTTTATCGGTGGTCAGTCCAGGAATTTTTTCTAGGCTCCCATTTTTGTGAATTTCAATACTAATTTTGCGAAATTCAACACTGATTTTTGTGAATTTTCATACCAAATTTTAATAAAGATCACTTTTTTGTTAAAATAATTGATACAGATTAAATTGTAAGGTAAAAGGCCATTGTTAAAACAGATTAAATTGTAAGGAAAAACAGACCCAGTTTTCGTTTGCATCGACCCCTGTTTATTGTAATTATATCATAACACCAGTTTTGTTAATAATCCCTGAGTGTGTATACCAATATGCTGTATTTTTTTTTTTTCTTCTTGCGTAAAAACTGTCCAGTGTCATCTTATCCCAATTCAACAGACACTCATTTCGTAATTTTTCCAAAAAGAACATGTTCCCAAACATTAACTTGAAATGACTTTAGTGCAGTTGCGGGTACATCCTTCTCTTGACTACAAGTAAACCTAAAAATTTCTTGAGTTGCTAAAGAGTTTAACCTGTTCACTCTCATCATTGAAAAGGCACAATGAAGAATACTTCTTAACTGATGTAGCTTCCAAACATGCGTCAAAGATAGAAGGTGAGTCTGTAGCATTTTTTCAATGATGGCAATGAAAAGGTTAAATATGGGTTCAAAATTACAAATGAATGGGGGGGGGGGTAAAGGAATGACCCATCTTTGGTAAAAATCCTTCATCTTCTTCTTGAAATTTTGTCATGCGAAGCTCAGATGTAGTCTTCAGTGTTACGGTAAAACTTTTGATAAAGGAAAAAAATTAACTAACCACAGACTGAAATATATGTTTAATTTCATAAAATTTTATTTGTAATACCAATGATAAAAGTAATTTGAGTATTGAGTTGAAATCTTAGATATAAAATTTACCTATTTTTATTTATTGTTAGTTTAAAATTTACCTATTATTGTTACCACCCACTCCAAATAACAAAACATTTCTTGCTTCATACCTGCTTCATCTATATGCAAATAATATAATTGCAACAATGAATTTTTAAAAGAATATCTGTGTAAGTTTACACCAAATTTGAAATAGAAAAACTGTGGATTATGCAATATTAACTTAAAATGCAAAATGCACAAATAAAAATCAAGACTAAATTATTAGAAATTGAGCATTTCATAAAGTTATAAAGTTATTAAAATTCATTTGATTTAAATAATTTCTTAAAACTAAGAAGCAAAAACTTTAAATCTGTTTAATAATACTAATGTGAAATATTGTTTTTTTTAAATAAAAAATACCTTTAATAAAAAATTCAGAAATTTACATTAAAAAGCCTTAATTTACGTTTCATATGTAAATTAAATTTATAATTTAACATTTTTATGCTTTTATTTTTCATCAGCTAAAGCGAAATTGAAGATCTGGTAATAAAATTTACATTTCAATATGTGTCATCTTCAGTCACTTTTATTTGATTATTATAAAATAAACTAATTTTCATTAACTAAAATTATGTTACATTAAAATGAGCGTTGAAAAATATTCATTGAAGATAATAGATAATCTAATTTATTGATTTATTCATTATCACTATATCCATTATCACTATAATAAACTAACTACATTTTCACCGAACAGATGGCGCCAGCACCGTCCTTAAAGCTCTGTGCGGTTTCCGGTCTCTCGATCTCGCTGAGCATGCGCAGACGTGGTATTCTTCCGGGCGGTTGGGATCGGTGAAAATGCCGGTAGTACACCTCTTTTCTTACTAGCAGCTAGCATTTTCACCGATCCCAACCGCCCGGAAGAATACCACGTCTGCGCATGCTCAGCGACACATACACAATTACTTTAAAAGAAAATCTCATCTCATTTTACAGTGATATATGTTTTACAATATAATCTGTGACTTTCTTTTTCTTTTTTAAGCATTTGAAATTTTTTTTGAAAGCTTCCTAAATTGATTTATGAGCCAGAAGGTATGTTTTTTCATAACATACAACATAAACAAAATTGTTTCTTTTTTTACATAGGACCCTTATAGAGTAGTGTAATCCTACTTTAAAAATGCATAAAAGTAAAAGCATGTAAATAATTAAAGTAAAACGCAACACGAGATGATAGAAAAAAGTGATTTCAAAACTTAAAAGCTTACCCTTAAGACGAGAAATACCACATAAAAGCTTACTTTAATTTTGCAATAAATAAGTTATATAACACCATAATTATTTCTAGTTTATTTTAATACCACAAAATTGTAAATTAGAAAATTTAACCACAAACACAGAGCACAATGAAAAAAAAAAAAAAAAAAAAAAATATATATATATATACAGTTGTGGAGGAATAATTGTTGTCATCCATGTACATATCATCTCTTATTAGATTTAGGTAAAATTTATTTAAAATTTGCATTGTATTCTTCCAAGGATTGAATTTAAAAATTTATCCTGCATGCATGCATGCGCATTTAGATCTTAATTTAAAAAGACGATTTTAAATATACAAAATAAATATTTATAAAACATAAAACTCTTATTTATAAAAGATCTTAATTAAAAAAGACGATTTTAAATATACAAAATAAAGATTTATAAAACATACATTATTTATAAAACATACTCTCGTTTATTTATAAAACATAAGACTCTTGCATTATTTCTAAAACATATTCTTGTTTATTTATAAAACATAAAATTCTTGCATTATTTATAAAACATACTCTTGTTTATTTTCCTAAAGATTTATTTGCATGAACACATTTTTCCAAATTATGTGGCATTTTCCTTTTTCTTAAAGGATAATTTATTGATTAATTCATTATCACTAAAATAAACTAACTACATTTTCACCGAACAGATGGCGCCAGCACCGTCCTTAAAGCACTGTGCGGTTTCCGGTCTCTCGATCTCGCTGAGCATGCGCAGACGCGGTATTCTTCCGGGCGGTTGGGATTGGCGAAAATGCTAGCAGCTAGAACTCAAAAGGATACTTTTCTCCTTGACTGTAATGCGCATGTGCAAGAACTTCGCCTCTGATCTGTTATGATCCTTAGACTAATGGTTATCAGCATTGGCACGAAAGCTGCGTGTTTGGCTAACTACAAAAGAATAGGAACTTTCAAACGATCTGTCAGACAGGAGAGCAAAACCGTGTCTTTTATTTAAAAAGAAATAAATAAATGCTGCGAAGAAATTAAATAATTATAAATGTTGCTTTTTAAATTTTTTTAAAGGATGTTTAAAAAAAATTGCAAACATGCATTTTTTAACTAAAAGCTGGATTAATTTAAAAGGGAAAATTTGAAATTAGCATTAAATTTCGTAACAAAAAAGTTTAACTAAAAATATTCCTCTTTAAAAATTAAACCTGGAATAGATTTGATTTAGAAATTATAAATCAACATTGAAATTCCTGACAACAGTTATAATTCTCTCTCTCTCTTCTTTTTTTTTTTTTTTGTAACTTAGGTTAGAGTGAAATTAATGAAAGTTTATACAAGAAATAATTGAAACATCTTCATTTTAAGGAGATAATTAATTGTTAAATAGAAAGAAACCTACTACTATATTTCATTCTAATTATTACTTTGATTTAAAAGCATATATATATATATATATTAAAACTATTTTATTTGAGTTCTTTTCTTTTTTTTCATATTATACAGTTTGTTCACCTCCCTAGTAGCAATAACCCATCGGTCGATGAGAGGCGGGTGAGTTAAATTCGAGGAGAAGGAGCAATGGCCGATCACGGCTTTTCATCCAAAAAAGGGGAAATTTCATCGGCAACTGGTACAAAATGTCCGCTCGGGGGACCATAAAGCCGATCATCGTTTCCCGACGACTCCGATGAAATAATGAAAAGAAACCGATAAACTGTTTAAAATATATTTGTTAATAAAAAATAAACGACTGGCAGCAAAATTTTCAAAAAATGTCCGTTCTGTTTATTATGTTTTCGTTTTTTGTATGCTGAATTTCCGTTTTTCTGAAAAAAAAAAAAAAAAAAAAAAAAATCTTCCATCTCCCTCCCCCGGGCCCGAACCTTGAGCGTATCGATTACGAGATAAGCGCGCTACCCCTAGACCATCGAATCTTATCTTGTGTAAGGCAAAGTGTGAAGTAGGGTGTTATAAAAATAAGCAGACAGCGATAATAGGGACTTTAGAAGTTTTAATCGACAAAAGAATACACGATACATGTCGTTGTTTACATTTGTCTCATGGAGAGATTGTTGCCAATATAGAAATACAAAAAGACTGTAGCCAGTCTAGAAATATAAATATCACAACATTCACCCCCAATTATTTTTTTTTTTTCATTTAGAGTTCAGTTATATAATCTGACAAATAGGCGGGCCGACGTCGAGGTCTGGAAACAGGAGGTGGCGACAGAGACTTCTCAGTCGTTGGTGCCATGTTGTGTGAGGAAGGGTTCTCTGTTTCACGGTTCATTTCCTTTGGTTCAGGCACAGGCTCCAAGGCGAGCTGTTGCATATCAGCGGGTGTTGAGGAGGTATGACTTTCCAATGGTGCATCATTAATATTTTTGTTGGGAAGGGGTTTCCTCTTGGAGCCAGGTGTCGGATGTTCACACTTGTTTCCCGACCATCAGGCAGTCTGACATGGGCATATTCAGGGTTGGCCTCCAAAAGCTCTACCTCCTGCACAAGTGGTTGATACTTGTTAGCCCTGTTTTGGTTTTTCATCAGAACAGGTCCGGGAGTTGTCAGCCAAGAGGGTAAAGAACATCCGGAGTGCGATCTCCTCACATGGGAGAACATCCTTTCATGGGGGGTGGCATTGGTAGCCGTGCACAGCAGAGATCTTATGGAGTGAAGCGCAGAATGCAGAACCGATTCCCACTGATGAATTCCAAGGCCTTTAGACCTTAAGGCAAGCTCAATTGATTTCCAAATTATTCCGTTGTACCTCTCTACTTGGCCATTCCCAGCTGGATTATAGGCTGTAGTGCGACTAGTCGCGATACTTTGAGAAGTCAAGTATGACTTAAGCTCGTGAGACATGAAGGAGGTACCTCGATCAGAATGGATATAAGCAGGGGTTCCAAAAAGACAAAACAACGTATGCAAGCAAGAGATGACAGTAGCAGCAGAAATATCCGAGCAGGGGAAGGCAAAGGGGAATCGAGAAAATTCGTCAACAACTGTCAAGAGAAAACGGTATTTGGAGGCAGATGGTAGAGGGCCTTTAAAGTCAAGGTTAAGCCTTTCAAACGGAGAGGTGGCTTTAATGAGTGTGCCGTGCCAGTATTTTTAAGGAACCTTGGCTTTAGTTCGTTACAGATAGCGCACGTTTTAACTACTTCTTTGACTTCTTCTAGTGAATATGGGAGGTTTTTAGAGCGGACCCAGTGGTACATTCTAGTTATGCCCGGGTGGCAAAGGGCTGAGTGAAGATCCTTAAGATCACAATGGTGGGCAGTGGACGCAGTTATTCTAGACAGGGCGTCAGCAGACGCGTTCTTGCTGCCAGGTCGATAGACTATATCGAATTCAAAAGATGCAAGCTCAAGGCGCCAGCGTAGTATCTTTTCGTTCTTTATTTTGCTGAGATGTTGCTGATTAAACATGAAAGCTACTGACCTCTGGTCGGTGAAGACTTCAAAGTGACGTCCGATAAGATAGTGCCTCCAGTACCTAAGAGACTCCACAATTGCATAAGCTTCCTTCTCGATGGAAGAGTGCCTTTGCTCGGATTGATGAAGCGTCCTGGAGAAGAAGGCAATGGGGCGGCCGGCTTGACTTAATGTCGCCCCGATGGCATGGTCCGAAGCATCAGTTTCGACTCGAAAAGGAATACCATCCTCTATTGCTGTAAGAGAAGCGCTAGCTATGTCATCCTTCAAGAACTGGAAAGCAGATATGGCTTCCTCAGACATAGGGAAAGAGCTATTTGCCAAGAGAGGACGAATCTTCTTTGACGGAATCCACCTCCCATGATGAGAAAACATACCCAAGGCTCTTTGAAGCGAAGTCGAATCTTTAGGGATGGGCAAACTTAATAGAGGCTTTAGTCGTTCCGGATCAGGCTTTATGGTCTTGTTTTCAATTATATAACCTAATAGGGAGATAGATTTGGTTGAATAACAGCATTTTTCTTCGTTCAGTGTAAGGTTATACTTTTTGGCAGTAGCTACAAATTTTGCCAGGTTTTCGTCGTGCTCTTCTTGAGTTCTACCACAGACGGTGACATCGTCAAGGTAAGGGAAGGTGTCAACTAGTTTTTCAATTTGAATAATTTTATCAATCGTGCGCTGGAAACAAGCAACTCCATTGGTAACTCCAAAAGGCACTCGCAGGAACTGGAAGAGCTTTCCGTCTGCTTCGAAGGCTGTAAAGTGTCTTTCGGAGTCTAGTATGGGGACTTGGTAATAGGCATTTTTCAAATCGATTTTACTGAAGACTCTATATGTTGCTATCTGGGATATAAGTTCCTCAATTTTAGGAAGTGGATAGGCATCCAACATAGTAAATCTATTGATCGTCTGAGAGTAGTCTATGACCATTCTAGATTTTTTGTTATCTCCCTTAATAACAAATGCTTGAGCTCTCCACGGGGAATTGCTCTGTTCAATGATCTTTTCGTTGAGGAGTCTGTCCACTTCTTTAGCAATGAATTCTCGATCCTCTGACGGAAGACGTCTTGATTTAGTTTAGATGGGTCTACAGTCAGGTGTAAGATTTGAGAATAAGGAGACCGGTGGGACATCAGCCTTGGTCAAAGCACAAATTTCTAAGGGAGGCCTACCTCCATCAAAGTTGATCACAAGGGAAGAGTGTAGTTTTAAGATATCCTGACCAATAAGGAAGTCAGCACACAAATTTTTCATGACGAGGACTTCAACTTCAGCATAACAGTGACTTTGTAATTCAAGTGTCACGTTACCACACCCGGCAATACTGGATGTAACATTAGAGTTCGCCATAGAAATCTTTCCTAAGTAGGGTTTCATCTTTAAGTTGCACCTGTCGACATGTTGGAAGTTCAGGAAGCTGAGTGAACTGCCAGTGTCAACTAGTGCCTCGAGTTTGACACCGTTAACAGTGGCCAGGACAAGAGATTTTTGGAGGCAAGAAGGGGAAGGAGACACAGAAGCAATCAAATGAGTGTAAGCTACATTTCCAGTATTACGAGAATTCTTGGCTTTACATACACGCTGAAAATGTCCTTTCTTGCCGCACTTGTTGCAAACTGCATTCTTGGCAGGGCAAGCACTTCGAGGGTGACGATCATAGCCACAGAAGAAACATGAACCAGAGCGGGAGACGGCCGCTACTTGTTCTTCCTCCGGTATCTCATCAGGCTCGGCAGTTCCAACTGCAGCAGAAGTCATCGGCTGGGGGACAGTAAGGTATGATGCAGAATGAGATTCAGCCAGTTCAAGGGCTCGAGCTTGGTCGACTGCAGTTTCCAAGGTAACGGAGGAATTTTCAAGCAAGCGTTCGCGGATACGGGAGCTCTTTAGTCCTCTTATAAACGCATCGCAAATGTATTCGTTTTTATACAGTTCAGCAGTAACAGCTCTAAATTCACAATTTTTGCTTAGTTGAGTAGTAGATAAACGAGAGTTCACCTCATGCGGTGCCATGTTAATTCTGCGGTGCTGTCCGGTGCGTTCCCCTGGGTTGAGCGGGGAAGGGGGGCGTGGTTGGACCGGATGTGGGGAGAGGATGTTCGAAGGGTTGATAAGAATTTTTTTCCTTTTTTTTTTTCAAATAAGGGGACTTGGAAAACTTTTCAGATTGTGACATATTTTTCAAATAAGGGTACTTGTAATTTTTTCAGATTGTGACATATTTTACAAATAAGAGGACTTGGAAAAAATTTTCAGATTGCGATGCATTCTCTCATGAAAAATAAGGGACTTTAACATTTAGTATCAAAATAAGAGACTTTGACATAATTTTAAATAAGCTATATGAATTACACCTGAAATAAAAAATTTTATTATAAAATGAGGACCCACCAGCCGCCCGGTAGAATTCGTCTACCGCCTCATTTCAAATAAAAATTCTTACTATGCTTTTCCACGTCACGCTAGCCTCGCATGAATGGAGACAGGGCGTAGCACAGCAGACGCGTTGTTGTTTTTGTTTCTTTAAATAATAATTAACTATGTGGAGCAAAGAAATGAACAACATCCCCAGGAGGCCTACAAACCAAAGAAATCTCCCAAGAGTTTTAATTTTAAGTTAAATAATTAATCTTACAACAAATATTTTTTAACCAACAGTTTTAATTTTAAGTTAATAATTTATTTTACAACAAATATTTTTTTAATCAAGAGTTAATTAATTTTAAGTTAAATAATTTTACAACAAATATTTTTTAACCAAGTTTTAATTTTAAGTGAAATAATTTTACAACAAATATTTTTTACCAAGTTTTAATTTTAAGTTATATAATTTTACAACAAATTTTTTTTAATCAAATGTTTTTAATTTATCAAGAAAAAAAAATGTAATCAAGCGTTTTTAATTTTTTGTATACCGTATTTTTGTTAAGTAGACGTTTAACACTAAAGTACAGTTTTCTACAAATTTAATCTACGGCTAGGCAAGTGAGAAAATTATACCATAGAAAGATTTTAGTACCTATAGTTTTTACAAAGTATACATACATACATTAGTAAAACATAATAAGATATAGTCTTATATTCTATTGCGAGAAAATCACTTTAGCCACATATCCCCCAAAACTCAAGTTTTTGTATACGAAATGCATGAATACGCGTTAGAACCCCTTAGAAAGTCCTCCTGCCAAGGCACCCCTCATCCTAGGCAGATACCCCGAGTGCAGGTTTGCCTTCAAACACAAACAAACAAACAAAGTATTAATCTAAACATTTTTTCTTACCCACACATTTTTGATAAATTTTAGGCAGCGATTATACTAGTTTATATTTTCTATAGATCAATTAGAGAAAAAATTGCATTTTTAGTAATCCTACAAAATATTTTTACTGTATATCACAAGTAGAGTACCATGATTTATAGAGTTTGAATACGATACGAATTGTATATCACAAGTAGAGTAACATGATTTATAGAATTTCAATACGATACGAGTTCGATTGTTTATGTGCAACACTCATTGCAGTTTGACTATGAAAGCATAATTTTATACATGAATCAACCTTTTGAGGGGTATGCACTTAGCCTATTTTATAGAAAGGCGAGCATAAACTTTTAGACTAGATAGTACTATTGTTAGAAAGTTGAACTATTGGAAATAAAAATTGAAGATCCGTTTTAGCACAGTTTTATACCGCACGGATATAAAATATCTTTCAATACTTAGATAGTTTAAATCGCAAATCATTACTTGAACTAAAAAATACAAGGTTTTTACTTACGTGAAGGGACATCTTCGAGTCTCTGGACAAAGTACCAACATCTATACGGCTAGCAAGACCGGAAAATCGAATAATGATTTAAAATACATTATCCCTAATTCCCGGTCCAACTAGCACATGTTCATTAATTCTTAATCTTGGCTGAAAATATTAATAATATTTTGACACTAAAAACAAAATAACACATTTGAAGATATTAAACGCTTTAAAAGTACTTTTTTCTTATAACAATTTATCAGATTCACAATGCTATTTTATGTAGGATAAAATTAGTTAGCAAGCGAAAATTTAATCTTAGTTAGAATTTACTGAAATACAAATACCATGCATGCCTTATTTTCTATTTGGAGAAAGCCCTCAAACCCCAGTTTTTGTATACAAACTGCATAAAGTACTTCTACCGATAATGCTATTAATATTAATTACACTGGATTACCAACTTAAAATTTCGCAAAACACCAAAATACAGAAAAACATACATTAACAAAAAAATCACACTTAAAAGTACAACACATCAAAAGTGCAACTATAAGAACCACATAATTATTTTCAATTAGAATTACGGTATCAACTTATATGTAACTAAAATAATAGAAAATATTACACTTACCCTATACTTGTACACGCGAGAGGTGAAAATAATAAAAATACATAATAATTCACAAAAGAATGATTGAAGTAAAATCCACGTGCCTGTGATATTGCTGATAACAGAAATTTAGAGATAAGAGAGTGCCTTGAGGCTCTACAGAGCCGGTACAATAAGAGTTGGCCAGTTTGCCGATAAGATAAAACCAGGGAGGGTGCTAGGGGTATGCAATTGGGGACACGTGTTTCATTCTGCGTTCAAAAATGGGGACTTATGGATTAAGATCATGTTAGATTAAAGCCATTTCAATAAAAATCTATCCTTTTTGTAAACATGGGCATTATATCCTAAATTAAAATATCAAAGTTAAGCTACAACGATTAATATATTTTACGTAGTTTAGGAAACTAATGAATCATTAATTAATTTTTGTGAAACAATTAGCAAAGATCATTATACTAAAGCAAATTATTTTTGCTCAGTTTTGATAAATAACAGTAATAAATTATAGGCATTGCAGATGAATGAGTATTCACGTATAAAATAGGTATTAAACTTATTGTTTAAAACAATTTTTACAATAATAAACTAAAATTTTTATTTAATAAAGTCATAAACTAAAATTATTAATGAAAACTTGTTAATAAATTAAACATATCAAAATTTTTACACTCAGTTTTTTTATATACTTAAATTTTACAAAGATATCCTTTTAATAAATTCATAAACTAAAACAATTTTTACAATAATAAACTAAAATATTTATTTAATAAAGTCATAAACTGAAATTATTAATGAAAACCTGTTAATAAATTAAACTGATTACTCTAAAAGATAGCTAATCACAACATATATCGGAAAAAATATAAGCACTTATAATACCTGAAAAATACCGGACAACACTCTTGTTACATGCGGACAAAACATCTGTTTGCACGGTTAAAGAATTCTTAGGTGCCCGTAGCAGGAGAACTTACCTACGCCCAACCTACAAACTCTACAAATTTAACGGCAACTGATTTTCTCTTATCAGGTATCACAGATTAGATAAGAGATAAGGAAGTGACATGCGCAGAAGACACGTGATAGTGACGTGTGCAAATCTGTGATGAATCAATATCCGCTAGGTTTGTTGGCAGGATGTACTATTTGCAATTAGGGGCAACTCTTTGTAACAGGCTAAGACACGTTAGATGATGCAATATCTACTGGGTTGAGAAAGTTTTAAGGTAGAGGGCGCTTGGGTAATCACGTGATTTTTTAAAGAATCAGTATAGAGACATTTTAGTTAGATAAAGTGGCCAGGTGTGTGTTGCGAGACTCCCTTTGCACTGTGTGTGTCTATACTTAAGACGTGTGTTTTAATTGATTTTTCGCCGAGTTTCAAAAATGTGTTTGCTTGAATACACTCCCGAGTTTTATACTCAAAGTGATGCTGATGTGTTGCTGCAAGAAATAATACAATTGCCTTTAGATGTAAAGCCTCTGCAAAGTATTGAAAAGGAGATTTCCCCCGAGTTTTATACTGAAAGTGATGTTGATGTGCTACAGCAAGAATTGTTTCAATTACCCCTGCAAAGTAGTGAAAAGAAAATTTCCTCGACCCGTAAAGTAATTACTTTTGCTGATGAAGGAATCAATTACAGTTTACCTGGAGCAACAGTCTCTGTTTACTCTTGGATACCCATTTTGCAAAAAATTCGTGAAGATCTACAGAAAGTGACAAATTATGAATTTAATATGGTACAAGTGAACTTTGGCTCTGAAGAACAACCTAAAATTGAAGATGGTAACTATGACGATTTTAATCTAGACCTATCATCAGGTGTATGCATTCTAAGTTTTGGATCTAAACGAACTTTGAATTTTAAACCAGCGAACTGTGAAACCACTACCATTAAATTAGAACATGGCTCAATGTGTAAGATATATCCCCCAACCAACAAACTTTTAACGCATGGTATTCCTTCTGAACCTTATGTGACAGACCCGCACATTAACCTAACATTTGCCAAAATGTACATTTATGAGCCTTCCCCGAAAAGGGCAAAGTTGGACGATTGGACGGATCATCTTTACCATAGCTTATATGCTTCTGTAAATAGTACATGGCACTTGGAAAGACTTATCTATGTTTCACTTCACGATGAAAGAACTGACTTGAAGATCCATATTAGACAATTTATTCAGAATGCCCAATTAGACTATATACCAACCGGTCAGGGAGTCGTGATGAACCCTTCCACATGGATCGAATTTATTGTAAAACTATTAGATTTTAATATAGGTCATAGCAATAGCTCTTTTATTTGTAATAATCAATTATCTGTATTTAATGATGATGGAAAATGCATCTTACAACAAATTTACAAAACCGCAGATTCATTCACGTTAAATCCAATTTCCTTAACACTTTTAAATGATCAAGTAAAAAAACTTTGCGAAATGAGAAATGAAATATTGGAATGCATTTTAAAAACGCTATATACGACGACCCTACCCCATTTAATTTTAAAATTAAAGCCGCAAAAATGTAACCGCGAACCCCATTGTACTTATGATGAGGCTAAACAACAATTAATGGATATAGTACATCAGGAAATTTTTAAAAACATAGGCCGGGTTCAAGATCATCCTTCGCAAAGGATACATGCTTGCTCGAATAGAACACATGTTGATGAGAGAGAGGGTCTTATAAGTAGTAAAGCATGGTTTATGGTCAACATGTCGTATATTGCAAGAGAGATATGCGAGAACAAATGTACTTGTCATTATGACGGAGAATTTTTTTCAAACATTTTCATTGAAGACTATATGAAGTATCTTCAAAATGTGCTATTTAATACATTTTTTCAACCGTTTTCAGATTTTGCGAATTCTAAGGATGGCAAAACATGTGTAATTATGTGATGTTATTGGTGTATAACTAGTATTGCGATTGTAAAAAATATATTAAAACCATTGTGATTATGTAGAAAAGGCATGCTTGCTTCTACAACAGTAAGATTTTACTGACTTATGCATGCTTAGTTATAGAATACTCATTGAAAAGTTATTATTTTCTTAATTGTGTAAATAGTTTGTGTAATTTAAAATATGTTTTTGTAAATAAATAAGTTTAAATACGAAAACTTTTCTGTGTTTTCTTTATGTGTATGTGCGTGTTGATTACTTGCAAAATAAAAATCTATTAAATAAAAAGTGATAAAGTTAGCATACTTGGTCACGATTTAAGGTTCTCGTTTTATACTTATCTTTTATACACTACAAGGTAGAAAGTTAGAAATTTAACAAAATTTATTGAAGCATGTACTATGGAAACATTAATCTACTACATAGAAATAAAATGTTTTGATTAAAATCATAAACTTAAGTGTAATAGGTAAATTGAGTTACATGAGAATTCACAACATTACTATTTTTTTATAAAATGAACTTAACTAAAAAAGTTTGTCTGCATAATTTTATAACTTAATCGATTTTACAGGTTTTTCAAAAAAGTTAAGTGAGATAAAGAAACTTAGTATTTTTAAATAAAGATTTTTTGAGGTGTTCTTTAATGTAAAGATCTTACCACATTTTACTTGAAGTAACAGAATATTTTAAATCAAACACTATGTTTTTAAAACATCAGAGTATTAACTTAGCATATTTTTATTAAGTAATGGGCTTGAATATTTTTATAAGAAATATCAACTAAGTGCACATGTTACACATTTTACTGATTGAGATGGTTATGCTTACAAATTTTAAATAAATATGCTCTTAGTTTTATACATGTTACTTGTTCAAACTAAGTATACTTTTGATTTGCATACGTTTATGAGTTCTCATAAGTTATGAAATTATTTCTCGAAAGGAACTTAGCTATTAGAACTTTGTAAATTTTGTAGAAGTAGTATGCTTAACATGTTTTTGATGAAATGTGGTATAGAAATAATCAGTTATTTTCGCATAGATGTATAAACTTATCTTTATGTAAACCATAACTAATTAAAAGTAATATAATTTATGTCTATACAAAGTGAAGGACTTAGACTATTTTTCAGAATTATCAAGTAAAGGATTTTACAAAATACTTAGTAAACTGCATTAATAGATTGTAAGGTGTAATTTTTTCTTTTAGAAGTTTTGCACATTGGTATATTTTATGTTCTGATAAGTCGTTGAATATGTTCTTGAAATAAACTAACATATCTGTACTTTGAAAATTTTATAGAAGTGACGAACTTTGGTATTTTTAGAATGTTACGAACTTGATACATTTTTTCTGAAGTGCTAGATATGTGAAATTGTCTTTTTAGAAACATTGAATTATTCATATTAGTGCATTTCAGTTACTCTTTCAAGATAACGGACTTAGAATTTTTTACAAATAGCAAGCTAGTAACTTGCTAAACATGCTTCTTGCAAATATTTTTAAATACCGTTCTTAAAAATTATCAAAGTTGTAACTGCTAAAAGAAATAAACAAATTAAAATATAATAAATTAAGTAGACACTGTGATTTTTAAGAACGGTATTTAAAAATATTTGCAAGAAGCATGTTTAGCAAGTTACTAGCTTGCTATTTGTAAAAAATTCTAAGTCCGTTATCTTGAAAGAGTAACTGAAATGCACTAATATGAATAATTCAATGTTTCTAAAAAGACAATTTCACATATCTAGCACTTCAGAAAAAATGTATCAAGTTCGTAACATTCTAAAAATACCAAAGTTCGTCACTTCTATAAAATTTTCAAAGTACAGATATGTTAGTTTATTTCAAGAACATATTCAACGACTTATCAGAACATAAAATATACCAATGTGCAAAACTTCTAAAAGAAAAAATTACACCTTACAATCTATTAATGCAGTTTACTAAGTATTTTGTAAAATCCTTTACTTGATAATTCTGAAAAATAGTCTAAGTCCCTCACTTTGTATAGACATAAATTATATTACTTTTAATTAGTTATGGTTTACATAAAGATAAGTTTATACATCTATGCGAAAATAACTGATTATTTCTATACCACATTTCATCAAAAACATGTTAAGCATACTACTTCTACAAAATTTACAAAGTTCTAATAGCTAAGTTCCTTTCGAGAAATAATTTCATAACTTATGAGAACTCATAAACGTATGCAAATCAAAAGTATACTTAGTTTGAACAAGTAACATGTATAAAACTAAGAGCATATTTATTTAAAATTTGTAAGCATAACCATCTCAATCAGTAAAATGTGTAACATGTGCACTTAGTTGATATTTCTTATAAAAATATTCAAGCCCATTACTTAATAAAAATATGCTAAGTTAATACTCTGATGTTTTAAAAACATAGTGTTTGATTTAAAATATTCTGTTACTTCAAGTAAAATGTGGTAAGATCTTTACATTAAAGAACACCTCAAAAAATCTTTATTTAAAAATACTAAGTTTCTTTATCTCACTTAACTTTTTTGAAAAACCTGTAAAATCGATTAAGTTATAAAATTATGCAGACAAACTTTTTTAGTTAAGTTCATTTTATAAAAAAATAGTAATGTTGTGAATTCTCATGTAACTCAATTTACCTATTACACTTAAGTTTATGATTTTAATCAAAACATTTTATTTCTATGTAGTAGATTAATGTTTCCATAGTACATGCTTCAATAAATTTTGTTAAATTTCTAACTTTCTACCTTGTAGTGTATAAAAGATAAGTATAAAACGAGAACCTTAAATCGTGACCAAGTATGCTAACTTTATCACTTTTTATTTAATAGATTTTTATTTTGCAAGTAATCAACACACACATACACATAAAGAAAACACAGAAAAGTTTTCGTATTTAAACTTATTTATTTACAAAAACATATTTTAAATTACACAAACTATTTACACAATTAAGAAAATAATAACTTTTCAATGAGTATTCTATAACTAAGCATGCATAAGTCAGTAAAATCTTACTGTTGTAGAAGCAAGCATGCCTTTTCTACATAATCACAATGGTTTTAATATATTTTTTACAATCGCAATACTAGTTATACACCAATAACATCACATAATTACACATGTTTTGCCATCCTTAGAATTCGCAAAATCTGAAAACGGTTGAAAAAATGTATTAAATAGCACATTTTGAAGATACTTCATATAGTCTTCAATGAAAATGTTTGAAAAAAATTCTCCGTCATAATGACAAGTACATTTGTTCTCGCATATCTCTCTTGCAATATACAACATGTTGACCATAAACCATGCTTTACTACTTATAAGACCCTCTCTCTCATCAACATGTGTTCTATTCGAGCAAGCATGTATCCTTTGCGAAGGATGATCTTGAACCCGGCCTATGTTTTTAAAAATTTCCTGATGTACTATATCCATTAATTGTTGTTTAGCCTCATCATAAGTACAATGGGGTTCGCGGTTACATTTTTGCGGCTTTAATTTTAAAATTAAATGGGGTAGGGTCGTCGTATATAGCGTTTTTAAAATGCATTCCAATATTTCATTTCTCATTTCGCAAAGTTTTTTTACTTGATCATTTAAAAGTGTTAAGGAAATTGGATTTAACGTGAATGAATCTGCGGTTTTGTAAATTTGTTGTAAGATGCATTTTCCATCATCATTAAATACAGATAATTGATTATTACAAATAAAAGAGCTATTGCTATGACCTATATTAAAATCTAATAGTTTTACAATAAATTCGATCCATGTGGAAGGGTTCATCACGACTCCCTGACCGGTTGGTATATAGTCTAATTGGGCATTCTGAATAAATTGTCTAATATGGATCTTCAAGTCAGTTCTTTCATCGTGAAGTGAAACATAGATAAGTCTTTCCAAGTGCCATGTACTATTTACAGAAGCATATAAGCTATGGTAAAGATGATCCGTCCAATCGTCCAACTTTGCCCTTTTCGGGGAAGGCTCATAAATGTACATTTTGGCAAATGTTAGGTTAATGTGCGGGTCTGTCACATAAGGTTCAGAAGGAATACCATGCGTTAAAAGTTTGTTGGTTGGGGGATATATCTTACACATTGAGCCATGTTCTAATTTAATGGTAGTGGTTTCACAGTTCGCTGGTTTAAAATTCAAAGTTCGTTTAGATCCAAAACTTAGAATGCATACACCTGATGATAGGTCTAGATTAAAATCCTCATAGTTACCATCTTCAATTTTAGGTTGTTCTTCAGAGCCAAAGTTCACTTGTACCATATTAAATTCATAATTTGTCACTTTCTGTAGATCTTCACGAATTTTTTGCAAAATGGGTATCCAAGAGTAAACAGAGACTGTTGCTCCAGGTAAACTGTAATTGATTCCTTCATCAGCAAAAGTAATTACTTTACGGGTCGAGGAAATTTTCTTTTCACTACTTTGCAGGGGTAATGGAGGATATCGCCTCCTTGGGTTCGAGGCTATAAAAGTCACGTGACGGTGGAAAACAAACAACCATTTCTCCATAGGCTTATGTGCTGGACTCCTGGTAATAAGCGCAAAATCAAAAAAATAATAATTATACCTCTGTATTGTGCTGCCTACGAATGTTTCAATAACTCTCTGGAACCTGTACATGACTGCAAAAAGATATCTCTCCAAAGATTCCCATTAAAAAGTGCTAAATTATTAAAACTTATACTGAGACGAGGCTATTTCAGCCACGTGTGGATGGAAAATATACACTTCAGCCAATCAGATTACAGGGCCACTCATCAACACAGCCGAAAGGTCACGTGTTGGTGGAAAAATGACGTCATATCGATATCCTCCATTGAAACAATTCTTGCTGTAGCACATCAACATCACTTTCAGTATAAAACTCGGGGGAAATCTCCTTTTCAATACTTTGCAGAGGCTTTACATCTAAAGGCAATTGTATTATTTCTTGCAGCAACACATCAGCATCACTTTGAGTATAAAACTCGGGAGTGTATTCAAGCAAACACATTTTTGAAACTCGGCGAAAAATCAATTAAAACACACGTCTTAAGTATAGACACACACAGTGCAAAGGGAGTCTCGCAACACACACCTGGCCACTTTATCTAACTAAAATGTCTCTATACTGATTCTTTAAAAAATCACGTGATTACCCAAGCGCCCTCTACCTTAAAACTTTCTCAACCCAGTAGATATTGCATCATCTAACGTGTCTTAGCCTGTTACAAAGAGTTGCCCCTAATTGCAAATAGTACATCCTGCCAACAAACCTAGCGGATATTGATTCATCACAGATTTGCACACGTCACTATCACGTGTCTTCTGCGCATGTCACTTCCTTATCTCTTATCTAATCTGTGATACCTGATAAGAGAAAATCAGTTGCCGTTAAATTTGTAGAGTTTGTAGGTTGGGCGTAGGTAAGTTCTCCTGCTACGGGCACCTAAGAATTCTTTAACCGTGCAAACAGATGTTTTGTCCGCATGTAACAAGAGTGTTGTCCGGTATTTTTCAGGTATTATAAGTGCTTATATTTTTTCCGATATATGTTGTGATTAGCTATCTTTTAGAGTAATCAGTTTAATTTATTAACAGGTTTTCATTAATAATTTCAGTTTATGACTTTATTAAATAAATATTTTAGTTTATTATTGTAAAAATTGTTTTAGTTTATGAATTTATTAAAAGGATATCTTTGTAAAATTTAAGTATATAAAAAAACTGAGTGTAAAAATTTTGATATGTTTAATTTATTAACAAGTTTTCATTAATAATTTTAGTTTATGACTTTATTAAATAAAAATTTTAGTTTATTATTGTAACAATTGTTTTAAACAATAAGTTTAATACCTATTTTATACGTGAATACTCATTCATCTGCAATGCCTATAATTTATTACTGTTATTTATCAAAACTGAGCAAAAATAATTTGCTTTAGTATAATGATCTTTGCTAATTGTTTCACAAAAATTAATTAATGATTCATTAGTTTCCTAAACTACGTAAAATATATTAATCGTTGTAGCTTAACTTTGATATTTTAATTTAGGATATAATGCCCATGTTTACAAAAAGGATAGATTTTTATTGAAATGGCTTTAATCTAACATGATCTTAATCCATAAGTCCCCATTTTTGAACGCAGAATGAAACACGTGTCCCCAATTGCATACCCCTAGCACCCTCCCTGGTTTTATCTTATCGGCAAACTGGCCAACTCTTATTGTACCGGCTCTGTAGAGCCTCAAGGCACTCTCTTATCTCTAAATCGAAGTGGTTATTTTCACCACCGTTTCAAGGCCATACAACCGGAAGTAGGAAGAAGGAAGAAAGCATCGCCAAAGTCGATCTTGAGCTGTCTTCGCCAAGAATATTATTTCGCCAACCATTCCGCGCGTATTCGTATCGTTAACGTTGTTTTTTCCCGCTGAAACAGGAGCTGGCCCTGGCTGTGTTTTGATTTGTATGAATCGCCGGATCGTATATTCTTGGTATTAAATCTTATTATACTATTTAAATTTTGATGTTTTATGTCAATTTTCATCAACTTAAACTTGCTACCTTATTTTGATGCATATTTGTTTGTTTGTTATGTATTAATTTTCATTCTTAGCGGTCTTTTAAGATAGATTCGTTTTAATAATTATGTTGCAAAAATTGAATTTAAAATAGTAACTTTTTTTTGTTTAACATTTCTTTGTTGTTTAATTTTCAATGTAATCTTCAATTTCGACCTAAAAACTTTGCTTCATTGGCCCCTGGAAAACTGTACAGTTCTGTTTGGTATTAATCTCTATTTTTTAGTATACATTTCATATTTTATGTATTTTTTCGTGCAATTAGAATATTTCCTTTTTATGTTTCTGAGTTATGTTTGTCCTTTATATGGTGATTTTTAGAATAATATTTAATTCTTGGTGTAATTTTACTTATGATTTGTTTTGTTTAATTTTAAACAAATATAATTGCACTATATTCGTTTTAAAAATTAATTTTAACACTCAAAACTGTAGTACAATTTCCACCTTCCCCCACATTGCTTAATTTCTTATATAAAACAAACTTTTTTTTTTTTTAAGTAATAGAATTTTAAAACATTTTTTGTGTTGGTTTTAAGAATTTCTTAATTTATACAAACTGAGGTGATACATTTTAAACTCTCAAAAAGTTTATTAAAATAGCTATCAAAACAGTTTCTTTTTTATTGTATATTTTTAGCTTAGGCTCTATTTCAGGGGCACTGATTGTGTGGGTGCTCCAAGGTAGGTGCAAGCACGCAGGGCCTGATTATGACCAACAAGGGCCCCGGGCATTGATGAATTTGGGAGGCCCCCTTCTATGAAATTTATTTTATTTTTCATAAAATTTTTAAATAAAAAAAAGAATATTTCAGTACAATATTTAAAATGGGGCCCTGGGCAAAGTCCCGATTTGCCCATGCGATAATAAGGCCCTGCAAGCACAAACATAAAAAAAATTACATGGGTACAGAGCACACAGAATATTTCAAAGAACAGTTTGTACTTACTTTAATAGAAAAGAAAAAAATCTGAATTTTTTTTAACCCTTTGAAGCGCAACCTTTTCCCAATGCTGAAAAAAGGGCAGCGGTTGCCATCGCTCGACTTAACTACCAGCAAGATGGCAGACGATTGAAACATTCATCGCATACCACAGATCTAGAGACCCTTTTTTGTCGTAAAAAAAAGGGTTTTTCAAAGGGTTGTCGTCAAAAAAGACCCTTTTTTATCGTGTGGGCACAATCTATCCAGCTGTACTCACATTTTTCCATTTTTCAGATGTCAGTGCTGTTTAAAATAATCGTGACAATTCTTTTACGGGAAATGACGTGCTCAAAAGTAAAGGATTCTCGTGAGCTATGTTACCCGCGACTGTTTTTATAGAAATCAAATCTATTCTTCGTGACTGGCAACAGTCAAAATGTCAGAGTTTGGTGTTCCCAGAGTGGGAACACTGTACGTTAAAAGTTTAATTGAACAGTTTCATTCAGAAAAAGTATAATTTATGAAGTTATTTGATTTGGGTTTATTACTTGCTTATTACAAAATAAATTTGAAATAAAATCATACATAGATTGAAGAAGAAATTGTGAATGTTTAAAAATAAATTCTTGTAATACTAAATTTATTCCGTCTAGGTTTTATCCTTATAGGTGCTTGAAAACTAATTTTCCTCCGAAAATTTTAATATTTGCTTAGTGTTCATATAACTTCTAATGTAAAATTCTACTATTTGTTGCTCAGATTTTTGTGGGTGCTTTAGAACTTAAGTACTATCAGTAAACATCATCAAACAATCAATAGATTCTGTGCTACTTTATAATTCTAAACTATGAATAATTTTTTCTAAGCTTCAGTAAATATCAACTAAGGGAAATTTCCTATAAGAAAATGTTCAGTCATACCTCTTTTCACTCCCCAAAAAGTAATCTCTCAAGAGCAAGTTTGCAGCTGTTGGAGGAGGGGGGGGTGTCCTGAAAATTTGAAGAAGAGCTACACAAAATTGATACCACAGGTGACAGGATATCCCGTTCTGGCACTAGTCTAGAGCAGTGTTGCCTAGTTATTTTTTCATCTGCATAATTACTGTTAAAATACTGCATACTCTCCCCTCAATCATAGGTGTAACTTACTATATTCCTGTTCAAATTAACCTGACAGTACGTGGAAAGATACGAGTGCCTTATTGCACCGTTTGTCAAGTATTTGTGCATGCTTTCTGGTCTTCCTCCCTTCTACTCTTTGACTAATTGCCCTATTTGGCAATCTATCGCCCATCCTTCGTACTAATGTTGCTCTAGTACGTGCACATGTGGGAGTATTTACTCTCTAGGGCTGATAAGAAAAGAACGCCATTCCTTCAATCACTCCTTCTTGACCCTCCCCTGAAAGGTATGAGGAGGTCAGAATTCTTCTGAGAAATGTCTCCCCTTTTTCAAAGCAAAAATGTGACTGAGACGCGTGTGCTTACGGATTAACACACATATTCTTTTTTAAATATAAAATAGTTTAAACAATTCCTATTCTTTTCGGCGTTTTCTATTGCAGTGCAAATCCAGTCAAAAAAGAAAGAAAGAAAAACAAAGAACGTAAGAAAATCCTCTAATTTATGACTGGATTATGAAACTCGTAATGCTTTTTCCTTTCTTTCCCGAATGTGGCAAATATTGAAACAGGTATCGATGTGCCAGTAAAATATGCTTCTCGAGACAAATAAGGCATTCAAAGCACTATATTGTGCTGAGAAAAGAAAAATTAAAAGGAATTGAGAATGGTCGACCTTGCCCACTAAGGTGAAAGGCAGTGTTCTGGTAACTATATTACGTGCATCATAAATTAAACTTTAAAACACTTATGGGTAACCTCCGGCCCCCGGAGGGAGGGGGCAGGCTTTTGATCCGTCCAGCAGAACATATCAGAATGCGTATAAACCATTGAAAATCCCATATAAATCATAATTATATGGCCAGCGACTTCACTAACACCCTAAAATCTGACCCGAAACTAACCAAAGATTGCCCATACCATTTTTTTTCCTTAGGTAGTGGTGGTGTGGAGGGAGGTAGAGAGCTGTGAGAGTCCGGCCAAAAATGCCTGCTTCACTGATTTAACAGTGGAATCGACCCATTTGTTTGTTTTTGTATAGCCAAAATTTGCCCAAATTTCATCGGTGTATACGATGGAGCGATGTCACCAACACTGAATGTCATCGCTTTATCGTAATTTTTAATTCTCGTAGCATCCCAACTCTTCATGGGCATTTTTTCCCTGGAGTTTAAAATTTCCCTTTCTCTTTCAACTCAGCTTTCATCCTGTATATACTGGAAGGAGAAACACCAGTATAAGAGGAAACAATATCTATGACATCGTTTACAGATTTTTCGGGATGCTACTTACGTAACTTGCAGAAAACCTTCATGACAATAACCTTAGCGGAACTTCTAAGTGGTTTTCCAGCCTTATGCGGTTGGAATTTAATATAATCATCCAATACAGAAGCAGTAGCCATTATTGCGGACATGCAAAACCAGAGATAAGAAAGAAAATAATGGAAAATGTAATGGATTTTCCCGTTCTGGTGTGGGAGAAGGGTTGCTATGATCTTCGCTTGTTAAAAATTCGTCCAAAACTAGCTTTGACGCTTCTGGATAGCACGCTCCCTATGACGCTTCTGGATAGTGTTGACACAATAAACACATTTTCATTTAAATAAAGGCGAAATATGAAATTATTGAGCATGCATGTTGTAAGGTCGGAGGGGGACAACACTAACCCCTAAATTCAATAAAATTAAGATATCACTTATTTTAAAATACAGTCAAGCCTGCTTATTTCAAAAACCTCTATATCTTGAAATTTCTAAAATTTCCTTACATTTGCAATCAAAATTCAATGTATTTTCCATGCTTATCTCGAAAAAATTTCCTTCAGAACCTGCATATCTCGAATTTTAGTTAGTGTAAATTACAAAAATCAGTGCTTAAAGAGCAACTTTCTTCAACAAAAGTGTTCTTTTATTTAAAAATATTTCCTGTAACTTAACTATTAAATAAGTCTTAAATTAAAAGCTTAACTGTAAAAAAACTTATCTTTAAAAATGTAATAACTTTTAAATAAAACCCTTTCATTCCCCACTATCCAACTTACAAATGTTTTTCTAAACGCCGCTTGCTCAACTAAAATGTAAACAATCTAAAGGGATGGAGTGGAGTAAACCTCTTCCTGGGCATGTTCAACTGCCAGTAATTAAATTCTGCTATGCAGTTGCATTAGCTTGCTTCGCAAGTAAAAAGGCTGTATTATAGCCAAAGCGCTAAAGTTTTCTTTGAATCATAATATTCAAATGCGTAGGCGTGGTTCCTTCTGATGTCATTTGTATACGTGCTCTCGATCCAATCGAATTGAGCCGCGTTTAATATCTGCAAGTTTCCAAATGCAAATTGCATTTGAGAATGGTATTTAAGATAGAATTCTGAGGAATTCTTTGCCACTTCTCGTCTATGCTGGAAAGTGTAGATGGCGAATTTTATTTATTTAATTTGGCTATTCTAAACCTCAGTTGAGATATTTTTCTTTGGGTACAGTTGCCCTTTTTAATAATGAATGTAAATTAATTTTTTTCACCATGCCTTTCTAATAGGAAAATTTATAAAAATTAACATGAATATTTAAGTGTTAGGGCTAAATTAATCTAACTCAGCCATCCATCCTTTTTATTGGGACTGCTAGTTTAGATTAATTGAAATTTAACTATTTTTCAGGTCTTCTAGACCTGGTTTTAAATGTAAAACTTTTGTGACTTTTTCCCTGCTAATGCACGGGACTTTTTTGATAAATGAGTAGCATATTTTTGCATGGACTTTAATAAATTTGGATTTTATCTCATCAATCTCTGTCATAAATTTTTTTTTCCTACAGCAGCTATTGATTAAACTGGAAATTTAAGTTAGTTATTTAGGGTAAGTAGAATTTTTTTTGTATTAAGATCCTTAAACTTTGTTTTTGGTCATTCAGACCAACATATAGTAGTAGGCTGCGGCACTTGATTCCAAGAATGGATGATTTTAAAAATCGCTTTGCGGGTAATGAAAAATAAATTTAATTACTTTTCTTTGGAAGAAAAATGTGCGTTAACACTGAAGTAATCATTCGCTTTGCGTACATAACTAATGCGAAATGAAGCAAAAGAAATACTTATTTTTTGAGTTTCGGAAATTGAGTAGATTTTGTTGAAAAATTACTTGCTTTTCCTAAATACTAAAATTTGACTTCCTGAAATCCCCTCCCCCCCAAAAAATACTAATTTTGTTATTTTAGTAAATGTTTGTATTTCATTCTTTAGTATATATAGGATAGCCTTATTCATTGCAATTCTTACTGAATTAATTTACAATTACTTATTTTATGTCTTCAGGGGCGTAGCCAGAAATTTTTCATGGGGGGGGGGTTACGACTACTGCAACTCACATATATGCGTACATGTGTGTGATAAGGGAGTGAAGTATATACATTTTGTATGGCAAAAAATTCATCATGGGGGGGGGTTTGACCCCCCCTAACCCCCCCCCCCCTTGGCTACGCCCCTGTATGTCTTTCAAAAGTGTAATTTGAATAGTTTATGCCTTAAATGTTGTTTTAATCTACAAATGCACTCTATAAATTGTTTTAGAAAGTTGTCAATTTATTTATTTTAACCTCATCCAAATTTGCAATTTTTTTTCTTGTTATAATTCTTTAAGTCATCTTCATTATACTTTAGGTATTCATCCGGTAATAAATAAATATTGCTTATTAATTTTAGGTTAAAATTTCCTAAAATACATGTAATACAGAAGAAAACTGGACTATACTTAGTTCATAAATTTTAAACATTTTCCAACTATTGACTATTTGTAAACTTTAGTAAATATACTCTTCTAAATAAGTTCTTAGTTGACACTTCTAAATAAGCAGGGATGTGCCAGCTGCTCCAAATTGTGCCAAATCAATCCTGATGTGCCAATCTGCTACAAAAAGATCGTTTTTGGATATTTTTGCTCCAAATTCAGCAAAATTGCTACATTTTTAATTTTTCCATATATGTTGAAAACATTTGTAAATCTCCCGATTTTCCACAAAAATCATCACACATTCTAAGCATTCTAATTTCAGTCTTTCTATACTGATATTAAAAACGAAATTTTTTTTCTTTGGCATCCCTTTGTTTAAACCTCCAATGCCTTAAGAGTAAAAATTGACTCTGTTTCAAATTTAATTTTCTATAAATTGTCAATTTTTTGTTACCAAATTTTTTATAAGCCGCTGTGGTAGTTAACGCATTTGTGCCCAGATATTTTTGCGACTTTCTTCAATTTTTGCTAATGCCAACAATAATAGAGAAATTTCTGATGTCAACTTCTTGAACAAGGAATGATTTCTTTTAAAATCATTATCTATAAAAATCGAGATGTCAACAGCCTACTTGGTCATGTCAAAATATTTTGTAGTGTTGAGATTCAATACTCGTGAATAAAGGCTAGGAAAAATAAATAACATTTACAATTGATAGCGAAAATGCCATCCCCAAAAAGGGACGCTAGTTATAAATGGGTTAATATAGTTTAGTAAATATTGTATTTTTGATTTAAAATAGATATTTTGTATAGCAGTATATAAAAAGACTGAATTTTTTATTTATTTCATAAGCTTCTGACTCTTTCCCCCCCCCCCCCCCCCAAAAAAAAAAAAAAAAAAAAAAAACCTGGATTTTTGTTATTAGCTAAGAGTTTTTAAGACCCTCCTTAATTTTTTTTTAGATTGGCATTCTTTAATGACTTTTCTCTTTCCGTCAAAAAATAAATTTTACATTTCAAGATTGACATTCTTGTGCTCCAAAAGTGTCTTTTTTCTTGCTCCAAAATTTACTTTCAGCTGGCACATCCCTGAATAAGAGAAACTTTTAGAGTAAACAAATATATTTGAGTCATAACGCATTTTATGGTGTTTTCAAATATATTTTTTTTCTTACTAGCATTAACTAGTAATATTTTATAAAAAGAGAAATTAATCGACACATGGTATATTATTAATCATATAAAAGTAATGAATATTTTGTTCAATCATATTCTTCTGTAGGGAAAGTATTAAATTTTCTATTACAAGAAAGTTTATGGACATGCAAGAAAAATTTCATTAGATAGTGTGTATCATAAAAGTTTAATTGTAATGAGTGAACAGTTTTTACTCAAGTTACTAAATCTTTTTACAAAAATAAGTTTCATTTAATGCATAATTTAGTCAGATTTTTAAAATATCTGGAGTGACTCAACTGGACTTTCTGAACACTTGATATTTAAAAAGCGTTTAAATAAATTTCATTAAGTTCAATCAAATGTAGTGTTTAGGCACTAGTGCACTTGAAATGATTTAAGTGTATAGGCCACAATGTATAAGAATACTTCTTTGTAGCCCTGTAAAAAATTGTAGGACTTACACTCGCTAAAATTTATGCTCTATGCAGTGGTATAGCCAGAAATTTTTCATGGGGGGGATTACGACTACTGCAACTCACATGCATGTGTGCAATAAGGGAGTTAAGAATATACATTCTGTATGGCAAAAAGTTCCTCATTGGGGGGGGTGACCCCCTATCCCCCCTTGGCTATGCCACTGGGTTGAGAGCCATAATCAAAAGATCAAAGTAATTTTAAGGCCAGAAATGTATCTGTGTACTGATGTGTCTTATAAGATGTTAGATACTGCATTACATTTCTGATAAATGTCTACCAAATTCGTATAGGTATTGCAGTGTGACAAATTTCAACATTAGATCAATTAATAAGCTCTCCTCTTTATTTACATCTTTGTTCCAGTGTATTTGTGCTTAAAAGGTCTTGCAATTCGACAAGGAATCCTGTTGTCTTATTCTAATGTATAACATTTCTTAATTGTCTTTTTCTTAAGAATGATGTTTTGAAACAATGTTCAAGAAAAACTACATATTTTGATTGATACAAGATGGAAGAGAAAATGTATCATATAAATAGATCATCTCAATTTTCATACTCAACAGTGACAAAAAACTGTTTTGCTACATCTTTTCTTAACTTCTTATGAGTAAAAGCATATCTCTTTTTAAAGTATCAAAGACTCTGTTTAAAGCTTAATATTGAAATGAACAGGGTTCGAAAAAACCCGGGCGCCAGGTCGCACAGATGACCAAAAAATATCCCTTAGCAACTAGCTTTTTTTTTAAATCAATATTATTCAACATATATAAGGCTTCTAAAAATCTTTTCCAGGCACCTAATATTTTACGAATTTTTTCGACCCCTGGTAATGAAGTTTTAAAGTTAACAAATGTTTTAGATTTCACAATTTTTTCCCCGCACTAGGTCTGCTGGTATCTTGGAGTTCTACTTTGAACGTAACACCAACAGGAAAAAGACAAAACCAGTGTGGTTTTAAAATACTCTTAACTTTCCATATTTCTCTCTCTCTCTTTTTTATTTATTATTTTTTTTTTATTTAGGTCTGCTGGTTTCATCTTGGAATTCTATCTGAACACCAAGGAGGAGGCAGACGAAAACAGCTGGTTTCATTTAGAGGCTAGTAATATTTCTTACGGTCTCTAAATGCAAACTTGCTAGTTCATTTTAATATGCAACATGTCTGATTCTTGATAATAAGAAAATGATTTTGTAAGCTGCAAGGATTATCATCACTTTTAAGCTCCATCATAGTACATGTAAGTATGCTGGTATCTTGGAATTCTACTAGGGGCATTCAAAAAGTAAGTTACACTTGTTGCTCCACGGATGGCAACATTGAGAAACAAGACCGAAGCTTAATCAGACTATAGTTCAGTTCCACGGCTTCCAACGGTAGCAATTTCATTCGGATAGTGACAATCATTGGT